>OY390709.1:23144309-23744309 GCA_959613345.1 Tolmerus cingulatus | reverse complement strand
CATTCCTCCAAATTAATAACCTATTTCTTAATTATGTAACTATCGATGTGCTACCATGGCCCGGCAATTCTGCGGATCAAAATCCAATTGAGAATTGCTGGGCATATCTCAAATCTAATATCTGTATTATGTACCAAATCCAACGGTTGCTATTTTAAAACAAAATATTGAACATATTTGGTATAATAACAAAGATTTCAAAAACATGATTCCTTCATGCACCGTAAAAAATATTTGTTGAAAATTCCGCTATTAAGCTAGGCAACAAAATGCCTACTTAATTAGTGGAATATTATTACTATGTTATGTACGATACATATTTTTATGGAGAATGGAACCACTAGAAATGTAAATTTAAATAACCTATGTAATGTTGATGTAGACCGACATGTAAAATTCCGCATACACAAACTAAATTCGGTATTGTGTGTAAAAATACATATACCTGTAAAGCGAATTACGTAAGATATGTAAAAATACAAACATTATGTGATGCATATAAAGTATGTAGGTATTGTATTTTTTCGTACCAAAAATGTATTATTAAACAATTATTGCAAGTATATTAATTTTCATAAGAATCGAAAGCCAAACGGCATTTTTAGGAATGAAATGCAAACACTTTTGTACTTTGGACATTTCATTCGTAAAAATGTCTTAGGTTTCCATTCTTCTAAAAATCGATACTTGCAATAACTTTTTAATAATACATTTTTGGTATCAAAACATGCAACAACCTTATTTACATATGTATGTACACATGCAACATAATATTTGTTTACTGAATTTTATTATATTTGACAATTAAAAGCAGAGATATGTAAAGTTTCTCTGCTTCGACTAAAACCTCCAGGATACTGAAAACACGCCAAGATGTAACGTCTTTACTGACGCAACCAATAATGGTATAGAACTATTTTGCGATATTGAATATATATGAAATTTATTTGTAATTTTACTCATTCATTCTGAAATGTACAGAAGGGACTCGTATCTTTCAGCTTTGCTTGGATAAAATTTCCTAAAGTTTGTGTGTTTTTGTTGAAAAATACCTAAATTTGTATTAATATACATAATAAGATGGATAAGTTAGTCATATTACCTGCCGCTTTACATAACTTTTATGAAAAATTTAACGGAAGCGATGATCACATCTTTCTTCTTCAAAACTCTAATAAAGTTGGGGAATAATAATTATGCACTATGTAAAAATGATTTATTATACATAACTCGGACGTAAAATTGTCAAAATTTTTTTAAAAATCCTAAATAAGTTATATCATAAATTGAATATTCAGACAAATATTTTGTATATTAAATGAAAAATTTAAAAATACATATTTCCATTAAATGATTCATTATCTTTTACACAACAATTTTCAACAAATTTTATGCACCATTTTTTACAGTGTGTATAAAAAGCATGCCATCGTGCATAAAAAGTTGAATCAAAGAAAAAGGAGGTGTAACAAAATATTAAAAAATTTGTATGAAATATTGTTAACAATAAATGTATACACGGAATGTAATAAATGTTTGTTAGAAAAAATTTAATTTTAATAGCTTATATTTACTTAACATGCAACAATTTCCCATTATTTGTTGATTTTTCTAATTCAATGACCAGATACTGTATAATATTTACGATAAGAGAATAAATGCTCTTCAGGATGAAGAATTCTTGTAGTTGTGAAAAGTATCGGAGCCCGAGTAAAAATATTACTCGGAAAATGGACAGAAAAGTGGCGGAAAATTGAATTTTAGACGGAATTTGATCAGAAAACAGACGGAATTAATTTTTGGAATGGTAAACTAACTGAAAATAGACGGAATGCATATGCTATTGAAAAATCATTGACAGAATTTACACGAAAATGGGTCGGAAAAAAATTTGTGTCGAAAATGAGAATGAAATGTGCCGGACAAGAGACGGAAATGTTATTACATCCAGAATTTAGCATTTTTTCGATAGCACTATACCTGAATAGTCGCCATCGCATACAGGCACAATTCTTCCCGAACATGCAGACGATGAGTTTCCCTAAAAACAAAATCTTAGGTACGCGAGCCATGAAAAAAGATGCGGATAGGGTGCGCATCCGCATCCTCATTTGGAAGATCCACCGCAGCAAAATTGCGTAAACGAAAAGAAGGCAGGCAGTTTTGGGAAGGATTTCATAATAAAAAAAATTACGTTTTAGAATAAAAATGATTTAGTAGTATCCCGTCTTTCTAAAATAGTGGTTGTGGATTGGTTTTTTCGCTGTGTGTTGTGATTTTAATCAATGAATTTGAAGAACAACTGTTTATTACCTAAAGCGTAAGTGAAGTGCTTAATCCTAATATAATAAAGAAAGGATGAATTGGTGATTTGACGTTGTTAGAAGACAATTCAAAACCAGGACCAACGTCCCCAGCACAACCTTCAACGTTCCATCGCTATCTCCATCATGCCTACCACAACCTCCAACATGAAGATTATAATAGTTTAATTAATGATAGTATTGAAGATTATTATTGTATTTTAATTTAAGTTTCTATTTTTTTATATATTAATAACTCAAACTCTTTTGAATATAATTATAATTACTCCTAGGATTATCAATAAAAAATTTTTCTGTCTGTTGTCTGACCAAATTCCGTCCTTTTCCGACCTTCTTAATTTTTTTTTCGGCTTCTCATTTTCCAACTCTTTTTCGGTGTTTCAGACGACTTTCCGACTATTTTTGGACAGTTTACTACCATACAAAAAGGAGATATTTTCTGTGAGTATTCAGTCCATTTTCCGTCTAATATTTTTACTCGGGAGTGCTTGACAAATTCACGAAAGTGAAGAGAATTCGAAGTATTAAACTTGAAAATGTTTTATTTGTTTGTGACTTTTCTAAATGTTTGCTGGGTATTTCTGACCATGAGCGATGAAGTTGTATTTTTGGACCATTCAATTCGAGTGTAACACGAGTGAAAAGCGGCGGAACTTTTGCAGCCGCGACTGTCGCACCGGGCTCCCTGCACACCTTCCTGCAACGAAAGCAACGGTGAACTGGCCGCGGAGGAACCGTCGAATTGTTTTGTGCCGCTTCGGGTCTCACGCGTAATGAGAAAAATGCTGCCGGCGACTCTGTGATGTCGTGTCGTCGTTCCGTTCGTTTCGCCTGTTTCTGTTTTGCTGCTTTGCTCATTTCATTTCAGTGTCTGTCTGCGGGTCGTTTGTCCGCGGAGCTCTCAGTGTGAATTGGCTGCTCGTGTGGGCCTGTTCGCGGTGTGTCCGTTCGAAAAGGGAGTATTTTTTTTGTAAATTTATCATCCTACATTTGGCGCAATCGTCCAATATTATTATATAGTTTTCTTGTCAACCTTTCCGAAATAAGTATTGTACTTTTCATTTTGTGCTAATTGAGGTGGCTAGGTGTACTAAGCGTGCCAGCGACGTTCACCGTGCCGCGTTGCCCACCTTTTTGAAGCCAGACCGGCTCGCTGAACTTCTCCGCCTGAACACCGGTGAGGTAAAACGGGTAAAAAAATCAAGTAAAAGAAAAGAAAGGAAAAAAAGAAAAGAACGAAGAAAATAATAAAATAAACTAAAACGGAAATCGCTAGTGCCACCTTTACTGCTTGATATTTCGGTGTCAGATTCTGCGCCGCAGTGCGTAGCGGTGCGTGCTTATTTTTGGTATGAGTTTTTGTCACGTGCACGAACGAATTATGCGTGGGAACTAGTTCCGCGGTGCATCAGAGCATATGCTACAAAGTGCAACATAACCTCACCACCGTCCCGTTCGCTTTCTAGTTAACACTACCGAGTGCGGTGTCGTGAAGAGAGCAGGCGCCGGTGCGAGCGAGAGGCAGCTGCCCGAGCACGTGCTCCCATTGGCTGTGCGAATCGGATGTTTCTATCAGATTTGGCTGTTTGATAAAAATCGTTTATCATTGTTATTATTATTAATTATTGTCTCTTTTTTTTTGTTTTCTGTTTTGTTTACTTCCCACTCGCGGATTGTTCCGTTCTCAGTGTTGTTTACGTTATCAAGAAACGCTTCCGAAGAGTGTACCTGACCGACTTGAGCGACATCAAGATAATGGTCAAAAACTTCAAGGTGCCAAGGGGCCAATGTAATTTGCGTCACTTAAGTCAAAGTGTCTTCCGCGTCACGACCAATTTTGGGCTGGTCTCCCTTTTATTGGCCCTTTTCGCGGTGATCAATGGGCAAGGCGTTGGCGCCTCTGCTCCTGGGCTAACCACCGATAGTACGTCACCGAAATCCGTCGACAGTCACGGGACGAGGTCTCAGCCAGTTAAGTCAAATTTTGTCGAACCAAAATTCTTCGACTATAACGTCCTTAATGTCTCTGGAAAGGTTGGAACGTCACTCGGACTATGTAAGTACAAACAACCAAATCGTCCATATAACATACATATAAGACATTGTACGAGAAATTAAACTAAAATCTTCTCGATTTAAAAAGAAATTTTGTTCATATTTGATGTGAGCGTCTTTTCGAAATCAAAAATAAATGATTAAAATTTAAAATTGTCTGATTTTATATTGAAATTTTGTTCATATTTGATGTGAGCGTCTTTTCGAAATCAAACAAATTTTATTAAAATTTAAAATTGCCTGATTTTATATTGAAATTTTGTTGTTGATTGAAAAAGACATTTTATTCATATTTGATGTGGGCGTCTTTTCGAAACCAAAAATAAATGATTAAAATTTAAAATTGTCTGATTTTATATTGAAATTTTGTTCATATTTGATGGGAGCGTCTTTTCGAAATCAAAAACATCTGAATAAAATTTAAAATTGCCTAATTTTATATTGAAGTTTTGTTGATTTAAAAAGAAATTTTTTGTTCATATTTGATGTGAACGTCTTTTCGAAATCAAACAAATTTTATTAAAATTTCTCGATTTTATATTGAAATTTTTTTCATATTTGTTATAAGCGTCTTATTTAAATGAAAAAAATCATGTTAAAATTTAAAATTGCATGATTTTAAATTGAATCTTATTTTAATGTCTAGGTGCTGCTACACGTATAAATAAAACATTGAAAAATTTTGCAAAACAATTTGTATATTAAAATAAATGGCCATAATCTTTAAAACATAAAATAAATAAATATGTATGTAACTTCAAAAAATAAACAACTAGCAAGACTGCAAAACAATTTCAATTGTGTTTTTTGTCGAATCACCCTTAACTATTTAACGTATAAAAATGAAATATAATTTACATTGGTATACACATTACTCTGATTTCCGATAATGCAGGTTTGAAAATTAGCCCGCTTAAGGTAGTTCTCCCGTGTAATGGGTGCAAAAACTTGAATTTTGTTTTCTTTGCATAAATTGCTTCCTTAACATGTCTAGAATATCGTGGTAAAGTGGTTTTTTGAAATTTGAAGTTGTTATAAAGATACAGCAAATACAGAATTTTATCCGTTTTTCTTAAAAATGTATTTTTCAAACTTTTCGAGAACGGTTTGATCGTCTCACTTCCGGCTTCTAGGATCGATTCAGCACATGCAGACGCATCGAATGAACTAAAATCATCAAAAACCTCCGAATATTTATATTTTTTTATAACAGAAACACCATGAAATTTGCAACATTTATTTCGGAAGTCTGCCAAAAATCCAATTTTCCATATTTTCAATTGATTGTAGTTCATTCCACGTGTTTAAGCTTATAGATTAAAACGCCATTTTTTTTTATTATTTCTGATAAACTAATCGGCCGAAATCGCAGAGGAAGTGAGGGTCCATTTTTTCGAGACGGGTGTTTCGGAGCGCTATAACTTACGTTCTACTGCATATTTTGGCTAAAAATTTATATACATACGCTTAAAATAAATATAAATAAATGTTAAAAAACTCAATGTTTTATCTTTTAATTGGTCCTCAAAAAAAAAACTTCCCAAAAATTGCTTTAAAAACAGACCGTCACACGGGAGAACCCCCTTAAAAATGGCAATCACTTGCTGCACTGCACTCGCGCTGCGAAATTAGTAGTTCGATTGGTGTCACCTACAAGGTTTTTATGTAAGGATATAATTTTCTTATTGGAGACCCCAATTCATAAAGTTATCATATACTATTAGAATTTTGAAGAGAAAATCATATTCTTTTTATTAAGTTTTCTTTTTAATTTAATAGCGTCGCTATTGCGTTTTAAAAATTCATAGGCATGCAATTTAACATGTTTTACCTTTTAACTAAGTTCATAAATAAGATTATCATATTATTTACTCTAGTTATCTGATATACCAGTAATATGAAAACCTCTTCAAATGTTTAAAGAGATTTTCTTTATAAAATCATAAAGATTTCTTTACGGAAAAATCATATTATTTGCTGCTTATGATCATTACCCATAGTAAAATAGCTCAGTATCTGTGTTTGCTGCTTAAAGTTTAAATTAATGTTGAAATTTGAATGACTTGCACACAACAACTTAGTATACTTATAATAATAAATTACATATGTACATACTTTTAGCTAAAGAGATTAAAATAGTTAAGGATCTTTACTAAAGTACACCGACAACTGAGGTCTATTTGAAGTCCAAAATTCTGAGCATTACCTACTACTTTGCGGAAACTTTGTAAATTCAACCAAATATTTTAATTTTACTTAAAGCTTAAACAAAACTTGGTTTATTTTGTTTCTGGAATTCGTTGGGTGAAATTCAACAGAATTCATCTGTTTGTAACAACCCGTAGGCTGAAAATCTGGCCAGCATAAACTTTGTCTTTAAAATCTGCTCACCAGTATTTCTTCACTGGAATATTGGGTATCGTTCCTGAAAATATGATTTTTACATACAAGCTTTGAAAAGGGTTGCTGAAAAGCAACATGTTAATTATAAACAGGTCTGCGATGCATAAAATAAATACGCGGAAAAAGAATTCAATAAACATCGAGGCATCGGTTTTGACTTCCAGGACAAATTGTAAAAACAAGGTTCCGTGCTGTTAACAGCATCTAAAATATATAATAAATTTCAAGAATTCATTAAACGAATTAATTTGCTAGAATTATTCAAAAAGAAAATAAAACCTTTATATTTATTACATAAAGCAATAAAATAACACATTAAAGTGCTAATTATTCTGATAAGACTGAAATTTGTAATTAGAAATGACTTCTATATCAGGAAATAGCTATTCGAGTCATAGAAACTGAATTTTGAAATACATATCTTATCTAGAGTTTAAGAATAAACATTATATTTACTTTATTATTATATATTTTATTGTATTGCGCTCAAAAATTGAAAATACTGACATGATTTTTTGCAACTTTTCCTTATTGTTGTCAGAACGTTGTAAATTATATTCATTAATTCATTCATGCACAGGTACTAGAAATCTCACCCCACGATTATTCACACTGCAAATGACGCAAATCATTGGCATTGAAAGGCGTGACCTCGCATCTCTTCGCTGTTGTCCGTTAAAATATTAGCTGCTCATTTTTTACCTTTATCGCGGTTTGGATTACTATTAAAATGAAAAAAAAACCGGTCAAGTGCAAGTCGGATTCCGCATTAAGGGTTCCGTATCATGAAAAACCTTATGAACTTTATATGTATGTTATATGTGTAGCAAGAACTTTTAATCATGATCAGAAATTGTCTCAACTTAGTGATCGATAATGTGAACTCTGAATTATTCATTTTAAAGAGACATTTTAGATGTGTTCGTAAACTACTTGCAAGAATTATTCTATTGTATAATAAACTATTTTTAGTAGTTATTTGTTATTTAAGTACAGGGTCTGAGAATTACATAATACATAACTGCCAGCTTATTATGTTCAGCTATTTTCGTTCTAGACTTGGTAACAAAATGTGCCTAAAAACAGCAACTTTAATAGGACTTCACAAATTTATTTGAAGTCAAATATTAAAAATAAAACCATATACGCAATCTATTCAAAACGTTCTTTTCAACGATACCCCACAAGAATAGGTACACATTTTTTTAACAATCTTTTGTTACCCTCTTCGTAATACATTTTTTTTGTAGAATTTCAAATCCCTAACCCATTACGTTTAGCTAGGGGCCTGTGACAGACAGATGAACATCGTTGGCATAGCAATAAGGTTCCTTTCTGGTACGGTGCCCTAAAACCGAGCCAAATTAAACACCACGTTTTTGTATACGTAATGTATTGATAAGAATTCTCTTTGGACTAGCATTTTCGTTACAGAAATTATGAACAAAAGCATATTAAAGTTAAGTCTCCTTTTTAAGTCCTTTAACATAACGCAAAGTAGTCTATTTTCGCCCGCCTCCCTAATACCCGACCACTGTACTGTATATGTATGTATTTTTATGAATTGCTATTTTTCAATGCATATAAACAAGCCAAGTCTTGTTACAATATGATATGATGATTATGCATCTACAATGGGGACAAAATAAATAGCATATCCACTATGAAGTTATTATTCCTCAATGTTATGAGAAATTTAAGCAAAGCAAAGTAAAACAGAGCAAGTTATTTCGGACTATTAAGATCTTAATATTTTATGGGGAATCTCTATATCTATATCGATTAAAACTCTGCAACGACGATTCATTAAGGACACCACACTCTAGGCAAATTCTAGAGTAAGTACTCATAATAGAGTCTTTTAACTTCAAAAGGGTCCATGTTGGAGGCTCATGTCCTTACAATGTTGTAGTGGTTTTTATTCCATAAGTTTTCAGTTGGATTAAGATCAGAGGAATGAAATGGACATTCTAAAACTTGTGTGTTCTTCGATACCATCTAAAGCTTCATTGTCTTAGCCTTATGGTTTCAGGGTCAGATAAATTTAGATGGGGCATTTCGTATAAAGGTAGGAATAGAGTATCGACGACAGGGTCGGATTAGTTACATCAGGTTGAAATAAGGCAAACCGATTTGTACTTAATGAGGTCCAGGGAAGGGACATAATGAAATTAGACTTAAACTTCAAGAGGATCTTTATAGCATAAATATTTGCCTAAAAGCGAATAATACTCTTAAAACAAAATCGATGTTCATAAACAGTGTTGAGGAATTAGGATTATCGATGAGATGCTAAAGGAATTCAAGTACTAATAGTCTAATTGACAATAATCTGAAATTCAACTTCTACTTCAACCACCAGGATAGAGAGGAAAGTTGATTTCTGAACGAGGATTTGCGGTGATGTATCGATACTTGCAGCAATTAAGATCTACAACACGGCCGTGAAACAACATTTTGAGTACTGCAGCACTATTTTGTTTATATGTATGTAAGCAGCAAAGGATAAAGAAAGGCGATGATGATCATTCTGCGGTTCGCCAGAAACACTGTAGATCGACTACAGGGACATTTTGGATTGCCACAATTTAAAAGTGTCACTACACAGACAATTTTGGTTTTTAGGTATTAAGACGAAAACTAGCATTAGGGTGTTTAGAACAAAACTTTTTCAGTACGTAAAATAAAATTGTACATGGATTTCTAAAATAGTTATGAATGTTATTATTATGAGCCATACGATTCCTTCGGTTGGATAATTAATAACTTGATATCTTGCGTATGAATATGAGTTGAGTAAAGCGCTGATACAAATAACATGATATTGTAAATTTAAATATTACTTGTCTATATCAAAAGGGAAGTCTTGTTAAATTAGAAAACTCGCTTTCATATCGAATTTTTCTGAAATTGCTGGATACGTGTCGTCCTACTCTGCCTTAATTTACTTCCTGTAAATGATCCGCTTAGGATTTTCAAAAATTTCGGCGCGTTTCAATACGCACAAGACTTCTTAAGTGGGATTGCGCCATCCCAAAACAAGAAAACAAGAATATCTCCTGGTGGAGCATCTGTACATAAAAATTGTTAGCACACTCCATCTCCAACCTACACCCGCTCTCACCACAAGGACCCAACTGAATCCTTTAATATAAGCTAGAAACGATGATGACGCATGGCGGGTACCTTTTCGGGTTATGTGTCACTCCCTTCCCATAAAAAATTCAAACTTTCTGGATGCCGGTGTTTCGTGATGGAAATTTAATGTTCCAGGGGCCAAGAGAACTTTGTCGCCTCTCTCTACAAAGCAACTGGCCCCGGAAAAAGTTTAATGTTTTTTAAAAAACAATCGCGAAATTTCTTCGGGTAAAATTTAAGTAAATACAGTACACCTTTTTTCTTTCAATTCTCTTCTCTTCTTTTGATGTGGGCAAGTGCTTACTCGAATGCTCAAATGTGTGTAGCACCTGAAAAGGGTTCCGCCCTGGGGGTTCAATTAAAGTCTTGTTAGAAATGTGCTCTTACCCCTCAGCAAAAGTGAAGTTCTCCGCAATCACGTTCGGAATTTGAATTTGGAGGTGAATTTTTGAGCAGATGCCTTTTTGAGAGACCAGCGTTCCTCTGTTCATCTTAATAGGAATTGTCGAAACAATTAAAAGGAGTTTTTTAGAGCTTCAAAAATATACTTCAATTTTACATAAATTGCAGGAGACACGTATGGATCTTTTAAACATTCAATGGACCTGTCGTACTTGGGTTTCGATAATAGTGGGTCTGCAATTTTTCGTTGCTATTAAACTTATTTTTATCTAGAAGAGAATAGAATAAATATAATATTTCAAAGATTCTATATAAACATTATGAAATATTATTATAATTACATACATTATGCATATATGTATAAGACATGGTTAGAATTGGAATCTGAGTTCTTTCATCTATTTTAGTTTTTGCAGTCTAGCAGAAATAATTTCCGGTTTTTAATAATTGAAAACCTGTGGAAAAATCAGTGCGATAAAGAGAACCCAATGAGTATTACATTAACTACTAAATCAGGAATTAAATCTTAAACCTATTTTAATTTATCGATACAGTTTTAAAATTAAAGGGATTTTCAGAAAAGCTAAGTTAAGGTAAATTTGAAATAGACCTTTTCGGAAACGTTTTTTTCTGTCATAGAAGATATTTTAGGCGGATGCGGTTTTATTTGAAAGTATGCATATTTAAGCAAATTCAAGAAATCCTTTTAAACAAATAGTTAAAGTCAAAAAACCATTATTAAACTATCTTATCCTTGACATATCAATTCAAAGATTAGTTCCGCCATTTCACACAGTAAAATATTTTTTTTTCAATTTACACAAAATGTTTAACTTAGACAATTCTATTGCCATCGTTTTGAAATTTTCAAAAGAGATACGCTAAATACTACGTTTTCGGAAAATATAATAATTCGAAAATGGATTCTTGCAAAATTTCCAACTAGACATGACCCCGTTTAGTCAAAATTGTAATAATTGTAGAAATGATGCATATTTAAAACAAAATCACTTTTTTGTAATAATAATAATCCAGAATAAGGCGCTCAACAGTAAAGGAATGTATAAGTCCATAAGTTAATTATTTTTTAAGATATACTGAAGCCTTCGAAAAAAGTAATTTTGAAAAAAACATACCTGAAACTAGGGAATCACCTTATTTTACGTTGTAATACAAGTTATGTAATATATAAATATCTCGACACGGCCAAAAATTGTTATTTTAATTCTGCACATGTTTTAGATTATTTAATTGAAAGTGAAAATTTCACCTTCACTCTAATTTTGAACCATTATATAAATATTTCTCAATCAACTTGTAATTTTGAGTGTTACAAAACATAATAACAGAAATCACTCTAATATGCGCTATATTAATAATTTAACAGGTTTGTCTTACTCCTTTAAGACTATTTCAAAAACACTTGAAAACAATGATCCAAATTTAAGGATTTCAGTTAAAATGTTATGCTTGTTTGGACTTTTGTGCACCAATCACTTCCATAGATTAAATAAATAATAACTGATATATGGAACGTAGTATTTGTAGATAAGATTTGTTTGAATTAGGGAGGGCGTGGTCGGAAATATAATAGGCCACTTTATGTCAAATGTAAAATTAGTGAATTTTGTTGCATTTGGACACTTTGGGTTTTTTTTAGTAATTTAACCAACCATTGGCTCCAATTTCAAGTAAATTAATCCATTTTTAATTGGAATCTTTGAGCGGTTTTCAAAGTTTTTCAGAATGGATTAAGGGAGTATTCTGGTCTAGAAAGCCAAATTTGAAGGTTATTTGGAATTGAGTTTAAAAAAAATGAAACATATTTTTAGTATCGGATTTAGGCCAATATTTATTTAAGATAACGAAATTTAAATAAAAATGTCATCAATTTTGGAAATTACAGGGTGGTGAAGTGAGGCCTTGAAACAAAACCACGCGTCCTGGTTGGCACGATTTGGAGTCTTCTAATGATCGAAAAAAAAACAAAAATGGATTCTTAATAAGTAAAAGTGTCATCGTTTATGCCTCGACGAAAAACAAAAATGTTGCGTTTTTTCATTAGTTTTTTGCGGTTATTCATTGTTTAAAAATAGTAAAATTTTATTTTTTAACGATCGTGGTACCGACCATAAGGAGTTATATCAAGAAGGTGTGTACTGGATTTCAAGTCAATCGGTTCATTAGAACTTGAGATATCGTGTCAATAGGATTGATAATAGTGGTTTCGAGAAAAACGCTTTTAAACATTTCAGAGTATATACAGTAGTGGCCAGATAAAAGTTACCACTATAAAAATTTTGGAAAAATCGATTGCAAACATTTAGATCGCCAAAAAATTGAAAGGAAAGGATTCATAATAATTAAGAAAAAACTGTATGCTCTTATAAAAACCGATAATTAACTTTATTCTTGACTTCCCTTTCTTCCTGTTAGTGGAACCAGTTTCACGCAACAATCCTAAAACTTTAAGGACTGTAACGTGGCTACATCCCACTTTACCAGCAATCATCCTAGCTGATTGTCCTTCCTGGCTTAATGCACAAATCACCCTCTTTTGCTCACTTGTAAGTTCTCGCACCACGTTCACTCCTGGACTTCCTAAACAACAATGCGTTTTGGCAAACAAATAACCGTTAAGTAAGATCGGCCTAAGCCATAAAAGTATTCTAGGAATGTTAAATTCATAATAAGTCATAAAATTTTTAGGGCGCCTGAAGCAATTAAAGGAGTTTCATGACCGTTACCGCAAATTTCCCAAATATTTTAAGGTGGTAACTTTTATCTGGCCACTACTGTAATAGTTCCGGTAGGATCGGTCTAGTTGCCGCGTGACTTAAGTGGCTGTAACTTCGCCAATTAGTGGAATTTTAAAATGTCCTTTGGAGAACATATTCTTAACAGTATACACTATAAGAAAATATAAAAAAGAATCGATTTCTTAAAATTTCTAGACCAGAATACCCCCTTAATTGAAAAAGAAAATTTACTTGTCTTCTTCTGCTTTTGCAATAAGGCGACTGTTGTTTATTACTTTTGGTTCTCGAAAAAAATAACTACACTGCATGTGAGATTTGGATTATGAAACATTTTTTTAATTTTGGCAAATGCTTTTACGATGTTAAATAATAAATACGAATCGGAAGATGAAGATGTGTCTTATATAGGGAAATTTAAACTCTGAAAGCTCGTCGCAATTTCCCTGAAGATTTAAAGTCCATTCTCCTCTAGAAAATTAGATCTAATGATGGCGTCCACTGCAGCTGTGCAGATGCCATTTGCTCGGGTATCAGTTGGATGAGGGGTGGTCCAATCGCGGAGCAAACATTTTGCCGCGGCTCTAATTTTAGAAATTTTCACTTGAATTGTTTCGAATCTTATGCGACGAAAATTTGAAAGAGCGCTCTTTAATTAGATTTCATCTTGTCACGGAGCACCGATCAGTGCGACGTCAAATGGCCTGGGACAGAACAACGCACGGATAGTCTTTTATTATGGGATAGACGTTTTTTCTTATGCAAATCAACCATTTGCCAAATGGGGTAGGTGAAAAGGTTAACTATGGTGGTTTAGATTGATTCTCTTCTTATTTTCTTCGCGATGACAATATAGAGCAAATGTTCATATCAATTTCCAGCGGTTGGCTTAAAAAGAAAATTTAAAATGTACTTCAACTTTTGCTATCATGAGAATAAACATTATTTCACAAACTTTTTGGAATATAAGTCTTGCTGTTATCTACGAGTATTTAGTACTAGCGGACCGTCCCGGCTTTACACGGGTGCACACAGAAACATTTTGGGTTAATTTTTAAGTTTGCCCAAAGATTAGATTTGCAGTTTAAGCATCCGAAGAATTAGAATTTAATATTTTAAAGTAATACATTTTAATCAAAATTTGGGAGTATGTTCTAAGCTTAAAAAGTGTTCATTCTAATATGAATATAACTTAAATTTTATCCCTGGGTATATTAGCTGCATTTTTTTCACCCATCCGGATCAGAAAGATTTTGTATTGAGTTGGAATTTAAAAGTGATATATGTACCTATATAGTTATGATATCAGGTTTCTCCAAAATTTATCAAATTGCCATGATTTGCACACATAGAAAATGCTAAAATTAAACCAGATTTTCGGTTAAAGTTTTGATGATTTATTGATTTTTTAAGACAAATTAAATTATAACTATAAGTAGTCGCTTTTAAATTTCAATTGAGTACAAAATCTTTCTGATCCAGATCCTGATCCAGATGGATGAAAAAATTACAGCTGAAAATAAATTGTACGTGCAGGAAATTAAAGACAAGATAAATGCGTAAACGGTTTATTTATGAGATGTTTGAAATTCACAAAAACATTTGTCTCTTATAATATATAGTTTATCGTTTTTTCTTGTTAATTTTTTTTCAAAATTATTTTTAATTTTTAGATCATACAAATTAATACACGAATAAGTTGTTGTCGGCTGTAGTTCGTAGGAGTTATGAAAATCATCAAATGTATGTTCATACACTTAGTTTTGCACATAACTTTTAAAACCACTGCACTAATTACTTTGCTGCATATGCGTCCTATCACTGACAAAGACTCACTCAGAATGACGAAGTAACGAAAATGCGTATTTGTCAACGACTCCACCGCTTATTCGGAATAGATTTTAATCTTAGGCTGGAATAAATTGTAAATTTAATCCTCTCTAGGATTACATATTGATAAAAGGTGAGAGTAAAACACGATTTTAATACTTAAGTCAATACTTTTTACTCCCTAAGAGCATTAAATAATGCATTTACGTCTGTATGCATTATATATTAATCCTAGTTTTTATTAAAATTGTTGTAATCTTTTCAAAAAGAGTAAAATCTAATACCGAAATATATTAAAATTAATTTTAATCCAGAACGGGACTTAGAATATTACTTCCAAATTTTTCTCTGTGTGGACATTTATTTTTTAAATGCCCACCCGTGCAAAGCCCCTCTTAAAATTGCCTTAATTTTGGCGCTTGTATTGATGTTTAAAAAATACATGTTCTCTCATGTGAAGAGAAAATTTTGGTTTTCACGTATGTTTTAGTAAAGATCCCTAATTTTTTCTAGTAATAAATATAGCCTATACATATTACTCAGTGGTAATGTAGCATTCTAACAGTAAAAGAATTGTTGAAATCGGTCTAGTAGTTTTTGAGTTTATTGGCTTCAAACATTCAAAAATACAAATCTTTCGTCTTTATAATATTATTATAGATTACAATTAGTGGGTCTATGAAATTTTAACCGCAGTAATTGATTGTTCAATGGTCACACAATCGTTTTATTTGTGATATTTTCTCAAAAAAATTGTAAAGTTGTAGTCGACTATGAATACAAATTTGGTTCCATTGATGAATTTGCTTTCGATAAAGCTTTAATTTTAAGAGTTGAGAAAACATCGAATAACCACAACACATTGGCAAAAAGAAAAGTAGACAATTTGATTTTAGAGGATAAGACATATGTGATATCATTACTTTATATAATACGTTTTTTATTTGTGGGGATTTTTCAGGATTCTCGTGGAGTTTTATAAATATCAAACATTCAATTATTTCTGATTTATGCAACCCATTAACCATGAAGAAGTTCTTGTGACTACTTTCTGGCTTCAACATTATATTCGTTAGAAGTAGGTACAATTGTATTTCGAATTTGTTAAATATTTGATTTCAAGATATGTTTGTAGCAGACAGACAACAAAATAATAGTAATAAAAGTTTTTAATACATTTAGTATTAAGTGGTTAGTTATAAAAAATATTTCTGCTCTGTTGATTTTAAAATGTTATAACAACTATTTAAGTTCAGTTTGTAGTATACACTATTGAACAATTAAAATCAAGTTGTTGATAAGAATTTGCATTAAGTGAGCAAAGCAGGCAAATTAAATTATTCTTTAATATTATAATTATGAAAACGAGCAGGTACAAGAATCTTAAACAAAACGCAAAAAAAAGAAAGGTTTCGCAATTTTGCAGCTAGAGTGAATATATGCTAAAACCAGATTCAATTATAAAAAGGAAATGCAGTGGGGGCATGTCTAAATGCTTATAAATAATTAACTAGATTGGCTGGTGTTTTTCGCATCTAAATCAGATACTTGGCTGAATGTAATAGCTTCATTTACTTTTTTCCCTATCTAGTCGTATAATTCATTTTCAGCGGAAATGCGCCTCTGTCTTTGTAGTCGATAAGCAACACTTTAAAAACGTGTTTTTAAGCTCTTGCATAATGATAAGTAGTCCAAATTCGTTTAAGCTTTGAACTTTTTGGCATTCTTCAGCGATTTACTACCTCTTTACCTTGGAGTCTCGTAAAAATATCTACTAAAAATGTGGTTCAATGCCAGATTTCTTTTTATCGCTGCTGCCTATACCCACGTTGTGGCTTTAAATTATAACTTTCTTTACGTTGAGGGCGTACAGTCGTTAATCACTTATTATGTGTCCACATTTATGATTCACCATTGCATTACAATAAAGTCAACCTCTTAAGGAACTACTTTTTAGGGTAGTGAATGCAGCGACTAAGAGAAATTTCAGGGCGACAGACGACTGTATTTGGTTTGATTATGTCATATTAAATTTACAAATACATATATCCTGTATCGCTCTTTTGGTTGACTTCCACAAATTTTGTTACTTTTCATCGAACTTTGGTTGCGCTTATTGAGTTGCGATGTTATAAAAATGACTGTAATTGCTTAGTATCGCCTAATTTATGTACAACTAAATTTTTTCAACAGAACTCCACTTTGACTTATTCTCGAACAGTCTTAGAATAGTGTTGTATCTTATGCTACGTAGATATTTAAATATATATAGTACTTCTACCTAAAAAAGTAATTTAAGTGGAATGCTTTGTTAAAAAATAGAATGATTTCTACTTCGCAGATAATTAAAGAATATGTCTTTCACCTTCAGAATCCTTTCCGGCGAAGGTGAGAACTAATAATTCTATAATACCTTCTTAAAGCAATATCAGTCAGCCTTTAAAGTTGCAAATTTTGCATGACATTTTCGAAATTAATTCTTACTCTTTAAGGGTTATGTAATTATTATAATTATTATAGGATCTTTTTCTTAGAATCGGTTTTCATACTGAAAGTTCTGCTCACTGATCATCAAAACATAGGGTACTACCCGGGGAGCGCCAATCTTTCGTTTCGCACAAGTGAAGGTATTAATTTGTAATTCGATGAAGAATATTCTTTTTATAGCTAAAACTTAATTTTTTTTTACTGAAGTTTAGTACATATGTAATTATAAAATAACTATGTACTAATCGAGTTGTACTGGTGCCTCTCCGTTCTTTTTGTTTTAGATATATGTAATTTATATCATGAACTGTCCTTTTATTTACCGTTCTCCGAACATAACTGCTACCTGCGTTGAAGCAGCATTTTTTTAGAAAACCCCAGATAATTACTAAAAATTAATTTCAAAGCAAAAATAATCATGTATACTAACATTTTTCAAAGATTGTCTTTACAACAGGCAATAAAATTTGTGTCTGTACCTGACCCTTTTCAAGAAACAGGTAAAATTTATGGGTGGGTCATCATTTTGTTGCGGAGTGCATATTATCAATTAAATTTTGTATAATTTTTAAATTTTTCAAGTTTGTTCTTAGGTCTCGTACATTATTTTCAAATTTAAAAATTTCTCATTAACACCTGATGTAGTTTGACATTTAAGCAACTGCTTTTTGTCAAAAGGGTATTTATAAAATATCTATTATAAGTTGCTCGCTGTTATTGTAAGATAATCCAAATATCTGCAAAAAATATGTCGACGATTAATTACAACGACACAGTAAGTAAATATGTGACTAATATGTCGCTAGAAGGCGGCATTATTTTTCTGCGGACAATTCGAGCTGTTTGGATTGACTATTGAGAAATTAAAGCGCTGACGCGATCGGTGGTAACCACGCGATCGCTTCTCAATTTTTGTTTTGCGCAAGTAGCTTTACCAGATGCAACCGTCCTTCAAAAGCGGTTGAATTCGCCCAAAGCATCAAATTTCCTCCGGGGCTGGTAGTTACAATTTTGATGATAAGACTATCATCATGTAAACAATATTATAAAAGTTTGTTGTATAAGATGTGGGGGTTAGGAAATCGGCGCCGATCTTGCCACTAATTACCTCCAAATGACGCCTCAGGTCGCACTGCGTACGCGGCCAGCTGATTTCTGGGAGCTTTGAGCGCGTAATGAAAATGATTAGGTGCCAAGTAGACAGTCGAGAAGCGTCGATTTCGGCACATAGTTAATTTTGCTGTATATTCTACATATGTATATGTATGTATACCGCAAGCTCACCTGATATCAGGTGATTTTTACCAAAGGTAACTGCGTACTATTATTTTTTTTTTCTACTTTTACCTTTCGGAAATGAGAGAGAAAGTCATAAGTTTCAGTTTGGCAAAGTTTTCCTCAACACCGACGCGCCACGAAAATTTGCAATTCGAACTTAAATATTTTGTGTGAAAATAAAGCAGATAATGTTCAATGATATTCATTTTGAGGGTCGACTTTAAGCTTTGAATGTAAGCACCAAAAGCGGAATTTACATAATGACATAATTCATAAAGGCATTACGTACGTTGTGACCCGAATGCTTTATAGGCTTATATTGGGATGGAATATTTAAATCGTAGGTAGGTCTGAAGGAAGAGTTCACGAGGATGTAGACCAAAGGACACTCGATAATGGTATAGTAGTTTGCTTAATTAAGATTTTTTAGAAATATGCAAATTATCATAACATCACTAGTTATAGTGTTTATTTGAACTAACGAGCAATAAATTATTCCAACTACATAAATTAGTGATGAGGAGAATCGGTCTCTATGTCAGTCTTCCAGAAAGTCTAAGACTAAGTCCAATACCCTCGAATGAATAAAATCATACACTAAAATAATCTTTTTGTAAAGGTGCACCGGCGTAAATGAAACGCTCGAAACTTTTATTTTCATTTTTATCCACTTTACTGATCCAATGATTAGCGTATGCAGAACTCCTAATAGAACCTTTTCATCAGATGTAGGTAGAATTTTTCAGGCAAAATGCATTTCACATTGATCAATTTTAAAGAAAACAAGGAAATAAAGAGATTATTTGAATAACTTTTCAGTCTATTATTATTTATTTTTATTTTTGACTACTTAAACGGTGTAACATAGCTGAAAGCCATTTAGAATTAATAATGACCTTTATTGGCTGTACCTAAACTCCATTTTATTTATTATTACAATACTAGTTTGAATTTCTTCATTATCTTGTAATTAAATGATCACTTTTACCAAATATAAAAAACAAGTTGTACAAATGTGTATTTGATTAAGTAAACAAATATTAGATTGCAAAATGGATTATGCAAGAACCAAAGAACATTAATAAAGAAATTAAGAATCTGTTAATTAGAATACCTAGGGTGCGCTATATGGGCTCTGTACGCGAGAGCGCTTAATTTTATGTAGATAGGGTATAAATTTACTTTATATCTTATCATAATTAAATAAATAAATAATAAACATTAATAATGGCTTATTTACACAACAAAAGTTTATCACGAAAAAGTGTTTGTGATAAAGTGATGGGTGTAAACAAAAGCTACAAAAGTTTCGATTTTCGTAAACAATTATCGCTTCTAATTTCTCCTCGATCACTGCAATGTGTAAACAAACTGCTGCGATTATCGAATCCGATTTTGTTCAGTCATCAAAATTCGAGCGAACGAGTCTCGTATCAAAACCAGTGCAGACCGATTTGTTCTAATTTTGCGACGATTGCAATTTTTCGTATTTATACAAGTTTACATAAATTGGTTTACGATTTTTTGCCTGTATGGTAAACAATTTAGAAGAGGTAATTTTCACGTTTGTGACTCACATTTGAGTATGAGTTCGAATGATACGAGTGATTATCGTAACGTAAACAATCGCAAGCGAAAGTCGCATGAAGAGGTCTCGCTTAAGATATCATATACAGTGGTTTATGGTTACTTCAACAGATTTTATGTGCGAAGATCGAAAAACATAAATAATGGCGCAAAAATCCTACACAAAAAAGCTCCTTCAATTTCGTGTTTGAATTAAGTGGTCCAATGTTAGTTATGGCATTTGAATCGCATAATTCACCACCTTAACGAGCAATACGATAAATCGAACCTAAATCTTCATTCAACTTAGAATTGGCGGGGGGATAAGCCCCGAAACGACAAGTCAAACGTCGCCATAAAACCATTTAGCACTTCCAGAAAATTAAGAGGAAAATCCTTGCTCACTATCCGGGCACTAAATCAGCGACAAATCAGCTGTCAAAAGTCGGTGAACTGCCGGGCAATGCGACCAGAGTGTCCCATAAACACAAAATTGCCATTTGTCCTTTATGCGGATCTTATTCTTCGCTTCGTCCAACAGCTCTACTATTTCTTCCTGGTTCCAGGGGGTTGGTCGTTGGACATTATCCCTTTGCTTGGTCAGCTCAGTTCAAGTAAAATAAAATTGGACAAATAAAACATTCGCCGTTTTGGGTTCCCTATTCGTTCCCAGCCCGTAGTTGGTCCATGTGCTGAGGCAGCCCACAGACACACATCCCATGTCGAAATGGCCGGGCACAGGGTCCTGGAATGGCCTTCTACGGGTGCGGGACAATGATGGCCAAATAATTTGTCAAGTGAATTTCAGGCTCTTTGGGTACATCCGCCCCAGCATCGCTCTGTGCGTACATCGCCCGAGCTGACCACGAAGACATGCAACGTTTTACAGGGACTTTATTTATGGCTAATAAACATTGATTTATCCATTTCAGTCGATTTACGTGGTTCCGTCCGCAAAATCCGGCGGCCCCGACACAGGCCCACAGCTAATGGGTGCTTGGAATGGTTTTGCAATATTCGGACCCACACCCTTTCTGGAACAATGGAGCAGAATGTGACCTGTGACCTCGTTGGGTCTTACCTTTTCAGTTTTCCGGTCCCCCTTCCTAGGACTTTCTGCAACACCTGAAATGAATGAAAGTTCGGAGACGGTCAGTTCCTTAGTGGCTCTTCTTCACCTTTTGTACCTCTCTATTCCCGTCTCAAGGGCATTTTTCGGACGGATGCAAAACTTTATTTGCTGCCCCTTTGCATAAAATATTTCAGTTAAGAAAAATGTCCTTAAAGTTGTCGTAAAAGGTATTATACGTTATGCAAGAGCCTATGTACTTCGTACATTCAAAGGAAATATTTCATATTTAATCCAAAGAGAATATTACATACATTTACTATTTCAAGGAAAATTAAATTTTTCAATTTAAGAACTTCAATTTCGAAAGATAAGAAAATTGTATGTATACATAGGAAAAATAGAATTTTCCTTAATATCCAATTTAAATAAAAACAGAGAAGCTTTTTCAAGAAATTATAATATTTATAAATATATGGTAAATAAAAAATTTAAGTTTTAAAAGTGAGCTCTACAAAAACTTAAGATCAGTTAAGGGACTTTTTTCTAAATCAAATATTTGATTTAGAAAAGCGCATACTAAAAATACATTTTGCTTGAATCAATTATTTTAAGTGCACGTAAACAAACATTTTTGAGTTTTGAAGTGTCTAACTTTGCACAACTCTAAAATGTTTACCTTCTTGCACTTAAAATAATTAATTTACGCAAATCTTTTATTTTTTTAAAAAATTTACACAGTAAATAATACTTGTTTATTTAGTAAGTGTTCTTAGAATTCTGTGTAGACTAGACCATTCGAGTTTTGAGTTAATATAAAAAATAAATCTATTGACAAAATACGTTCTTCTAGAATATTGAATGTAGTGAATAAATACTCTTTTAAATGAATTTTTATGTATAGGGGAGAAGTGGCATGAAAGAGCCAGTTTACTAAACGGAGCAAAAAAATATACTTTTAATGAAAAAAATGATGATTTTTCTTTCTCAAATTAATATTTATTTATAAAAGTAGATATGTAATTTCATACGAAAAAACTTTAAACACAATAAAAAAAGCTATGAATTATTCATTTTAAAAGAATGTGTCTTTTGGCTCTTTCATAAAATTTCGGTATTGAAATAGCCAGTTTGTATTATGCGTGTATCTGGCAAATTCAACCCTTCTGAGACTCACATATAAATAAAAAATAATTTTATAACATATGAAAATAATGCATATTTATTATTATTATATTTTATTTACAAAATCCAAATGCAGGGTTATGAAAGGGCCAGATCTTTCAAGGCTCATTCATCGGCTCTTTCACAATTTATTCTTACAAAAAAATATAACCTTCACAATAACAATACCAAAACTTTTGCGGCTCAGTTTTTACGCAGATGCAAGGTCACTTCAATCTACAATAACCAAAAAATAACTTAAACGTAGCAAAATTTTTACTTTTTAGTGCCAAAAACTTTGAATCGATGTACCGGCGAGGTTTTGGCGGACTATCAAATTTTGTGGGTGCCGGGAAATCGGTTTTGCAACTTAAAAATAAAACCCCCAACCAAATCCGTTCCTAAACTACCGAAATATTGCAAGTGGCTTTTTCAAAACCTGGGTCCTTCATGCCACTTCTTCTCTGCTACTAAGATAAACACAATTTGTATTATAGTTATTTAATTTGAATTTGCGTCAACTGAAATATAATATTTTTGGAACTATTTTAAATAAAATATATCGGTGCAAAAACACCCGACTATTCTCAAGAAAAGCACATTTTCTTAATAGAACTGCCCGCTTCGAAGAGGTTAATTGCCATCGAAAAAGATTTGGCACGCTATCTTTTACCAGAATTATTTGGGATATACATATAAGGTGAGCTCCGCACGAAAAGCAAATCTAATTTGCCACCCCATCTAACATTAAAATATTCCCAAAGACAGATGTCTTGACATTCCCGGCTGGAAGGTGAATTATTCTTCAAAAATCGAAGATTTATTATCCTATTAACGCCGGCTAACCGTGACGTACTTCCTTCGGTGGTCCTGGTTCGGTACAATCTGAAGGGAGATTTTGTTCGGAAATCGCCTGGTCATCGCTCATGTCACTGAATCGTCCTTCTTCCTTATCTAAGGCGACGTTGGTAGGATCAAGGATGGGGTTTTCCAGTGAAAACCGCAATGAGGCATAAATTCTTGGGGATTTCTTACAACCGCATGCAGTGAAAGGTATGAGCCATTTATCACTCCGCAGTCGAATAGGCTGCAGGGAAAATTACTGCCAGGTTTTGTTGATAAATTTCTCCGCTTTTCACCTTCATTTTGAAGGCGTTTTTCGTGACTGTGACCACACCGCATGTGGCATCAGTCCGGCTTTATTAAATTTTTGTAAAGGTAAGTTGTGGACCATCTATATCGAGTCCCGAGTGTGCAAAGTAATTTAAGCTACTAGTTTACCTTGTTTAATGGGTTAGTTGCAAAAACGATACCCTGTAGTAGTTACCTGAAATTTTATTATTTTATTATTTCAAAACGATATCTGTTGATTAATGCTTCTTACTTAGGTTTTCCTAAGTATACCATTTCAAAAAAAATCCTAAACATAAATATATAAATCAATGCGAAGTTCGTTTAATTTATTTAATAAACAAAAATATCATATATAGCGTATAAGCATCTTAAATTCAATTAAATTAATACGTAATCCTCTTAAGTTTAGCGTGACGTAGGTATGTGTACGTTTGCTTTGTAATATAAATCTCCTAAAAATCACTCTGTTGCTTTGTGGGTTCTAATCACATTGAGACTTACATGAATTTGTAGTCGATGGTTATATTTAGATACACAAAAAAATCTTCAAAATTTAAACCTCCTTTTCCAACATATCCTTTTTTTAATTCTGTCATAGAAATGAGAACAATAATTTTTAGGAATTATTTAAAATAGTAATTATTCAGTTGTTAATTAATAATTAATTATTCAAGCTAACACAAATGTTAAACGAACATTACTAACTAAACCATATTTATATGGTAAACAGAACGAAAAATATCAAACGGAGTTCCAATTGCAAAAATTAATAGCAAATATCACCAAATAGCACTTTTTGATTGAAACTATAAAAGTAAGATTAATATTTCTTAGAAATTGAGCATTTTGACCGAAGGTAAAGAGAGTTTTACTTAAGATTTTAGAAAAATTGCAGTATAAGTTATAGATCAAAGTACAATTATTCCACAAGCGGAAGATAAAATAAAATTCTAATAAAATCGTAAGTCATTTTATACACTAAGAAGAAAACAATGTTTTCTACCGAATGTTAAGCTTAAACTTAATAATAAGAAAATTCCTTAGTCAGATATTAAATATTTGAATATCTGACTAGATAAAACACTTATTTTTGCCAAACGCAAAGCGTCAACGTAGGGAAAAAATAAACCTCAATAAAGACAACGCCGAAATAAGCTCGTGTTTTATGAAATTGTATTTTTTCTATGTTGCGCCAACGATTTACTCGCCCTCATAAAACTCCAGAAACTAATATATATAGAAATTGTTCAAAACAAAGTTATCAAAATGATCCTTGACTTGCTTTGGCATTCCTTCAATTTCAGAGTTAGATTACGTACACCTATAGGCTAACATACGAATAAGTACCTAAAATAAATCCCAGGGTAAATGCTATAACTAGTAAATTTTTTGAATTTTGGTCTTTGCTAGAAAACCTCCTAATCCGAAAACTTGCCTGTAGCAGTAATTAAGTAGAAAATATTAGCAATTAATAGAAATTATAATATTATCTAGATGATTGAAGAGTGATGCTACTAGCAGCATTAAATCAGAAAGTAGAAATGTACATACACATACATAACATGTTTATAAATCAACAGAAATGTAAAGATAAATTCATTCATTAAAAATAAAAGTTCAATTAGCTTTTCAAAAATCGCTATACATAGTACTCCCACGACAATAACGGCCTATACACGATCAAGGAATTGTGTCATGGAAAATGTATTATTTTTTCTAACTTCTATGAAATTGTTTCTCGGAAATTTCTCAAAATTCAAAATTATTTTGATTCATTTTTCATTTTAAGCAACAAATTTCCATGACTGGTTACGACAATAAAATTATTTATGCCGTGCTTATATACATATTTCTCCACTATTCCACTATAGTAAATTTATTGTCAAGGTATAAATTTTAAAAATTCGCATAGAGCATCATTTGTGTAAACAACAAACAATTCGCATTTTCAAAAGTAAATAATTGAACCGCTCTCACAATTAGCATTGAAAAAGAAATGTGTAGGAGAGAGCAACTTTAAATTTTCTTTGGCCGCTTTCCAGCTGCTAGTGACGCGCCTCCTTTTATTTTTTACCGGGCCAGCCGTAGTATCAGAAATAAATAATTAAAAATGAAAAACAAGAATTTTTTAAGAGTGTAAATCCAAAAAAGAGTTGTGTAATGCGCATTGTCTAGAGGAATTTGCTGGCGTAAGTATATTAAAGGTTTTTCTTTTTGTCCCCTCGGAGTTCGGACAGTTGTCATGTTTTAGTCCGCAAAAACAAATTAGGCAATGACGCCAGTGACGGCCTTCTAATTCTAGTGGTTTGGTTAGCCAGGGTAAATGTGACCCACCCCTCAGACGAGGTACGTATTTACAAGTTCCAGAAGGACATATGCCAGTGTCAACTACATACATACATACATATGTCAGTTCTATTCAAATTGCGATAGCTACATCCTTTCGTTTGGCCCCTTCAGAGTAGATATTGGCAACATGAGAATTTAAGCAACTAGTTTTAGTCCGTGTTAACTTCACCTCTACATGGCCCTATTTTCCTGATACTGTTGCAAATTTTATGGTCACTTTACCCCAGAATCGAAAAGTTTCTGTAGGCTTAATAAATCACACTACCTGCTAATGGGCCAAGCTAATGAACATTGCCACTCTGTGGAAACCACGGGGCCAGCGGTAGCCCTAAGAGAGCATAAAATAGTTAAACTGGGGACATGCATGAAAAGGTAAACTGCAAAGGTCCTGTATTTTACTAGGATTACAACAAGAAGAACGTGACGATACCAAGAGATAAATATTCACAATTTTAGAGCTGTAGGTTTCGCCAAAGTTTTCTTGCTTATTTTAAATTTAGTGAAAATGGGCCTCCGACCGCCAAGTATCAATAACAAATTTATTATTACGTGAGTTATTACATTTAAATATTAATAAGCACAGCACACAGCAATCTGGTTTTTTTAATTACGTCTTTTCGGTGGACTGGACGTTAGTGAAATTTTGTGACGTCATGTAGGTACAGTAGCCACAGAATAAATAGGACACCTACTATCAATTTATTACTCTTCAATATTATGAGAGATTTACTATATTATAACATTAATTTAATTTAAAAGAAAGGTAAATTAGTTGAGAAGTCTTAAGACATGGCCTGCAAAAGTCAGAATCTAAAAGTTTTACAAATATATCAATATCTAACCGCTCACAGAAAGCATCGGAGCGGTATACGTAAATTATTCCAA
Organism: Tolmerus cingulatus; assembly: GCA_959613345.1. Taxonomy (NCBI): domain Eukaryota; kingdom Metazoa; phylum Arthropoda; class Insecta; order Diptera; family Asilidae; genus Tolmerus; species Tolmerus cingulatus. The sequence goes on along the minus strand of OY390709.1, from coordinate 23,717,469 downwards.
TCATATTTAAAAATTTGTATTTTATATATTATAAATACAATGACATTTCTTTGATTGTCAAGATATTAGGCATATTCTATAAATTGCAAAATTTCTAAGATATCACTCTAATCTGTATAGAAACCTAGATAAAATCTTGATTTTCAGATTTGTAAACTAATAAAAAGTGATAAAAATAAGAATTTTTAACTTCTATCATACAAACATAATTAAGTATAAAAAATTTTCAAGTAACTAGTTATAATGATTTTGAGCACATGCCACTTAATTAAATCCAAATGATAGCTGTGATAGCTAAAAAACCATGCGTAATATTTTATAGCTCAACTTCCTTGAAGAATAGAATAATAATTTTTATCGCAGATGTTAGTCGACTCCTTATGATTCTGGAAAATGTCATCAACATTTGTTTAGCAGTTTTTATGTGGTATACGCGTCTAGACAAGGAAATCAAATTTCAAAAGATACTATTGAGGTTAATATAATAGTTCAAATGTAGTATAATTAAATATTTTATGTAGAACTTCGGCCTATGATCGTGTATAATACATGGATCTCAACTCTATTGTGTTTTGTTAAATGGCCAATCTTCTGCCTTTACAATAATAATTTAATTACCTTCCCTTAATAACTACTCTAGGCATTTTACATATGCTATTAACATGCACCAATTCACGAATTATGTCGGACAATGGCCGGTTGCAAGGTTCACACTAGGGAAGCACTCGTGGTGCTCAACACACAATTTAAATGTTTTCAGTAGAGAGCAGTCGAGTTGTTTTACTAGGAGATGTATTCAATACCCGAATGACCTCTTCAATTATCCAGTTCATGTTTTCGCGAAGTTAGAGGTCAACCCTACTAACATTTCTGGTACTGGGCCCACAGAGGTTCATCCGAGTCCCGGGTCCCGGATCTGCTCTTCCCTGCCCGAATAGTGGCCACTCTGGAGCAGTCTGGAACGTGGGCACAACCACTCCCGATAGTCCACTATAATTTGAAGTGCCCTTACTCGGGAGCCCGCACCGCACCGAACAACAGTGTGGCAGTATGGGAAAATTTAATCTCACTTAGGTGGGCCTTTGTGAGATCTCGGAAATTCTGAAATGGGGGCTCCGATGGCAATTAATGTTGTATGCCGGTCCGGGGTCGCACAAACAAAATTTCCCAGCTTTCGAAGTGGCACAGGAATTGAGTAGTGCTAGTGGCGCTGTTCGTCCGTGCGCTCCTCGGTGGGCGGGAAAGGAAGCACAAAGTGACTGTTTTGTTGTCCTGAATTTATGCGGAGGGACGGTAATAACACAAAAATTAGATAACCGTCGTAAATGCTACACAAAAGACTAAGCACTTGGGACTCGCAGCCTCCGGACGAGCTCTTCTGTATCAAAGCGCTTTAGCGGGGCTCCCACACAAAGGACAGCCAGGAGGATAAATCGCATTTGTGTTGGTGTTATGAAATTACGATTTCGTTCTGATTGTGGACTGCGACTGATGGAGCTTCCTGGAAAATGAGAAGCATATTCAACATTATCAACCCATTAATGTTAATACATTAACGATGTATTACCCAGCATTAACAACTATACTTAATAAAGAGTATTAACATTTTCATGAAAATATTTTCAAGTAAATTCAGAATTTCTAGTTAAAATAGAAAAATCTTTGATCTTCATATGTACATACATTTTTATTTATAAAAAAATTCATATAAACACTAATACGATTTCATTTAAAATGTTGAAAACTTTTTATTTTGGAGCGTGAACAAAAGCGCTTTATTTCTTTGCTCTACCCATTAAATTTTCATTTAGCAAATTCGTGGAATTTCATTATCCCATTTTTATAAATCTTGACTGATTATACTTGTTCCTTTCTTATAAAATATGACGAAAAATTATTTAATTATGAGTCCAGTAATTTTACAAAATGGAAAATTAATAACAGCCTTATATTTTCAGGGATATTATCCAAGGCTATATTTTTTGGTCATGTTGCTTAGCGTTGTCTAGTTCCCACTCCTTCTCTTCGCTATTTTTAAGTCGATTCTTTCGCTCAAAATGGAATTTGAAAGAATGATATTCGTTTATTAATGTAAACGTGTTTGATAAATAAATGATAAGAGAAGCCAGAAGTGCCTATCGCAGAGAATCCCAATAAGGGAAAGCTAGCTGATCTTTTTATATAATTTCTTAAAATTCAAAATATGAATTATAATAAACAAAGCTTTACATATTTATAAAATACACATTAGAAGAAACGCAAAATAGCAGATAGTATAGAAACGATGATTTTGAAGATGTACCTTTTTAATACTAATACATCATCCTACGCAAATGATATTGCTTATGGATCTATAAACATCTTGACATTTAAGATAAAACAGATTGCTGCTATTCTTGTTTATTATTATGGCATGGTATGTTATAAATATCTTTTTTGCGACAAAACGCTTTATAAGTATTTCTTAATAAATCCTTCTGTATATGGATTTTTTCTATTATATTTATATATATATTTATTTTTAAACCAGGTTTCAGTTATTAAAGTTTGCTCTCCTATAAAAGTAATGCAATGGACAATTCCGATTTTTCTGAGGAACTTCCATTAAAATATGTATGTCCTCCTTGGATTGGATTATTGATCCAAGGCTAAGGTTGAAAATTTGGCCGACATTTTTGAATTACCTATGAAATGGAATTGTTGATGAATATTGCACAACTCATAAAAGTAATACCTAAACACGCGCGAAAATCTTCTAGAAGAATGTCAAGATCGTTCTATAACACGTATGACATCACAATTTTCGCAAACAACCTCTACGGAAAAGATGTTTTATAATTCTCTTCAGTGGTCGTGCCAGGATATTGGGCGATTGAAGCAGCTATGTGCCATTGAAAGCTCGCATGAGACTTGATACACAGAAAGATCGTCTATGTATGCAATAGTGGTCTTTCAAATCTATATAATATACGTTGCATTTAACTTTGATTTTTTATTCAATGTAAATTCGTGACAAAGGTGGAACTTGTACCCGCGAAATGCGGGAGGTGTTAGTGGGGAGAGCTTTGGATTTTTTTGCTAATTTTATCGCATTTTTTCTATCTTGGCTGTCAGTGACGGATATTTAATTTATATTTTTTATTTTTTTCAGCCACATTTCAGGCAAATTGCCAAGCAAAACAGTTTCAGTGCCGTGACAAGAGCTGCATCAATATAAGACTTGTGTGCGACGGAGATACCGACTGTGAGGACAAAAGCGATGAACTTGTTGAACTATGCAGTTCACTTTATGGTAAGTCTTTTATTGTTATTTGAGATCGCTTTTCCCGTGACACGATTTAAAAAAGAAACAATACGTCATTGATTACAAAAAATTAAAAAAATTTTGCATTATCATCCTTACTTCAATACAGTATATTGCAGAACCTCTTGTATATACTTTTGTATTATTATGCTAAGTAAGAAGTCAAGAAATGCAAATAATAAGTTATTGATGCCCAAAAGTGGTTATTACTTATCCAGCTGCTTACTCATCTCACCCGACATAAATCACAATGGTTTCGTTTCATTTTGACGTCATTTTGTTGCATACGTCCCAAAAATTAGTATTGCAGATTGTTTTTCTAATAAAAGGATGATCCAACAAATTTGAATTTTTGTTTGTTTTGATTTATTGATATCTTAACAAAATCTGTTTTTACCCGAAAATTTCTGTATGTTTAGAATTTCGCGGAGAAAAATAGTATGGTCTTTGAAAATCTTAAAGCAACCTTAATGTTCGAAAACGCTTGAAATTCTATTTTCTAGATTTTAAGAAAAATGTTCGAAAACTTAAAACAAAAAATCATTCATTGTGTTCTATGGTCCATTTCCAAATACCGATAACATTACCTACATACAAGATAAGAACGTTTAAATTTTGGGGATGACATTTCAACATTTAATTAATAAAATTTATAAAATTAATAGCTACCTATTTTCGATCAAGTTATATAACTTTGAAAATCACTTATTTTTTTATTTATAAAATATAAGTGATGCGTTCGAGTTATTTTATATTGTAAATAAATTTAGTTTAATAAGGAAAATTCCAAATTTCACCGAATACTTGCATGTCGTCTACGCTTTTTATACCTATATCTTCATCATCGTAGCAGAACCAAAAGCGCGAAATTATTGCTTCATTAGTTGTGAGCATTGACTCCTCACTTGGAAGACATTTCATCTCTTCTATCTTTGCCCACTGGTAGTTTCTGTCCTGGCAAGGACATCCATTTGGGAAATCGACCTAATTACTGATGCAAATTGCGCTCATTTCTTACTCCAAAGATTCACTTCGCAATATGTAGATGTTCCAGTGATAGGTACGTACAGCATTGCTACTTATTACTGACTTAGCTAAATTGGGTTAGTTTTTCTGAGAAAGTGTCGAGGAGTTGCAACGCTTAAAGATAAGGACTGAGGATTGAAAGGTTGTGCAGGTACGCTGGGAGTTCGAGACTGGCTGCTTTAAAACAAATTCGGGTAGTAGCTTGAATTCTCTTCCACATAGAAATCTCTACAATAAAGTAGTCTATTTTAATTGAAGTGATTTTCGACGATGCGCTCTTGTGATCCTTATTGTGCAATCTGCACTATTGGTAAACTTTTCTAATTAAGATTCCGTGAAGATTCCATTACACGACACAACTCAGCTTAAAATTTGCGTATGTGAAATTCATACGTACTGTACGTATCTGTGTGTTCCCACGAGGTTTAAAGGATTCCATTGATGTCCTCATTTGGTTATATCCTACTTTCATCTCTTCATAATAACCGAGTATCCACAGGAATTGGCACCAACCCGCGTGTGAGGTAAACAAATGAATAAGCCTCCAGAAATGTTGTCTGAATCTATATGTATTTATATGTTTATTGCATATGTGCGAGAGTTATATGAAAAAAATGATAACATGATAACATATTATGTACTTTCAACACTTTATGAAATGTTTGTTGAACACTTTTGTTGGAAAAAAAATTTGGTGCAATGAATATAATTTCGTTTTTCATATGATTATATATAAACATATATATATTAAATATATTTTGAAAAGCAGCCAAATCAATATATCTTATAGGTACATACACTCTGTTTCAGAGCTACAAACGAATTTGAACTTTTTCGTTTTCTCGAGAATGAATACAACCTGGAATGAACGATTTACAGAATATATAGAGTGATATTACAGTCTGTTTGTTTGTATGCATAAGGTAAATTTTCTATTCATACTGAATACGGCTGGATTCGGAATGGAGTAAAATCAGAAAACCATCGAATTGAGAATTAGTTGACTCTAGTATCATGACAAAATCCTCAAAGACAATATCCAGAACTTACAAAATACAGCAACAATAAAATTCAGAAACGCTAAAATCTATATAATGAAGATCTATGCCCATACATAGAAACAAAAAAGTTTGGCTGTTTAGTTAATATAATTAAACCAATATTGAAAATTATTTTTGTTATGATATTATTTCTCAAATTTTGATTATGAAGGTAATTTCAGTAATCATATACAGCCTTACTTATAAACGATAATTAAATTTAACTAATTGTTTGTTTGAATTTCTATTCGCTTCACTAAAATTTTAAAATTAAATGATAATACGTAATCTTATTAATACAATTGTGGTAATTCATTGATGAAAAAAAGGTTAAATGATGTTAAATACTATAAAAACAATTTTAACAATAAATAAATATTGCGACATGTGGGGAATTTGCAGTATTAATTATGGCTCTTTTGAGCAAGTATCGTCATATTTAAAAATTATAATACTTTTCGTCAGTAGTTTTGTAGGCAATGGGATTGAATTAAAAAGGTCTCTATTTATTATCTGATTAATTTATATCCCTTTTTATTTTCATGATTTAACTCTTAATCTCTTCAGAACGGATTTAATAGTGGTAATGCTAAACCATTTAAAAGAATATTGATTTAAAAAAATGTCAGAGTAATGGCTTAAAATTGAAATCTGAGCGCCGAAAAACATTTTATCTTGCATCCTTTAGTTTCGGTCTTTTTAACGTAAAGCAAAATTCGTTGGCTATTTATCGCAAATTACATATCAGTTAATGTTTTCTCTTTTAAATTTGGGTTTTAGTGCATTCAAAATTTATTCGGGCATTACATACGTTTCACGTATTTTTAAATTAAGCTCATTCGCTGATTTTAAAGTGGAGTTTTTCCTCTCAGTGCAGAGCTTTCAAAATGTGAAAGAAAATCCTTTTCCACTAGGCCTGCTGCCAAATCTCAGCTAGGAATCACAGGGCGTATTTAGGTGGGATAAATGAGGTCTATTTGTTCATGGGGATCTTCGACAGTCGCAGCGACAAGCGACAGCAACAGCAACACCAACAGCAACAGCAACAGCAACAACAGTGCCACGGCGGCACGGTATAATTTATAAGCATTCGATTGACGTTGATTGAATCTTTGATTGAGATTAATGGATGGGGATGCTGGAGCCATTACTGATATTTGCCTCGGCTGCTGCTGCTTCGCGTCCGGAGGCAATTACTGGCGGTTTGCGTCGCAATTGTCAATTACGATAAAAAAAACTACTCGGTTGCGTCGTAATAAATGAGTGTACCTAAACATTAGGAAATAGATAAGAACTAACCGAAATTCTCACACCTTTAACATTTTCTGCTCTGAAGAGTTAACTTCTACTGAAGAGTTTAAGGAGGCAGCGACTGATTAAATTCCACTTTCCTCCCTGGAGCACAGACGGTTCCCTTCTATCGCAATAAGTGCCAAGAATTTAGCTATTAGCTAAGCATTCCAACCGAAGAGATAAGTGCTGGGATTTGCATAATCCATGAATTAAAAGGTTTTTATTCGGTCTCGAATGCAACTGACTGGGACGGACTAACTTTGTGTCGTGCTCTGTTAAATAAATTAGGGGATGCTTACTCACCCTATTTAAGTACTAATAACACGGTATGGTACCTTTTCATTTCTAGTATTTCACGTGGACGAGATGGAGCAACAAAAACGTTTCCATAATGCACTTAAAGCAGAACACTCGAAAGAGAAGAGAACTCCTTAAGCTTTTTAAAATCACATTATACTTACAAATATTATGTATTTTCATAGAATTTCTTCAATTTACGTTTTACTGTATTAAGATCACATAAATAATGTAAAAATGCTCTCACGTAATTTGAAAAGGTTTTCTTTTTCTTTGCAAGTGATGCCATCAAGTGACACATCTTCTTTAGAAAGAAACGTGGCAGGACAAAGGGTTCAAAGTGAAAAATTCTGCTCCAAAAATTATCCTTTTCGAAATTTGGTTGCTTGTGGACCGATTGGTTTTACAGATATAATAGGAATTAGTGAAAAACTTAGAATCTTGGATTTTTGACGAATTCTCATCCATTATTTTTTAAAGGAGCTGTAAGGATTTGTGTGGTTGGTGAAAATCGTTTCGAATGTCTTCTGATTTCATCAGGGGCTGTATACAGATCCCAATCTATATTAGAGTCAAAGATTTGGTTTACTTTCAAAATTTTAGAATGTCAAACTGATGAGCATAAAACCAATTATTTATTATAACAATATTTAGAGTTCCACATTTTGAAAAATTGTAAATTGAATGTTACTTAAGTATATATTAATAAAATGTCTCATAAATAGGGGTCATTATTGAAACAATTACATATTTATACGTTTCCATGAAGTGGGAAATACATGCAGAAAAGTGTAAAGAACTAAATATTTTATTACCGATATTACGGTTATCAGAACTGAAAAAATAACAGTTAAAAGTCTTCTCATTACGGTTTTTAAAGCCAGAAATGTAATCATTAAATGCCTTAAAACTTTCTCGGCCAAATGTATCATTGATTTCAACAATAAAAATGTAATCATTAACTTTATTTACTTTAACTTTTATTACATTAGTAAAAGTAAAAAATGTCAAAATATTTATCACTCAATTAGCCTATTGAAATTCTAACAATTCTAACAAAGGACCAATCTGTGGAAAATAAAATACAATACTGTGAATATTTTTACGATCACTGTAAATTTCCGGGAATCCATAGTTTTCTGAATCATGCTTTTTTTTAGTTGGGCGGAGGGTGGAAACTCAATGAGAAAGGAAACTTTGAAATTTAAATTTAGCCCTGAATTGATTTTCCTCCCCTGTCCAACCTTGAAAGAGTATGCTTCGCAAAAGTAAGGGCTTCCGAGACATTGAAGTGGTCCTAAAAATTTTCACAGAACTTTTTTCCCCCGTGCTGCAAGTTTGAGTGGCAGTAAATATAACAGGTTGTATACCATAAAAAATTGCTATTTTGAGTTTTAAATGTTGCTATTAGGATTTTAGTCAGAAGTTTTGATATCATTTTTATAATTTCCAAAATGTTAATAGATGATTGAATAAGGCCTTGTTTTTAAATGATTTTTATTTTTCGAATGGTTGAAAATGATTACGAATTGATGAATGCAATTTTTATTGTTTGATCAGTGATTACGAAGTAATTACATATTATTTTTCGATCGCTCGATAACAATTATCAAACGATTATCGAAATTATTGATTTTAGTTTAATATAAAGGCACGATTATTTGGTTTTAAATTTCAGAAGTAATGATTTTATTCTGTTCTTGCTTTTGAGAGTTTTAGGTGACCATATTGTAGTACGGTCATTCCCTGACCATCCTTCACAAAGACTATATGATTATATAGTCTATGGTAATACTCTTGTATGAAATTGTGTCCTACTGTCCTATTACTAGCAGTTTTAATTAGGTTGAATATCACGGAACAAATTGCCAACAAACAAAACATTAAAGTCTTCTGAGCTATGCAATATCTTCATACGCCGACATCCGCTTCATCATTTCCACACATCATTTGTTTGCCCGTGGAATGAATGTGTACCCCAAGTAAGGAATTAACCGCTTTCATTAGTCACAATTTGTCTTAGAAGCATCCTCCTAGCTGAGTTGACAATTCTTGAGAATGACGCAACCGCATAGTATATTTGAGATCACTGGCCAGGATAGGTATAATCTTTTCGCTGTCACACATTTGTAGCTTTAAAGTGTAGCGCATTGTTGACACACCACTCCATCACATCATCCTGAAAATGGTTTGAGCTTATCCTTTGTGGGCGGGCATCAGAGTTATTTAGCCAGAATATTTTTGCTCTATATTTGCCTTCTGTGTCAGCCACCTAGAAAGCAAAAGAGTTGAAAGACAACTTTTTTAATGTCATGCCATGTCCATGGAGTCTGTTGGGAACATTTTCATACATGTAGGGCGAACCCATAAGTCGCTATATTTTCCCAGGGGTAGTCCTGTCTTGTTATTGTTGTAGAGAAGTAGAGAAGCTATTCGCCGTTCCACAACCGTGCTGACGTAGAAATTTCAGAAAAGATACCCTTTAATTTTTGCAGTGGTCGTAATGCAATCGAAAATATTTATATTCAGGATTACGAATTCTATCAATATAAAGGAATCCGCTTAGGAGGAACGGGCAATGCTGATATCCCAAATTTGGATAGACTCGATTTGCATGCATATTACTCGTATACAATCAAAGATGTAGGCATGTATGTATGTATATGTACAGTGTATATATGTATCGTTATTAGCTTTTCACCCATCCGAAATCCGAAAATTCAATTCATCGATAGTTACCCGTCGGGGAAACCCATTGCTACATTGACTGAGAAATTTGTCTCAATAAAGCTCGAACATAAACTTCCATTCCTGCACCGTTTGTGGAAAAAGGAAATAAGGCGAATGAAGAAAAAAAAATTCCAAGTCCTTTCGAATAGCATTGCAAGAAGGCACTTCGACTAGCGAAGTTTTATTTTGTGGTCAAGGTATTTCGACTGAGGAGGGTTACAAAGAGCAGGGATAATATCGTCTCATTCGTATTAATGTCAAGATCATCCCCTGACAGCCATTGAAATTGATTTTCTATTCCCGGGAATTGAAGAAAAAAAGTCTTGGCTGCTTTCGTTCCCTCTAGCAATTCACTTGAAACGTGGCTGCTGGATTTACCCACCCCCAAGTGAAGTTGTACCAGGACCAACCACCTCTTGGGCACCAATTCCAGCGTGTTGGTCGTCAACGAAACCAATGAGTTCATCTTTGGATAAAAACACAGTCGTAAGGTGATTGGTTTATCACGTGTCACAGCAAATAAATGAAGTGGATGCTAGATACCTTCCGCTCTATCTAAATTCACTGCCAATACTGACTGACTGTCTATGATGAATAGATAAATAGGATAACGCAAAGATTATTCTGTACCTTGAGCAAGTATCTGATTTGTGAAAATCCAGAGTTATTCAGAGGAGGTAAGAAGACATCTCAGTTTTAGGATTTGTCTTATCGTTTTGTTATTATCAACACGTTCGATGGGTGAAATAAAATAGAAAATTGCTAAGAAATAGGTTGATTTGACATAATATTTTAAAAGTAGTTAAATATTACCGAAATATTAATTAAATAAATTACATATATTACAGTAGTACATCGTAGTAAGGTTTCAATATTACAGACCACTAAATTGTAGCCGTTTTTTCTTTTATTGATCCACAAATCCTTTGGTGATAAAATGTTTGCTTTGTTATGAATTGATGATATGTTATGGATAAGATTTTGAATTTTTAGATTTACTCTTATTTTAATGTGGTTAAAGTGATAAATATTCGAAGACAGGAACAAAGTGGCGAAAGAATTACATATTTTCCTTTGAAATAATAATTTTTTCAAAGACTGCGATTAAATTTGAAATGAAATATCAAAGACCTGTACATTTGTTTTTATTAGAACATATCTAAATACTATTTTTAATAGAGTACAATAATATTTTAAATGCCGCGTAGTATGTTATGAGATGATATTGAAAAAGTAAAATTTAAATAGAAGAAGGCTTGAATCGTAGCGAAATTTCATGGAAAACGAAAAGAAGTCGTGTTCTTACTTAAAATTGTTTAAAAATTCATATCGTTAAAATAAACATTTTAAAGACATTTTAAGATCACTTTTTGCACAGTTGGGCCTTTGAAGTTTTAACTTTTTGTTCTTTATTAACTCTAAAAGTCCGGGTATATCTTTAGTATACTTACCGCCCAAACTTAAATATTTTTCAACAATTACTTTGCATTTCAAGAAAATTTTCCAACTTAGCTACTAGTGTAATACTCATTGAGTTTTCTTTACATATTGATTTTTTTGCCAAATTTTTAATATTAAAAGCCGAAAATAACTTGTGCTAGACTACAATAGTCATCATAAGTAAATGAGCTCAGATTTCAGCTCTAACCATAAGTCTCTAATAATAATATATCATCTTTGAAATGTATGTCTATTCTATTCTATTTTAAGAGAATCATCAATCATGCCGAAGGTTATAAATATACAAGCATTTAAAGGTGACGAGCATGTTATAACAACCCTTAAAATTTCTTTATTGTATTCAACAAAAATGTAAACAATTTTGTTCAAAAATATATTCTAAAATGCCAATACTTCACATCTAATATACATGATTCCTAAAGTATCAATTTCACTCTACACGTACCATGGAAATTTTCATGCAATCTCACCCAATTTTCGTATTTATCGAAATATTGCTACCATGCTGGGGCCCGCCCTCCGTAAAGTAAAAGCAAAATCAAATTGTTCCAGTAAAATTCGCACGTGTAGGGATTCAATTGAATTGGACCCCTCGGTTGGCCTCCTCCTAATAGGCATCCTATCTTTGGAGATTGCGAAATGTACCAAATAAAAATGTTTTTATGTAATAAATTATGTCATTCATTGAAATAAATTTCCCGTTGCTGCCATAAACAAGCAAATGGCAGATAACAGGCACCCTATACTGACATAGAAATCAGAAAATCAGTTAAATACACTTTCGCTGGCTCTATTACGTGCGTCGGAGTCTGTTGCTGGTGTTCATATCTTTTGCAGGACCTATCCTACACCCCAGTTCTGGCAACCAGCTCAGAGGGTGATGCCCAATTGGGCCTATATATATTGGATAGACCCCCGCATGGCAGTACCAAGATAGGGAATTAGGGGCGTGGGACCAAAGGTAGCTTCCAAGGCATTGCTGGTCATCACCATCGCCTTAATAGCATCTTTTCTAAGCCATTGTTTCTCCGTTGATGCCAGCCCCATTTCTTCGGAAATTTATGACCAAGCTAATAAAGGTGTGGGGGACGTTTGTATATGATTACCTTGTAAGGATCTTTGAGAAGGTTTAGAAATTTGAACGCTGAATACTATTGAGCATTATTTTCTAACCTTACACCTTTTCTTTAGGTCCTATATTTATCAAGAGCCAGAAGTGCGCCAGAGTGGTGGTGACACTTTCCAAACAAATTTTCTCAGTCGTCTGCTCCACACTAACAATAAGCGTTTATTTGATCAAGTTGTAAAAGTCGGCAAAGTTTTTCGTTTTTGTTTTATAAATTCGCGACATCTCTTAATACCTCTAAGATGTTTCATGGTGAAAAACGTAATTTTGCTGCCGTACCATTTCTGACGACAGAAGTTAAGTGAAATGCTTGCTGCAGGTGGAAATGATTTGGTAAAAATTTAAAATTAGCTCAAAAACAACATCTGGAATTGAAACTAATTTATATTGTTGCGTAGTTAGAGCTAAATAAATTGAAATATTTTCCCTTGCGTTTCTTACAATTTTAAGTTCATGCTATTTGAGACGGTCGTAGGAGTCTCTCGGACAATTGGGGTCAATTACAAGATTCGTAGCGCTTCTGTCGGCTATCGGGATGATCGATTAGTGGTGTAATTGTCTAGACCTTCTGATTACATCGTTCGCTCTCCAATCAGTATAAAATTCATGAGGAAGACAAGGGGCTAATTTTGAATCCTTAAAGATCCTACAAGACTAGTTACACCGTCCCATTAAATTGGGTAGGTATCATCCCTGGTAGGGTAATTTGCACGTCTAATCGCATGTCCTTTAATGAATACAAATTACCTTCGGATTAGCCTCATTAGCCCCGAAGGCCCTCTTTTATCACTTTTAATTTTCCCTCCCGCGATCCGTGCTTCTCTTTGCACCTGATTCCTCTGAATATTTATCTGAGCAAGAAATTAATTCCGCTTTATGACGCATCAATGCTGCCATAAAATTTGTGAAATTCGACTCCTCGAATCGATTGAATTTTGGGGGGGGGCAGTTAAAATGTTCAGTACCCGAGGGCGCAGGGCCCCCAAGTGCAATGTGTGTGGCGCTCTGGAAAGGCCTGGAAAACTCCTGGCCAGGACTACGCCAGGCCTACTAAATGTACCAAATTGTAATGAAAAGACCAGAGCAGCCCTCATAACCCAATTTCCGAAATGTTTTACGTGCCCAGTATGCACAAGGATCCACATCGACAAGCAATCGGCAGTTAGGAACAGAGCCCCAAAGTAGCGCCTCCGCAGCGACTGGGGGGTCCAGGGCCCGGGCCCCCCAGTCGTCATAAAGCACAACAGTGGAAACGTAAAGTGTGTGCCTTTGCCGTTCCTGTGTCAAACCTGCCGCAGTACGTCATCCCTCCGCTCATTTTGCCATCCAGATCCAGGTCCTGTTTGGCCGCCCCATGGACATATTTCATCCTCTGACATTTATCAGAATTACTGCCCAGGGAGTCCCCGCTCGTTTCGCTTGGAGCGGGATTTGTTCGTCATCAAAAATGTATTGAAGATGCTCCCGGAGACGAGCCATCTTTTCTTATGGGGCTGTTGTTTCGACTTTCGGGTCCTTTTCTGACTTTGAACCAAACCGAAAATGTCGAGCTGGAAGATGTCCTTGCAAAGGGGCCAGTCACCCTCAGATATTTACGCTCGAGCCGAACAAATTGTTATGATCGATTAATTCTCTAAACATACATGTATGTATGTATATAACAATTAATGTTGGCAACTTGTTGCCAACAATCATTATGGCAAAATTACACGTCAAATTCAAAATTAAAATGCAAATGGAAAAAACATTTCAAAGTGCAATTCAATTATGTAAATTATCAATGTAAAATTACATTGGTGTGTAAACGAATTCCTTTGGGAGCGTAAAATTAATTTTTCAATGTTATTTTGCTTCTCCAAATTTAAACTGATAATGTCTAATTTGTGGCTTCCTATATTATGTATAACAGCGTATGTGATATTAATCAAGTAACTCTTGAACAATTCAATTTCTGTGGTCGACGCCTCAATTCAGCCTACTTAAGGGAAAGGATAGTTTATAAGGCTTTCGAATTAGAAGTAATAAAAAATTTAACACTATTTTTTTCAGACATTTTTTATTTTACATGAATAATGTATAATATATTCATATACATATATATATTATAAGCGCAATTCCACAATCTGAGCGAAAGAAAATGTCATATCTTTCCCTATTCATATGATTTCACTGCACTAAAAATTGCACTAAATGAAATTTTACATACTCATGCGTGACTAATTTTCACCGATTGGGTTATAAAATTCATGTTACGAGTGTATAATTTTAATCTAAATTATGAATTTTAAATTGTTTAAGTATTATTAAAGCTAATTTTCTCTAATGTTACCAAAAAATTCCTATTTCAATCATTTTTCATATATTTTTAGGTATATGTGTATTTTTACTATTACTAAATTCAAAATTTTACCATTTTTAATGTTGTAAAAAATGTACATGGTAATCAAAATACTCGTGTTATAGGTACCCATTAATAAATATAGGTGATCAACTCACAGCTTGAGGAATAAATTTATTATATTCAAAGTAACATTCTAACCACCAGATAAAATTGTTAATTGCAACATTCGATTGTTTCCTTTGAATAATGTTAATTTACAACATTCTTATTTTAAAGTATCATTGCGACATTTTAAATTCAAAAGCATAAATTTAAATAAAACGTTTCAATGTATATTTAACATCTACATATACATATTCCTCTACTTTTTACAATTTGCTACTTTTGTTTTTTAAAATATCAGATGTGAAACCATAGAGAGGCATACGGAACTTTACATTTATATCTACATATATTTATAAGTTCGTTGAATTTTTATTCAATCTAATTGTGTATAATTTTAAGTGACAGTTTATGGTATAAGTAATATATTATGAGTCGCACTGTTTCTACAGTTACTTTAGTTATTCAAAATGAATTTTCTTCCATTGAAAACTTTATGTTATATAATAATGGTCACGCTTCCATTTCAAAAATTCGCTAACTATTTAAAAATGAGTTTAAATTTCCTTTAGCAGTTCGACATCTCAAAAATAAACGGCCAAGCGGAAGTAGACGCTAAAACTTCAAAACTTAATAAATGTGCAAACAATTACTTTTAGTTCTTTCTAGCTTTGCTGAGAATTCTTTAGTTTTACAACTGCTTCAGGATGATGGATTGTAGGTGTAGTAGTAGAAGTAACATACATAGTAGGTGCGATATAAGTTTGAAATTTGTGATTTAGTAATTGGTCGCATATACTCATTTGGATGTTTTTGCATACCAATTTTTTTCCAAAATTTTTAATATTACTAATTTAAAATATGTAATTTCTGCTTGATTACAAAAACCATCACTGGATGAAGGAACTCAGATTCCATCTCTAACCATAATTCTCTTATTGGATATAATGTTGGTACATCTTTGAAATATGTGTCTATTCTATTCTATCCTATTCTATCACCGGTTAAGTCGCCCTGGAGCCGATCGATACTCTTCAACTTCACCGCGCTTGGCAGTTTTAATATGTGCCCCCAGTTTCTGTGTCAGAATGTTCTCCACTCAACTGCCATTCGAGTCAATTTCGACGGGATCAAAGTGTCAGATCAGATGGTTGCGCCCCTTCAGATAAAATATCCGCCAAAGAGGGCACCGTCAGATGATGCCGTACCCATTTTCGACTCCTTGAAATGTGCAGCACTCGAGCGCGAGAAGAAAATGTACAGGGTTTGCAATAACTTTGGGCGAGTACCTTTTAGGCCCTCTTAATTGAACCAAGAACTTCCGGCGGGTAAGGGTTAAGCTCGTTCTGGGACCGTTGACGTCTCGACGACCTTCTAATGATAAAATCGCACCTCTGAAGGAGTTGATAAGGGCCCGCACGTAATGAAGGGCTGGTGAGTGAGTGCTGAAGGGTTTGAATAAAAAATGAGTTTTCAGAGGTCTCTTCGTTGGTATTCATAGCGAGCAAGAAGCATGAAATTTCATAAGAATATGTTATCACGCCTGGAATTTAATAAGATGAATTCAGCACGAAGTCTATAGGTAGCGATTCTATCCCCAACAATATATATTTCCTACTGATAAATGTCTAGGTTCTGCAATATATAAATATTTCACGAAGTTATTCGTACTCTCAGCTAAATTTGATGTTGGAAACTCAAAACCTGGTTCAAAAATTTTTGCGCATTTTGATATTACGCATTTCTTCGAAAGATTCAAATTAACTTTTATTTTAATAAGTTTTGCATAACTGTTATTTATTTTTATAATTAATTCTCTCAGCTTTTTCAGCGTACAAGGTAAATGAAAAAACTTTGTCGGTATGAGTAGTACACAGAAATATGAAATTCGATATTATTATAAAAATATCGAGCAATAAAAATTACTTGGTATAAACGTTATCGAACGGTTGAAAACTAAAAATAATAATTATAATCGTTATTATCCAGTTTATAGTTTTTATATAGCCGCAGGTTAAATACGAAATCATTGATTTTAGCCATTAGTATCTAACAAATATAAGTTTTATTTTAGCAAACATCGTTTAATTACTTTATTTGTGAAGCGATTAAAATTAACATTAAATAGTTTCAAGAGCATTTAAATGCTTATAAAAGATTTTAAATTTTTATAATCAATTCTGTTACGAGTAACAGTCATTAAGAAAGAAATATAAATCATGAAGTGATTTTTATTTTTCTGATTAACAATAAAAAAGCACCTGCGTAAGTTTTATTACCTGTTCAGAATTATAAAAACATTAAGTGATTATTATTTATGATTAGGAAAAAATTCAAATCACTGGATCATTTTTATTCATGACCAGAAAAATATAAATCATTTCAATCTATTTGGATTATTATAATTCCTCTTATATAATTTCTGTGATACTTTAATACGACGTGCAATTCTACATGCGATATTTTTAAACGAAAATGTGAAGCATATAATCATTATTTAGGATTCCTGATTGTAGTCGATTTCAGTGTAGAGTGACGAATTTTCTGTTTTACATTTAAGAAATAATCATTATTTTCATTCCCAGAATTTAATTTAATTTAATTATCCACTTCAAATTTACACACAAGAATGAAAGTGGCACTAAAAAAGCTTAGCTTGGCACGGTGTGTGACGTAAGTTTACATTGTTCCACGTTCCAGAGCTTCCAGCTTGAAATAATGTTTTGCTCCTGAAAGTATGCAATCATTGATTATTCGTGGCTCGTTGAAATTCATCTTGGTTTGTTTAACGTTAGCACAGCAGCCGCCGCAAATAAGGGAACTCTCAGAATGCATACGAAATTAACAAAAATATAATGAAAGTGGAAAAACGGAGAAACATAAATATGAAGCAATTTAACATTTATTTTGAGTTAATTTTAAAAACGAAGATGCTTTATATTGCAATTAATTGGCGGCATGCATTTTCTACATGCGCCAATATAAAAAAATAATTTCCCTAACTACCATCCGGTTCAGCAAATTGCCAATAAAAAAAACCAGAAAACGAAGGCGGAAGAAATGTCGTATCTCATGGACTGGCTACTGATTGCTGGTCTGTCCTTCTCGGTTTTGCGTGGTTAAGCAGAAGGAAAAAGGTGGTTGGTGACTTCGACGCAGATTTTTAACTATACTTATAGTACATACTTACTATATCGTTTGAGAAAAGACCATTCGATCATCAGTGGAGGTGAAGTGCCAGTGCAGGATTCTGGTGTAGTTCTTGTCTGATGCATTTTCTGTGGAAGCTTCTGAGCAGTTGCGGCTATAAATGAGATTTCCCTACCATTTTAACCTTAAGAGAAGACAAAACTCGGCAAAGAGTAACTAACTTTGTTAGAAAATATGGAAATTAGGTTTGCTCCACAATTTATCAGATTTTCACAAAATGTGATTAACTGCTCGTCGTCCCATGGTCGACTGCGCGTGACATATTCAAATATAAATATTTAAAATAGTTCTTGGGACTCGTTTAGCTTTTCATCTCGTTTAGAAAAATTGAAAAATTTCTTGCAACTTCGAAAGAAAAGAAGAAATATGAGTTTTATTACATTGTTACATTTTAATTGACTCGAACTCTTCAAATTCCGAGTGCTATATTTAAAACACTTAAGAAATCTTTAGAATTCTCGTAATAGATGTATTTTTTGTTTTGGGATAAAGTGTACAATTTTATTAAGTTAACATTATTTTTTTAAAAATATTTTGTTGACATATCAACTTTCTTTGTTACCAATTAAATTTATTTGCTGGTCATAATTCTAGGAACAACGGACCTCAATGAGTGTTATTGAATCATATAATGAAATTACTTTTAATGAAACCCTGGGAAAATAATTGAAATTAATACTGTAATGTATTGTAATATTTCAATTAATAATTTAATATTCTTTATCTGTCGCAAATCTGAGATTTTTAATTCGTATTAGAATAGTAAAGCGTGCGAAAAAAGAAAAAGGCTGTATTGCATCGGAAAGATATTTCTTCATAAGATTTATTGTTTTTTCATGGTTATGATCGATAAATAAATTGTTAAGTCCCCTTTAAAAGATACTTGATGCACAAAATATAAATTTCAGTTATTTCGTAAAATTTCACAGAAATGTTGGCCATTTTCTGCATTCATATTCACTGAAATATTTAAGTCGTCAATGTTCGAGAAATTTTATATGAAAAGACTTAACAAAATGATGGTGTGCTGCATTGCAACCATGATACAACAGTGGAAAAATTGTTCACGGGTAAGCACCATAAATGGTTCGTATGAAATAGCATCATCCTATAGTACACTAATATGCTCGAAAAATCTGAACAAAATTCAGAGTAAGCGCCGTAAAAATTCATGGTAACCAAACAAGTGTGAGTGTGAGTTACGAGAATTTTACGATACTGTTGTCACTTACATAATAAAATATAGAAACATTTTTATTTTGTCACTATTCATTAAATTTCCTGGATTATATCAGTTGTATCGCGACGGTGGAAACGTAATTTTTGTCAAAGTTTTCTCTCGGAATATCGCCATGGTACTTTCATAACGCGGCCATTCATAAAAATTATATTAGTTCGTGTTGTATTCGCAATGATTATTTGAGTTCTAAATCGAATGTAACGTATATATAATATAAAGCAGAATTTAGTAGAAAGACTTTTGAAATGCTCAGTTTTTTCTAAGCCTGTTCTTAAATACTCGTGTGGACATCAATTTGAGAGTAGATGGATACATATTAGGTGTGTCCTTTTCATTTTGCTACTAGTTTCAGGTAATATATATGGAAATTTGGCATTGAATTAACTTTTAAAAGCCGTCATATATCAAGATTATAAACAAAAGTGCATCAAATTTTCATCATGTGTACCCTTATCCAAACTTCATATCAAATGAAAATTGTTTGATGTGGGTAACATGTACACAAATCTCAATTCCGTGCAAAATTGTCTGATAAACCTGGAAGCGGATCCGAAATGAAACACAACTAATATGTAATCTTTGTATATGTTGACCCGTCACATAAACTATCTACATATCAAGCTTAATTTAACGTCGTCCAGTAGTTTGCACGTGATGGGTGCAGAGACAGATAGACAGGCAAAATATTTAAAATCTGCTGTTTGGGCATCCATATCGATTATAATTTAAACAAAAATTGTTCATTTAGGGGAAATTGGTCATCAGTTGATCAGTATTATACACTGAATAATTAATACAACTACGGTAACATCTATATATTTTGTTAAAATAAATATGCACGTAATATTGCGTAATACGCATCTGGTATGCAAGCACTTTCTTGATTTCTTAGATGATTAAAGGTTTTTGGAGGTTTTATGTAGTTTTACACTTTTTAAAAAACAAAATTATAACTTCTTGTAGATATCCCCTAACAACTCATCAATTTTTGGAAGTAAAATAACCAAATTATATACAGACAAAAATCACAACAATTCGATAAGAAGTCTGTAATTCAGAGGACGACTTTCAAAAATTAGTGATTCATTATTGTCTATTTACAGCTTTATTATACATATATGTACATATAATGAATAGATTGTATAGGTTTTTTAAAGTACTAAAGTTCATTCTACTCAGGGTTCATATTAAAGCAAATTAATTAATTCGTAGTAGGAAATGACAGTATATGATTGATTGCACGTTCAGATGAATTACGCAAACTGTTTGGGGGTAGTCTACATAAATTTGCATATTCATTTTATAGTTTAGAGTTGTGTGGTGGATATCTTAGTTTGCTGGTCTAATATTTTTATTAAAACATTGCATTTTATAGTCGAAGTTAAAGTGTTGTTTTGCCTGCTAACGACTTCAAACTTAACCACAACCTCATGTGGGCACTAAGAAAAAGTTTCCATGTTTTCACCGCTTCCCGAAGCCATAAAACTGCTGACCCAAAAGAACCTTCAACTAAGATTGGTCGTTTAGAAAAAAAAAGAGCTCCCATCAAAGGTTCAGTTCGCAACAACACGAATCCAATTCGCTAAAAGATCGAAGTTATCATTCAGTACAAAGATATGCTGGTTTACCACCGCCTGATCAATAATTCTTTGGGTTTTGGTAAATCCACCGTCCCCATGAGAACTGCAGCTATATTTTGGTAAATTATTCATCTCTGAACCTTTTTCGTTTTACTATCTTTGTAGAAACATCTCGAACGCTAATGAATACAAAGACGAAAAAGTCGAAAAATATTACCAGGAGGATATTGTGCAAACCGGCGAACAGTCCCGATTGTATCCTTTTTAAAATGCAAACAGTCCGAATCCAATATCCCTTCATCGATTTCATTTTATTCAAATGTCTGCCAATTTTGTCGGATGAACAAAAACAAAAGGCTAAAAAGAAACTGCTTTAAGATACCAAAGATATCAAGGACTGGGAATTTGCTCTAAAGTTGCTCACCTCATCCCATGCGAGCATACAACCGAAAAGCTCTTCCCTGGAATGTGAAGCGCAGGAGTGGGTCAGGCAACGATTATGATTATCGGTTTTTAGGGTTGCCTTCAACTGCGATGCCTCAATGGCTGTCAGTTGGCATTCCTCTAGATTCTAGAATCCTTTCTGGGTAATTCGAGTTTGCCTCGAGGACTCTTCGAGACTACAGAACAAGCCCACGCACATTTTTTTAAAGAGTCGTTTCATGTGCCATTTTCCGAAAGAGGACAGAAAACCGCCACTGTCACCCTGCCTCGCAGGGCATGAATCTCGAAAAAGTTATCCCATTTTTTTTACCGGAACTGAAAGGGAAAAACAAAAACAAACGACTGTCGCTCGGAGGAGACTTACAGCCGAACGACTGGTTGGCTCCATAACATAAATCCAATCCCGAGTTAATCCAATGGAAACGAAACTGATCCTTTTCGGGTAACGTCCGTTTGCACTTTCCGAAAAGTTCTCTTTTATAGGACGAGATGCCAGAGCAGGCCAATTCCCAGATATTGCATGTACCTGAAGTCGCAGAAATTGACATGGAGGCGATAAAAAGGAAGCAGGACAAGCATAAAGGAGATTTCCTGTTTTACCGGCTCATACGGGTAGTCGGGAAAACGGGTTGGCGTTGGGAACCACTCCTGGCATGGAGAATCGCATAAATAATACAGAGCGCCGATTGCATTAGGCCAAATGGTTTACATGACCCGGATCATATCATCCTCGGCTAGGCTGGAGTCGGGCAGGATATCTTATGTTTTGACTTTTTTATTTTTGAAAATTCGTCCGGAATTTGAAATTTAAATCACTAAATGTAGAAATGCCTGGGACTTTGTACACGCGGAATACAATAAAGTAAGCAGCAACCAAATTGCACAGCCTAATGCTAAAACTACCAAAGTTGTTAAATTACAAATATGTGCTTACAACAGATTCAAATTTCAAACATATCGTAATTTATTAATATTTAGATCTTTAAAAATGGTAAGTAACTACGCCTTTTGCGATAGGGACAAAAAGCTGCAATCAAGAATTTTTAATTTTGACGGAATTTAGTTCATTTTTCATTATAAAGCAAATTCCACCGAAATATTTAAGAAAACAATCTTCCTTTAAAATTTATTATAATATTAAAAAATGAAATTTTCTTTTCCTTGCGTTTTAAAAGTTTTGCTCTTGTAAATATCACGAAAATGGTGGAAGATAAAAATTAGTCTTGGAATCATTTTAAAATAATATATTATAGATAATGTAGTGCTTTCATTTTACTGTTCCAGAGAATAATAGTAATTTAATTTAGTGCTATTTAAGATATTTCCGTTTTTCTAAAAAATTCGTCCACATGTTTTCTATTATACAATTATATATTTTCAGATGCAATCTGATGAATACGATTTTTGAAAAAAAGCGTAGGGTAAATTAATACAAATGTATTAAATAGTTTAAAGTTATATGTATACTACTTGACATTGATTTCTAACAGCAAAAATTTATCTTTTCGCAAATGAGTTCTATCTAAAGAAAAATTTAATGACCCACTCTTAAATAAATTCGATTTAAACATGTGTAGCCTATGCACAGATTTAACATATTCACAAATATATTATTTAAAGCATTCATATTTAGATTTCTCCAAAACGCAAATATATTTAACCCATTCACAAATAATTTAGCTTCAAACGCAAATATGTAAAAGTAATATTTTTACAAATGCATTTAAACTTTTACAGCTCATGTAGAAAGTTAAATACAATTTGTTTTTTATACAACAAGCAATGCAATTGAAAATGTTACTTAAAATTACAGTGGGTATAATTATTTTTTGCCTAAAATTACAGATAATAATTATTCGCGGTAGAGTATTTGCAAAAGGTGAGCACAACTTATTAAAACAATTTATATTAATTGTTTGTGTTTGGCTGTTAAAAATAAGAGAAATGTAAGCTCAACGCTTGTTTCGTTTATTTATGTATTTAATTAGGATTAGGCTACTCTAATCTAATTAAGCGCACTCAGGTGCCAGACCCAATAGGACGCATTAAGTTCTAATTCTATTTTCTAGGCTTTAGTATTTGAAATAATAAATCTACTTTATAATTTTAAAATGTTTCTTTTTATTATTTTCTTATCTCATTATCGGTTTTTTGATTATATCTGGTATTTTTTCTATTCCTTATTTCAAAATGTTTACCTAAAGAAGGACGAAGGTGTTGAAGTGAGAAAGGATATCAAATGTCAGGTCCTAATTCGGAAGATTTCCCTACCATATTTCCTGTTTAATTCTGCACTGTACCTCGGCAGGCTTATAATGAATTGCTAGTTGGCAGAAAGGAAGGTACAACTTTCGCGGAAATTGTCCTTAAAGACTCCTTGGATGACTTGGTTCGCGTTGTGAAAACGGGGAGTAACTTCCGCCAATTTGTGAGACGTTTAAAGGAATTAAATTTAAATACAACACATTTTAACAATAGACCTAATGCTAATACTAATAATTGTTGGTCTTTAGGAAAATTAAATAAGGGAATATTTTATATCACTTTAATAAGCTGAGAACAGAATAAGCATCAGGTGGAATGTTAAAAATTTATATATAGGACGGTGTGATTCCAAATCAAGTGAATTTTGGGATTACAGCTTCAATTTCGCAGGACATATTTTCGTTCAAAGCTTGACGTGGAACGTGGTGTTAGAGTGTTTAAAACATGCTTTAATCGCTTGGAATTAAGAAAATAATTATTGAAATTTTTGATCTGAAACTTATATTTCGAAATGCTTGTTAATTCTCAATCCAAAAGTTATTTTCTGTGTCATATCAACCAAACTTTGTTCGTTCGGAGCCAGGAAGACCATTTTTCACTCAGTGAGGCTTACAAGTCAAAAAAAAAATAGGCAGGACCATCTGCAGAATAGGTTGCTCCATTTTTACATTTTATATTATATGAGTGCGAAGCCCAAGGATCGCTTCTGGCTGCTCATTTTGCACCTTGCGGTGGGAAACATTTGCCAGGAGGCGGTTTTTTCCATCTCATTGCGTATTGCGCTCTCAGTGAAGGTCGTTCAAACAGCAATACCTGTGCTGTCGCTGGTAGCGTTTTTGTTTTATCACTTGGGCCAACCGTAGTACGTACATATGTAGCTAGCCGTTGCCAACATTTATGTAAGACAATATTTCACTTGCCTTTATTTCATCTTTCTTTGCTCCAGTTCTATGCTGCTTCACCAAGGGAGACACTAGTCCCGGAAATTTGTTATCAGCCACTTTTTGCTTTAGCGAAGCTTCTATGTTTCTGTAGTATGTTCTCAAATATACATACATATGTATATTCGTGATTTCGCCTCCGTAAAAAGCTTTAATAACTACCTTAACATACATACACGTTCCTACCTCATCGTATCGTTTCCTATAGAGGAGGGCTAAATGGAAAAATATTGAATTCGCTTGAATTCAAGTGTAGAATTAAGCTGAAAAATTAAATTATAAATGGTAAAGAAGCATTTAATCTTTTAAAAAAAAAAGTATAATTCGATTAAGATCTGAGGTCACAAAATGTAATGACGTTATATAAAGCTTAAGATTTTTTCTTAATTCTTTAAATCCAGGAACGCTGACAATATTATCGGATTATTTTTAACAATTTCAAGAATCAAAACGGGGGGACTAGAGAGGATAGTTTAGCTAGCAATAGGAGGTAATTCATATAAATGTTATAAGTGGATAGTGTGCAGCAGAAGATTAAAGTGACATACTTTAAAAAGGAAGATACCATACTTTTTTCTGGCAATTACATAAAATTTATCTTCTTGCAGTGATTGAAGCCTGCCATGCAGCTCACTTTCGTACTTTTTTCGCCGAGCAGGTACACGTACCAAGCAATGTGGCGCGTTATTTATTACCACATTTTTTCGCTGCGGCTGCTGTGGAAGACTTATTTAGTTTCCCATAGGCGTGTTTGTTGAAAAGCTGTTTCTGGCTAAAGGCATCCAAGGAAATTTGCGATTATTGCAACATTTTTATAATCCCTTTATCTATGACCAACAGGCTGGAACAAGCTTAAACCATGTTAAATTTGAACTACCTACGTTTGAGCGAAACGAAGGCTAGCGCTAGGATTATGCCCAGGATTTATCTGAATTGAGCCAAGTTTTTGGCAAGCTTGGTTGAGATCGCTTATTTATATCATATTTGATAGTAAATTTTAAAATTTCGATATACTAAGTAGAAAATATCTTTTTTACCTAGCTACGGCAACGCCGCAGAGGAATTATGATTTTAGCATTAGTGGGTTGGTATATGTTCCGCTGTTCCTTCACAGTTCTTAAACTATTTATCATATTTTGTAAGTTCATTTTATACATTTTAGGGTATACGACATTTCACTCAATCCAATATTACGGATTTAAAAAAATAATTAATATAAATGTATCGTATTTGGTGACAAAAAATCTGCATAGAAAAAAGCCTTAGGATTTTAACTACTCTATAATATTTTATGCTTGTTTTCAAAATTTGCGTGATCGGATATGGTTTATTAGTATCTATCAAAACTTTTATTTTATAATCTTACTATCTATGTATGTCAGTGCGGACGTATTTGAAATTTAATTCACTAATATTGTAATATTAGAAAGTGTGAAGTAAAAGTTATTTTTGAAGTAACGAACCCATTTTCGTTTTGAAATTTACTTTATTTATGTATTTATCTTAGGTACAATATATATAACATTTCTATATCTTATGTTATTATACGTAAATATGTGAATAATATATGTAACTATATCACATACCATTGTGTTCTAAAATTCCACCACTGGTTTCATGGAATTTGTCATCTGGCTGCCGTTCACTTATTCAGTGGACTGTAAACAATGCAATCCTATCTACGTGACAATCCATTTGAATATCCTGAATGAATCATTCAAAAGTTGTCCTTTCTCGTATTCTGTCCCTGACTAGTAGACTATTATCCCCATAGAATGCAAATTCGCCAGAATCAACTTAATCATTTAATAATATGATTCCGTCATCGAATACGTAAAATGACAGCAAAAGTCCACTTGTGCCTCATAAGGACCACCGCATATCAAACCATTATCTGGACCAACAGACGTAATTTCATCGAGCCATCGATTTGCTCCCATTTCACACATTGCCAGAGGTCGTCCATTTAGCAAAAATCACTTTTTTTTTTCTGACAGGCTCAATATAGGAAAACCCTTGGTATTTCTAACCCTCTTTTAAGTTCATCGTTATCCTTGATAGTGATGACCTTGACGCTTTCAATGGCTTCTCGTTTCTTTTTTGTTATTTCAAGTTTTTGGCTTACTTTTTCCCTCTTATAAGAAGCTAGTTGAATGGGTGCAGGATCCATTAAACTTCTGTCTAAGAATAAGCCCGATAAAATTAAAGCCGCTTTCTGCAGGACTCTCTGATAATTTGATTAAATGCCTTACATAATTAATATACGGGCTTTGATGCTAGAAAGATTTTGCTGGCCTTTGATCAAGTCAGCTGTCCAGAAAATTAGTAAAAGGAACAAAATGACCACGAAAGGCTGGTCTAAGGAATAAAGATAAATTAGAAAAGTTCCATCATCCCTTTCCATCTGAACTCAAATTTTACCGATTTCTTAGTACCTATTCTGGCTTCAAACAAAAGCGCGTGGGAGAGCGGCACTTAGTAAATCAGAAGATTATTCGAAAAATTGTATGAACTTGAGAATCAAAAGTCTGTGAAATTGATATCTCCGCAAGGAAAGGCAGTAGGTGGAAGGCGAAAATTGTTGAGGATCACTGAAGCAAACACTGGACTTTCAAACAAAAACAAAGCGGGCAATTGCGTCGGAGGAAGTCACTCTCTTAGAAACTGAGGAAAATTTGATAGAAATCATGCTTCAGTTCCTTGAAAATTGGTAGGGGAAGAACCGAAGCGAATTTCGAGAGATATATTTTCCGAATTTTTTCCGACATAAACAGCTCAATGGACCATATAAAAATATAAAAACAAATTTCCGTTGAACATAATGCGGTGTACTAGTCTAGTTGAACAATAAAGGGAGGTCCAAAGAAAACTGGAAACTAGTTCAGCGGTTACCTGTCCCAAAGGTTCGCCCGGCGGCGACGAGGCAAATATTGTAGAAGAAACCAGCATTAGCAACTGCGACGGTAATAAAGGCACGAATAGTCGTAATTGCAGGGACAGCAGGAGCAGCACAAAGGATGAAGCTGGGTTAAGCTGGAGACGCTAGCATTAGAGACAATGCCTGCTATCTGCTAGCTTAAAATTATTTAGGAGGGTTGGGAAAATATTACAAAAGCGGTAGGTGCGGTGTCCCACCAGGCGAAGGAGAGAAAATACTCGTTTGGCTCGTCCTCGGAGGACAACAAGAACCCCCAGTTTCGCGCTGTAAAGCGCAAATGAATGCATTTGTAGCTGCAAGAAAAGATAAAATGGGAAAAAGTAAAATTTTGCTGTCGTCCTTAATTTGACGACATTGGTAAGAGCAAAATAAAATGGAAACTGTAAGGATTATGATTTAAACTGTCGTCTGAAATGGAACAATCGGAATGGAATTACTTAGAATTTGTAAGCGAAAAGGAAATCAAAGAATCCAAGAAAGATTTCCTCAACTGGCAAAATACAGAAGTTTAAGCTTCTTAGTATTGTAATTATTGTCAAATTTAAGGATATTAAAGAAAAGTGGTTTTAATTTTTAACATCAACTTTAAAAAAATTAGATACGTACAATCCTGTGACGATTTTTTTTTTTTTTTTGAAGAACCGCCAAACTTATTGGTATGAAACTTTTTGAGCAAGAATTTTCCTGAACCGAAAACAGATTTCGATTTAATGAAGTTACGAAATGAAGATTGACAATTTCACTCGGCATTTTAAATTGATTTCACGATTTTCTTTATGTCTACAATATATAAATATTTTCCAACTAAAACAAAGTAATATTAAGAATTGAACGTCTATAAGGTTTTCCAACTAAAATCTTATCAATTTTATGAAAGAGTATGAAAAACAATTTTTAAATTTTGAACTTATCTTTTCATGCATTATTCTTGCTTATTTTATTTCACTTATTTTTTTTTTGTAGTGGAACATTGCTCCAATTCTGTTTATATTTTAAAGTTTTTGGAAAATCAGTTTAATGCACTGGTTTTTTAAAACTGTGTATGATGTATTTTTGGCGAAATTTAGTGAATATCCGTCAATACTAACCTGGGTAAATTTTTTAGATTTTAGAATCTTTTACAACTTTACTCGTAAAGCAGGTGAAAATCCTGTTTTTTTCTGTATATGTTTTGTGAAATACCACTAAATTTAACTAGTAAGGCAGACAATTATTAGAATTTAGAATAGAATTCTAGTGGTTCATTTTTCACTAAACTTTGAACTGCTTCCAGGAAATCAACTCTAGTTGAGATTCACTGTATTACAATATATTGCGAAAAAATTGTTTCAAAGTGATAGCTAATAGCTGCAGACACGTTTAAGGCACGTGCCTTGTTTAGTTTTGTTTTAGAGATACTGCTGCATGGACAACTATAAGCTTTTATGCGTTTTTCGCATGAATTGGGTTAATGTCGATTTTAATCATTGGCATAGTTTAAT
Source organism: Tolmerus cingulatus (assembly GCA_959613345.1). Classification (NCBI taxonomy): domain Eukaryota; kingdom Metazoa; phylum Arthropoda; class Insecta; order Diptera; family Asilidae; genus Tolmerus; species Tolmerus cingulatus. The sequence continues at coordinate 23,688,650 of OY390709.1, read as the reverse complement.
ATCTGCAATTACTCGACCAATGCTAAATTTATGTTAGCATGCAAAAGATAATACCGCCCAGCCGGACGTTGACGCACTTTGACTTTTAATGGATCGCAACGCGCCGCAATGATAAAAGAGTACGAAATGTGAAATACGCATCAACCCGTTCATTCCACTAGTTCAAGGCTTCGTTAAATTGCGAATTAATAAATATAAAATATAGAAGAGCTCTGTCTTCGTATAATCCCCAGTTCCAGTGTTATCACTGTAACAGTGGCACGTTTTAGTGCGGCCTTTGGATCGGCACATGAAGAATCGTTTCCATGAAAGCCTAGAAAATTCAAAAACTCAAAGTGGTGCGCAGTTCTATAAATTAATTGTCGCGTGTCTCAGACTTTCTAAGCGATATGGCCTTAGTAAACTGCGCCTTTGGATCATCTTAGCACGGTTATAGTATTAACTTGATTCTACATATACTATATATACTATATATACTGTATAAGTGGATTCATTTTTTCCTTTTTGATCGATTAGAGGCTTAGTAGGACAAGCAACTCGATCGAATGTTTTGCCACCTTATTGGTCAGGTAATATGTACATAGACTGCGGCGAAATCGAATTCTTCGAGAGCGCCATCAGCGAATCGGAGCATACGAGTTTGCATGAAAATACGAGTATTTCCAGTCACGAGATGATTGAATGATTGATTTGCGACAGAACCCGCAATTTACCTTTCCCTGGCCATTCCAATTCTTATCGATTCCACTTTGGAGCCAGGTGAGTTAATTTTAAAGGAAAATCGCCGATTGGGACTGATGCAAGCCACTGGAAGAATTAGCGAACGACGAGAAGATCGCGAGCTCTATCATATCACGAGAAGGACTTTTGCATCTCACGAAGTTGATTTTCTCGAAACCTGTTTCAGGTTGTCCGTGGCAGATGATGTAATAAGACAGGTAAAATTGCACCATGATGAGGGTAATTGTAGACCACTTGCAAAAACTTAAAGAAAAGAGAAGAAGGAAAGAATTGGCTATCATTTTAGCTCCTTTTTCAATTTTTCAGTAATTTCAATTTAACTCTTATGCATGATTTACCCGGAGATATGAACAGGGTGTAACTGTGCTAACTTGAAGTTGAGTTAGGTAAGACCCTTCATATTTTATTTTTGGTTAGGATAATTGAAGCCTATAACTAATTTACCCAGGCAAGAGGTTAGATCGTAACAGCTATTCGTTTTCTTTAGAAGTTTGTTTATAACGTTTATCAACAAACAGCTTTTCTTTCTAGAATCTAATATATGGTGCGTAATTTCTTATTTTTTTATCAATAAAATCAACGAAAATAAACAAAACTTTCCTCTGTGATGAGACAATATACATACATGAACATATATCAATTTTAATTCTTTACCTATCAAGCAAGCAAGCACTTTCTTTCAAAAGTTGATTTTTGCCAAAAGGAGCATATTACATTAAAAATTCGTGCAATTTTTTTGAAAAACTACAAACGTTATTTTTCTATACGTTTAGGAGGCGAGAAATTCAAATTTGATTTCATACGATTTTGATTTCAATGTACAAAAGGGTAGAGTAAATTTTTGTGTCAACAACAATGAAATGAACATTTAAAAAAAAAAATATGAGAGATCACCTAATGCGTGAACAGCTTTTATGATCTAGTTTTATGGTTTAACCATAATAAATTTCATATACCGATTTTCAGGTAAAAGAAAAATAAATATAAAAAATTAGTCGAACAATTTTTCGAGAATTAATGTAAATTTTTCCTCTCATATCCAAGATCAACGTACATTAAAATTTTTCTTTTACACAATAGTTTTATTAACAAACGTTTTTTCCGCAGAAATTGATTACATAGAAATAGCTTTAATCTACAACAAAGTCTAAACAGGTATTGATATCCGACTGACCTTGTGCTAATAATTGTTATTATTATTATTATTAATCAATTAAAAATTATTTAAAGCTAATCACAATCAAACTGATTATTGGTGGATTTTATTTGAAAAATTGGTGTTTATAAATATATGTAAATGTTAGTGCAACGAACCGGATGTACCGAATGCTGTTAATTAATTAATGACGGCTATGATTTTCAGTTATAATAAAAATAAATTGAAATTGTACAAGCAATAAGTTGTCTTAAACAATTAATGAACCAATCCTCTTTTTTATTTAATCCTTATTTTAGGTGCACGGCTATAATGAACATATCTTCGATTTTTCTTTATATTCTTCAGATCGATTTATGTACACGGTTTACAGTTTAATTGAACATATCCTTCTACTATCTGGTATATGTTTTGTGTCTTGTTTTACACGGTTCCGGTTTGAACGGTTTTTCCAGGAGCGTGTCTACTGTGTAAGTGGTAGTGTATATATATTTTTAAAAAAAATTTCAAGTGTACAGTCCTTCAGTATATGGAACATTTAAAAGAAATGAAAGGTAGAACAATTTTTTTTTTTTTTTTCAAGAAGAGGTTTCAATCTCACAAAAGAAAATTGCTGTTTAATGTGAGTAGCGTTCCCAACTCCAAGATATTCTCACACTATAGTATAAATTGTGCGCGTGCCTTTCTCCAGGCAGTATAAAGTACAATCCTCCAAAGACGTCACGAGTATATGTTTTTGGTATTTTCAAAATTAACAAGACGTCGATTTTTAAGCGCTGACACTTTTTTTATCACTTTTAAGAGTGAAGTCAAAGAAGATCGTCTACCGACATCCGAGTGATAAGAGCAACCATGCGCAGTTTTGAATGTGGCGGGGCAACAAAAACAAAATCGAGGCGCAGCCATGTCCCATCGAAAAGCTCCCGATTTTGTGGCCCAAAGCTGATGCAAACTTCTTGTGCGCTTGCCAGTTGCCGGAGAAGTTGAAAGCCCCCCAATTTAAAATGGAGAGATCTGGTTTTCAACATTTCCACAGCTCCTCCAGAGCATAGGCACCAATTTGGTGAATGGAAAGTTTGCGAGAAACTGCTTTCGATTCCCGCATATATGGAAAGCGGACGAACGTTTTTAGCTCCTTTGTGCGCCACCACCGGTAGACAGCATCCCGCAGCATCTGTCTGCATCTGAAAACGAGAAGAGCCAGCCTGGTCCAGACTCCAGACATTACCACAGACCTGCGGAGATGTCCGTTCGTCAGTTTGCTCTCGACTCTAACTTAAATCGGACGTAAAATTTGCTGAATTTGCGAAATATTCGAACGATCATATATAGAGTAATATAACTTATCAGATTCAATAAACATTTATTCAGTTATTGTACGTGTCTAAACATTTTTATAGTGCCAATATAAAATTAGTGGACAATTTTGTAAACGAAAGAACTTATTTTATTTTATTTTTTTTTTTTTTTTGGGTGCCACGCTGCAAAAATATAGAAAAGCTTTGCATCCCTCAAAAAGGGAACTTCATCGCCGCCATCCATGTGGCTGTGGACTTGAGAAAAATTAACTTTTATTTTTTGACTTCTTTTGTTTCGAACATTATCCTCGCGCGGAAATTGGGGGCTCGGGCTCCGTTCGTTCTGTTCACGAGCATCCATAGAAGAGGTGAGAGGTCCGGAAAGGTTTGCAGGTTACCGTGTCTGTCCTTTTACGCGGTCATGAGTGTTTGAAGTGCCCCTTGATCGTCCGTGTGTACATAGTGCAACGCCTTTTTTCCTCTGTCGCTTGTGGGCATGTCGTTGCGTAAAACCGTGTGAATTTTCGCTGAATGTTTCTCAGCAAAAATCAGATCCGATGACACAAAGCTAAGTTCATCCTGTTGTTGTTTTTTTATTAATTGTCTCAAACCCATCTCTGAAAGAAAAAAAAGAAAAAAGGATTTGGGGAACAAAGTTCAAGTGTTCAACACCGTGACTAAAAAACTCCAGACGTGACCGTATTTCTTCCACTATTGATCACAAGTGACTTCGTCATGGGCCACATTCGGCTAAATCTTTGGTGGATCCTGATGGTTAATGGAATACTCTACGCAAGGACATCTGTGCAACTGCCAGGTATTTCAAGAATTATAGGTAAAAAATTAACGCATGTAATTAACATATCAGCCAATTATACAGATCCCACGAAAACCACATTTGTATTGATTCCATTCTAATGCTGGTACCCAACTTTAACAGAGTGGTGGTTTGCTGTGGTTCGAACCTATTACTCAAAGTTTGCATTCCTTCAGGTGGTGGTTGGAGCAGAAATTTGCGGTACCCCTCGACCTCCGCCCGATTTCAAGAAAAGAGATCTTACTTTGTAACAAGTCAATTACAAGAAGTGGGTCAGGGCAAAATTCACTTTTGAAAGAACCATTTTTCTTGTTACACTGCATTAATTCAAATTCAGGGTATCCTTTTAGGCGGTTGAATCAACAGCAATAGGTAGAGTAAACCGCCGAAAGCTAACGATAAATTTTTAAAAATGAAACACTCATCGCACAGTCGTTTTCATGTAAAAACAACAATATAATTTAAATTTAAATGCAGCAGCATAGGTACAAGTTATCAGGCCGATTAAAACAACTAATTAATTTTTCATTATATTTCGCTGTATGTAATTAAAATTTCATTAATTTCGTTTTATTCTTATCCACACCCTGTTGTTTGTTTCCAAAACAGATGCAACGAAATAATCGAAATTTGGACGTGAATTTACTGTTTTGAATTTTGGGATGTGATGCAATTTTAAGGAATTGAATTATTTCCTTACCAGGATTTTGTTCTAAATTAAATTTATTTAAAATTGACCGGAGAATAAGTAATTTCCGCACCAATATAAATTGCATACAAACGACATTTATTATTTTCAATTTAAAAATTCTACACCAGTTTTTAATTAAACTAAAGATACATATGTAGAATAAGGCAATCATATCCATATACGTATGTAGGATTTGAATTACATGAACAAAAACTTTAGTTCTATTAACAACAAAATGGCAAAAAAACGATATTTTGCTTAAATTCGTCCGTTACAAGAATTTTCCATTTGTACAATAAAGTGGATAAAACATTATAAACCTTCTTTGAAAAATCGCTTACAGAAAAATATTATTAGGCGACTGAAAAAAGGAAAGGTATATTTCAATGTGGTCTTTAAAAGACGTAAAAAATTCTATTTCCCTGCACATTCGTTGGATCAAAATCTTGACATATGTATGTAAAAATTTAGGAATTAGTTGATGAAGGGAATAGAAAATGTGCGAGTGCGAATCATCTCTAGAGATAAGAACCACGTCACCAAAAACTGCTGATAAGATTCCACATAACATAAACAATGCCACCTGCAGCCCAAAAATATTGCAATTCAGCGATCGCATCGTCCAAAGCTAGAGATAAGAAACAAAACCAAATGCCTCGCACTCTGCTCATTTTTCCTGATTATTTCGCAATATCACAAGACGTATCACGGCGAAGTAAGAGCGGGGGCGGAGGACCGATCTCAGCGGGATAGGGGGAGGGGAATAGATCTCAGCGGGAGAGGGGGAGGGACAAATATCTCAGCGGGGTGGAGAGGGGAACAGATCTCAGCGGGGGAGGGGGAGGGGTCAAAATGCCACCCCAAACAACAACCCCTAGCGCCTGATGCAACCCCTACCGCCTGATGCCACCCCAAACACACACACAAAAGAGCTTTCAGCTGATCGTCCAAGACCAGAAGAAGCTTTCATGACGTCACACACCCCAAAACTGCTCGTCCAAGACCAGAAGAAGCTTTCAAACGCTCCTCCACGTCCAAACCAAGAGCTTTTGGGACCGTTTTGTAGTTTTTTGAGCCCCTGTACATTTCTTATGGGAAAATTGCGCTAGAACTCTCATAGCCTATCTACTGATACGCACAGAAAAAATCAGATCACGAAACTAAAGAAAATGTAACATCGATGGGTTTTTCCTATTTTAACAAACAATTTTCAAAAATCGTACAACATATTTTCGCAAAGAAAAGAAAATTGTAATCATTTTTAAGTATATAGAATTTTTTTGCTTAAGAGACAAAAATTTACTTATTTTAAAGAACGACAAATGTATAATAAGGTGAAAGTTGATATAAAATGAATGAAGTCGTTATAAAGTGAAGGATATCACCTAAGCACTTGGTTAGTTTATTTTACATGTTACTGTGTTAGTTAACTTTTCATGCAATAAAATTCACACGTCAAAATTGCAAGAATCAAGTTATAAGCACTATATTTTATAAATCAATTCCTAAGTCGGATACACATATGCGTACATTACATATCAACAAAGTAAGAACTTTTAATTACTTTAAATCACTACCATTTATTTCCTATTCGTAAGAAAGCATCTTCCCAATTGCTGGAGTATATATTTATTTATAAAAAAGGAAATCGGCTTTAGTGTTACAGGAACGTTTTCTAATTCGGCTGAATTCTTATCTTTTATGGTGTGTCTAATAAGCAAATACATATTTATACTATTGCGAAAATAATTTGGTTACACCTAAATATAAAATAAAATTGAGTATTCCATTTTTATATCTCTATTCAACTCTTTTTTTTCTTATTTAACACTACTGAGACCTCCGCAATTTTTACCCCCTTTTATCATCAAAAGTGTTTATCACAGATATTTCCAAATGAATTGTCCTGACAATCGTACAAAAGAAGGAAGAAAATCGTTGGCTTCTGTCCAGGAAATCACCAATGACGTGCAATAAGTCCACCTACAATGATCATGCAGGAACTTTTATTAAATATCAAGAATGTCATAAATAAGTGCTTTTTATATTACTTGTAATATATTCTAAGCACATTTTACGAGCATGGGTCTAATAAATTGATAAATAATTAAAAATCTACTTAGTCAAATGGTGTGGCGAATACCCGTCGGCTTTATATTCAATTTTTGTAAAAAATGATGTATGTACAATTTGTTTCTAATTGCTGAGTTGGTTAAAGAAACAAAGCGCTAATTCGAATTTGCTTTTAACCTACTTTAAGAAGAAGAGGTTACCAATTCGGTTATGTTAATACAATACTAATATTTATATTAGTAACAGATGATTTTGAACTAAACTTATTTTTTACTTTGTATGAACTTACGATTTTTTTAAATCAATTTCATTTTTTCGTTGAAGTTTTCTTTTCAAGTAATCTTTTCGTATATAGGTAAGGTATTTTTTTATGTTATTTGTTTTAAAAGCAACACTTAATTATTTATTCCTAGAGAAGAAAAAGCCAAACAAAGTTCTAATTAATTCTTAAAAGTTTACTTTACTTACTAATTAGTCAACGAATTCCTGAACTTCATTAAATAGTAAAGAATATCGAGTTCAGCTCATTTAAACGGCAATTTTGAGCAAAATGTCGTAGTTTCTGAAAAGGTCAATGAATAAAACGATAATATAAGATATCCCGTACAATATATAAATATATATTAGAGTGTCTCTTAGCTGCCTCGTTCAAATTTATTCAAAGTATATAGTAAAAAGCAATGTGTGCAAAATTTTGTGTTATCAAATGATAAAAATTTTGATGATTATTTGTGATTTTTTCAAATTTCGTAATTATTTCTTACACGATGTAAATTGATGAAACAATTTGAAACCGCCCAGTGCCACGGGCTGATAGTTTTCGATTGCCCTCAAAATTTGCACATAATTGTTTTATGTTTTGACGAAATTTTGGGGTAACCCAGTAGACATTAAACGTTTGGGTGCACAAGGGAGGCATATGTGTAGGTTTTCGTCCCCTTAATTTCATCGATTAATCTTGGAGTCAATTAGTTTTCTTCTATACAACCCCAAACAGGAAATTATTTCCAGTTCCAACACCGGTCGAATTCAAGTCACCACGCTGGTGGTGTTCTAAAGATGTCATAAAAGTGAGTCAAATACCTTTTTAAGATACCTTGACGGCATAAGATCGTATGTGCCTGCGGGACTAAGGGAGGCGACGCTCTTGTTTAACAAGAACATCCTAAAAACAATATTAAGGTATAGTAGCTTACTTTCTGTAGAGCTAGGGGGGGTGAGGAGGCGTCGACGATGTGCGAAAAAATTAGTGAGATGCCAGGCAAATGGGAACGTTAAGTATGAATGCTACGTGATTAACAATCAACTTAACGTCTTCCTTTCATGCCCGTGTAAAATGGATGCCGGAATGTGTGTCATAAATTATGCCCTATTCCAGGTCTAGGGAACCCGAATGGCGGTTCCCAAATTCACCGGGGCACGTCAAGCCATCGCCGAGATATATCTCGGTGTTCTACAGAACGTGGTGGCCACTTCATATGCCAGTTTTGGGTTGCTTTGATTCATTGTGAGTATTAAAATCTGAGGCATGCCGTAGAAGGAAACGCTGCATGTATGGGGATGCTCCTTAATGCCAACTTGATTAATGTTGCTTTTTCGCTATTGTCGACTTAATGAGTTCCCTCGGATGGAGGGGGACACCATGTCGTCAAGTGCCTGAGGGATAATTGGGAAAGTCAGGCTCTTGGGTTTATTACCAACTCATCGAGTGTGCCATGGGCATGATCTCCGAATCACATTCTAACACATTATCACTCCTTGAGGTTTTTTTTTTTTAGGTAGATTTCATATGATATACTGCCGATTGCAGTGTAGCTAATGAAATGATTTCGGAAAATGAATGATATCAAAACTTGGTTAGAGTACGTAGACTTCCAAAATAGAATTTTATTATATTCTCTGTGCAGTGACTTTTTGTTCAAATGTTATGAGATTCTGCATATGATTCAGTTTTACTTCTGTTTGTAATAAATCAAAACAAAAATTATTAATAGATAGAAGAATAAAGCATATAGTACTTATAATTGTGCAACCATTATTCTGCATCTCATTTGGTGGAAGCGAGATTGAAGAAAATTTCACATTGCATACTTATATACAAGGATATAACGAAACTTGTCATTATATAGTAGATGTTTTTTTTTGTAGTTGACTTTGACCAAACTTAGCGTACACATTGACAACATGTAATTCTAAGTTGAGTGTCAAAATAACGGTCATCGGTCAAAGGGGTGAGGGGTTACATCAGTTTCTAAAAGTGGTGTTATTACTGCGATAGCTGCTGCATTTCAAAATGGATTTTGGTTTAACTTTGCGTATGTATTTATTGGCTCGATATCTAAGTTACTATATATTAAAAATTGCAGGGTTTGGAAAAGTGAGGGCGACTTTCACGTTGCTATTTATATTTAGTATATTCTTAAACCATATATTTTTTAATCGATTTTGATGCAATGTTCGGAAATGGGGCGAATGGGTCAAGGGGATGGAGAATCTAGCATTGCATTCCCTTTTATAAAAATAATTTTTATCACATTGAAATCTATCTATCTTATCTATCTTCCTTCTGACTGCCACCGAAAGGTTGTTTTCTTTTAATTTGAATCGTCTTTATCAGGAAGAGCCATACCTGGAGATTCTGTGATGCGTGAGGTCTCACAGGGCAATTTCGAATGCCAGACAGGATTTAAACGGGCAATTTTCAGTTCATTTACTTGAAAACTTTTCCAAACTTGAGCAGTTATTGTGCCTGTCAAAGTGAAGTGCCGCCAGGAGAGGCTTTATTAAGTGACAACTCAGGGCATCAATCACTTGAGCAACGCCTGGAAGAGCTTTAACTTTTCCACAGGAGCTCTGGTTGTTGTTTTTGGTTTTTTTTTTGGGGGGAAATAAAGAAAATCAATACTCAGGCCACCTCCTCTTACGGTCTACTGCTTAATAATTACAAAAAAAAGACAGAGAAATTGCTTCCTGAGCCCCTCGGCTGGATCATCTTTGCTCATCCCAGTCTACATAAATATTTGAGGATTTAATTTATAATATCGACATGCTCCCCAGGGAAGAAGCATCCTCGTTTGTTTTCGTTCGTCCTTCGAGGCGGTCCTTCTCCTTAATCGTTTGAGTGTTGTAGTTCGACGCTTCTTCTTTAGGACTTTCAGTTTGATTGATTGGACCAAGAATTCTGGGGACATTTTTCATAACGTAAGTTTTTAAGACTTTTTGTTTTTGCTTCCTTCCCGAATTTATAGCTCGAAATGTTTTCCTCAGATGTGACAATGATAAATTCTGTCCAATTGACATCATGTGTGTATTTGGGATTTTGTAACATTTTATTCGATTGCGATTTCAAGAATTTAATTTCGTAGAGAAAACTACACCGGAAAAAAAAATTTAAAACACAAAATGTCTGTTTCTAGAGTATTGGTTTTTAAAAAACCTAAACCAATAAGGTTTTAACCTTAGAAATGCGAAACTTTGAACTTCTCTCCCGAATTTGCCAAAAACGCTGAAGCACGTCATTCTTAATTTCAACCAAAAGTTAAATACTAATTTAACTACTTTCTTAATTTCTAACCTAAAGCCCAAATACTAATTTTTATAGATTTTTCTTAAAAAATGAAGGATTTTAATACAAATTTGCTTTCCCCTTTTCACCCGCTTAAGAGACAAATTTCGTAAAATCCGTTTTTAGTGCGTGCTTACGTCACAAAAGAAACCCACTGCTCAAATTTCATGTGTTTAGCATTCGATTTTGGCTCGGCATTGATGAATCCTTTAGTCAGGACTTAATTTTTTATATGTATAGATTAATGCCTGCTATCGATATTTTAAAGAAAACAAAAGACATCGAAAATATTTCCACATCATCTTGGCAAACAAATTTCCAATCCACTGTATACTTCTATTCATTTAGAGAGTAAGTAGAGTTAAATTACAGGATGTCAAAATATTCATTCATGAACAATAATTTGTTTTATGGAAATTTCTTCTCATAAAATGTTTATAATTTTTGATATAAAATTACTTTTGGTACTAAGACAAAGACAATTAATAGACAAATTTCGATCAAAGCAAGTTGAACTCATTCCAGTTTTCTTTTATTTAAAAAAAATATTTTTTAATTAATGGAGAATAATATTGATAATTTCCATTTAATATTCATAAACCTCAGAGTATAAATATGTACATATGTGTTAATGATTAATGAGTATGCTTGCCATTCATTCATTCATAACTATTCTTGATTTCGGTGAAATTGAAATCGATTCGAATTGTAGGAAATTCTAAAAAGGGCTTGAATATTTTGAAGAGAGCAAAGTGAAATAGTACAAGTAGAAATCTCTTAAATAAGTTCATTCAATTTAATTTCAATTAATACTTATAATTAAACAAAGCTAATTTCTGAAAAACCCCGCAAAATCAGGGAAAAATTAATGAATTTCCTTATCTACAATATTCAAATTATTATCTCAAGAAAAGTGTCATGGTAGAAAAAACCTTTATCAGCATTGTTCAAGGTTCTGGGTACAATGTAATTTAATTATTCAGGATTAATCATCTACTCAAAAAAACACAGTCAACTAATTTTATTGAAGCATCTATGTATAAAGTTCTAAAATTGTAGAAACTGGGAGGCTGCGAAATACAGATGCCGAAGTTACTACGGGCTTTATGTTTATTTACGGAACCCCAAAAAAGAAAGTTGATAGCAGTGTTAACAATGAAAGTAACTTTTCAGTTTTTTAAATGGGATCCTTTTGTTGAATATTACTCCCGGCTGTTACAGGTCGCATCTTAAAGCGGCTGACTGAAAACAGAAATTCAAAAGACTCAAGTTCTGAATAAATTGATTATTAACCATTAACCATTGAATTACCTTTTCCTTTAACTTTGATGTATCCTTTTCGAGAACGAGTGAACTGGAGGCAAAACAATTTCTGATTAAATTAGCCATTTTCCATGAAGGGTGCCTACCTATTCAGATACATATCTTATATCTATCTGTATAGATACATTTAGATTTCACAGGAATTAACCTTAGGATGAGAAATTATTTCAGAATTAAAGCAAAACTGTGTCATAACAACAAAGCTTCCTAAAATGAAAGTTGCCCTGGTAGTCAATCCTTTCCCTGTAATCTTATACGTTAAAATGTTTTTCGATATAGTGTCGTTTCAAGCGTAATTAATATGACTTTTGTTATTATTGACAAATTTCGCATCGATCAGCCGATTTTTGTTAAGATGCGTCACGACAGCTCTTATCGGCTTGTAATCTTGTTAGTACTTTTCCTCGTATTTATAAACAACGTATTTTGAGTTTAGATTACAACGACTCTATAGATATTTTCTTCAGAATTGACGAAAACAAGTTTATTTTGACCAATTTTTTAAAAATTTATTGTTTTCCAATAAGATTACAGTCAAATTCAGAGTTATAAATATTTTAGTGTACTAATTTATTTTATGGAGGAGTAATTTTCTCATCTAAACTATCTTTTATATAAATGCGTGCATTATTTAAGTCAAATTAATGTAAAACGTATAAGAAATGTGTTATCTTAAAAATAATTTAAGTTTTCAAGTAACATACAATGGCTGCGTTTGTTGATGTTGTTCAAATTAAATTGAGGACCTATCCTAGTTATATAACTTTTTTAATAATAATAACTCACTAAGACGGTATACATGAAATATAGGTAGATACATGTTTATACTACATATTATATTTTGGAATATCTATTCTTCATTCGAAGTGTTAGTCCTTAAATAGTTTCATTCCTTTGAAACTCAAGTATTTTACTTTATGAGATCAATTTGAAACATCAACAAATACATGTCGATTCAATTTGGAACCCGCTTGACTTTATGTTATTTTTTTTTCCAACTCGCTCCTCTCATCTAAAAGAGTTTTCGTTTTTGTTCAACAATGCAAGAAGAAATATCTTGCATCACTTCCCAGTGTCTGCCAGGGACTTCCCTCCCCATTTCGATGTCTGACATTTGGAATGGGGTCGACTTTATCCCTTATGGCAAAGTAATAGAGATAAAGTACCCAGGAGTGCAGTGCAAAATATGTAAGTTGCTGTACTGTAGTGAAGCCCTTAATTTGTTTCGATGTGCTCACTACACGCTCCGAATACCTTGCTCCTGAGACCCTTACTCCCGAATTGTCCTAGTTTTGATGTCGCGATATGGTCCATTGTTATTTCTGTTGTGGAGTAGACAAATTGAAGGAAGATTTCGTAACTCCTAATAGGGGTCTGTACGAGTTATAAATAGTTATATAACATCGTGCAAATACAGATAGATATATTCATTTGACGACTACCACACCCATGAGCATTTCAATAACCGTAGTCGTTTACGTATATTATGTGACCCGTAAATCGATATCCTAGCATTGTATGAGTGTTAATCGAAATTGTTGGGAGAAATTGGTACAGTTTTCAAATTTTAATAATATACATATGTACGTCCAGAGTCGCAAGCCCTCATGAACCTTATTGAAAACATGAAAACGAAACTCTATATTATTAACTAATCAAATTTACGAATTTTGAAAAGAAATAGTAAAATTACGAAATTGCAATAGAAAACCCACTCATATTTCATCAAAAAATTTAATTTTTTTGTGATAAATTTTTTGTAAAAATAGGTAAATATAATTTTTCAATAACATCTTTTTAAATATTCTAAAAGCATGATTCTGTTTTTTGGAGTATGTTAACCCTTAGTTTACTAGGAAGGATACGGTTTTCTGTTATAGTAGTTTCGCGAAAATAATAAATAAAATACTGAAGAAAGAAAATTACGAGTTATAGTAATTAGCCAATTAAAGTTATAAATTATGTTCGTGTACTTACCTACCTGAGATATTCTCATTTATTATTAAAATAAATCTTCTTTTAAACCATTAATAAGAAATGAACTTGGAAAAATTTAACAAGAACTTTGGAAACGCCAAGATATCTTATAGTCTGACATTAATAGGGCAGAGAACAGAATTTCGACTCAGCTTTAATAATGAGTAATATAATCGTTACGATACGATGTCATACTCGCATCGTGGCGTCAAGAATTCGACGATTACTAATCTATTGATTTGCAATCAGATTGGAGCATCAGTGCCACAGGCAAGTGCAACAATAGTTGCATGATAATTGAATCCATTTGTCTCCAAAAGCTATTCGATAAGAGGAGTGATAATTTCTTGTATGCCACGAAAGGTGGAAACATAATGTCCTTACAAGGTTTCTAACTCTTCGGGATGTAATTTAAATTCTAAATAAGATGTGGCAGTGTTTTGCTTCCTCGGTTACTCTGTCCTGTTCTCCTTGATTAATTATTTCACGAATGTAGTTGTCGTTGTCCAGCTAGTAGCTTGACTTGTAATTTTGGAGTTTTCCTTTTGGGGAGTTGGAACTCGTTCTTTATACACACAAATTTAAATTTGAGGGCGAATAGCACATGTGTTTACATAAGGGAGTAAATAGTTTAAAATAGAATTTAAGCCCTACGTTGCTATACGACCGTACACCATTCCTTCTGAATCAGGCTCTTTCAATTGGTCGTGTGTGGAAAGTAATGTCCCTGGCGACCCAGTTACCAACTGCATAAGAAATATCGGCGATCGAGGAATAACTCGGTTTTGGTTTCATCCTTCCTTATTTCTCGTTGTTGGCTTTATTATCTGCAACGTATCATTAGATTATTCTAAAATGAGGTCGAAGAAGCATCGACCCAACCTCTGTCCTGGGCCAGGACAACCATAATACACACTCATAGCAAGAAAGCAAGGGGCACATTTTTTGGGGTAAGCATGGAAATGAGGGTTTGACTACGGTAACAGAAGACGCCGCCGTGACTTAAATTATTATTTTGCCAGTTTCCCCAACACATGATGCGAAAAGTTTATTTCTTTCAGTCGCAAATGTCGGGATAGTCGGAGTAGAAACGTGTCTGGAATTTTCGAAATGGTGGCATTTGGAAAAGGACTTCTTTTCCCTTTTTTGTTTGGGACTAAAGAACAATAGAAAACATTGCGACAAAATGCTCATTGATTTTCTCTTTGCTTCCAAGTAAATTGCTGCAAACGTTTTTAATGTAAAGCTGTTTACTTTCTAATGTTACACGAATAGGATATCAAAAAACATTTAACAATTTAATTTTTGTACATTTTTTATAAGTATACAAAGGAAGCTGTCTACTTATACATATCTTCATACATCGGAAGTTGTATTAATATTCGAACGAATGAATAGAGATCTAGTAACCTAATCTAACTGAAATTTTATAACTAAGTTTATTTACTTTGATTTTTAAGGTTTTCAACAAAATAAATTGATTGCTGTAAAAGATAAAGTCATGCTCTATTTGTTGAAATGGGTACAAATATTTGAATTCTAAAATGTAACTAATAAATATGAGTATAAAATATGGACGAAACAAAAACACTACCCTCTTTTTGGCTTCACCGATAGTCGGGGAAAAAATGGGGTTAACTCAAATGCTGGATCCGAGATATAAGATATAGATTTTCCCTTCTAAATTTGAAATTGAAATTGTTTTTTACATTTTCATTTAACATATCAAGAAGGCAGCAAATATTTCAAGTTGAAATTCCAAGAACATCTACACTATCTTCAAGTTGAAACTTCTTTAGTACTCTTAAGAAGGAATAATTTTCAAGTACGTTTTTCTCGAATTCTTTTGAAGTGGTACTAGGAGTTCCTCGAAAATTACTGAACCGATTCAATTTTCGTTGGTTCTTCTTTAACTATCGCGTTTCATACGTATTTTTTTTTTATAAATTTATAGATATTATTTTGCTTTTGTGTAAAATGTGTATCGCCTTTGATCCGCTCTTTTTTCAGTTGGAAGCGTTATTGCTTTTTCTTTTTTCAAAACGTTTTCTGCAGGATCAAAGTTATGTGTTTCATTTTCTAAATAAAAAAGCAATGAACAATTTTCTCAAAATGTATTTTTTCGACCACAAAAACCTCAATCCAATTATTTCAACAGTTCCAGAAATTATTCCGTAAACATGATTATTTTTTTAACCTTTCTGTGCACATGTCTTTTTAAGAACATAATTGGAAATACTGTGGGATAAATTTCATTGGATTCTGAGAATATGGGAAATTACAACAGAACTTCACATAAATTATGAGCTACACAATTTTTCTCATATTTTTTTAAATATATATAATTAATTAATGTTCCATAAAATTCTTTATGCTATACAAAAACATGCCAATTCAATGGCAATGAACTCAATTCTCCGGAAATGTGCCCAAAATTAAATCATTTCTATAGTTATTAACACCCGTTTAATATGAATGAGGTATTATGTAATTTACAATGTGATAAAACAAATTGTTCATAATTATTTGATTTTGAAAGCAACAATAAAAATAGTTTTAATATCATACAGATTTGTAATATTTAACAAATACCTCATGTATTTTGAGTAATATATGATTATATCATTATTTCATTTTCATTTCAATTTTGTGGGTCACTTAATGGGTGTTTAAAACATTGTAGACAAACAGTTTAAAATTCGGAGCACATACATAATGAAAGATAAACAATGGGTTAACTCTTGTCATTTTTATGATATATATTTGTGCATATTTCTGTACTATTTTCGCTCAAACTATGCTTTTTGAGAACTATTTAATGTTTTGTTATTTTACTAGAATAAGCTCGCCAACACCAGGTGAGGACGCGCAATTAAAGATAAATTACACATATTCCACACTAAATTTTAACAATCGTTTAACGTTTCACTTTTAGAGTTAACTTTAAACTAATAAAGTTGCAGTCGTGCGATTAGAATAATTTAATTTTCACATGTGATACGTTGGTATGTGTTCCTATTATGCCGCATTTTGCCATTAAACCCATGAAAATACCTCTATAAAATTTCCTCTTTAAGGAAAGTATAAATTAATTTGTCTATGTGAGATGATGAGAAGCTCTTCCCTATTTAAAAGAGTTTCTGGAGGAAGTATATCCGGTTATTTTAGCCAAGCCACAGCCCTAAGAAAGCATTAGTGGCAAGATAGACGATTGATGGAAAAACCGACTTTCCCTTTAGCACATATTGTGGTTGAACATTGCGATGCTGGGTGAACTAATCAATAGAGCATTCAACAAAGGTCGACCATTTAATGAATTTTAAGTGGCATTTTGTGGGTAGTTGGAGGACCTACCCACCTAGACCGACAATACTGGTATGAACATTACAGGATGCTACAAAACAATCTGCATCATATAATTGGGTCCGTCTTATCTGCTTTTGTGGCATTTAAGATGACTAATAACGTCTTTATGTTGGCAAGGTATCTACTTCCAGTATATTTATGTATGGTGTTTTGTCCCTGAACGATGCCATTCAAGTATTATGAAGGCACTTTTAAGGAATGAGGGAGGGAATTACAATTTTTCTTGCGGGCTATTACGAATATCACTTCTCAATCGAATCGAAACTTAATAAAATGCCTTGCATTTAAATCTTAAAAATGCGGATTTGGTTTCGATTCGATTGAAAAATGATATTCCCAATAGCCTCCCTCATTTTTGCTGGCAAGGACACTCAGGGTGGTAAAATATTTTTACGAAAGTTTTTTCCTATATACAGGAAACTCCGTTTATTGTAACGTTTTAAAGGAGTGTCACAAATATGGAGGTTTGGTATAGAAATTCCATGTAGTCACTTTATAAAAAAGTGTGCCCAATACTTAAAACCGGTATAAACAATATATGTGTAATCTTAGCTATGAGTTACATACATATATAGGTAAAAGTAACACTTTGTTGTTCATCTCCTGATAACTTTTATCTCTATGTTGATCAAATTACTACCGTTTAATATTAGAAAGATTCATCTAATCTCATCTATTGGTTTTTAAATGATACGACAAATACGCAGTCAGATACAGTGGATTTTCATAAATATTCTATTCTTTCAAATTTTCTATGGGATACTAAAAACATACAGCATCAAATTACAATTAATTAGCAAGAAGTTAACTTTAATTGCTACTTAATTGACGTTATAAACATTAAAGCTCAACGTTAAAAGTGGGTCATTACCTTTCCATGCACCTTTGAGATTAACTGACTGAGTTTAAGTCCCCTAGAAGAGCGTTTTTGCCATCATCTCAGGATCTGAAGAGTCACTAGATAAGGTGCGTGTCATGGGGCAAGGGAGGTCATTTTAGCTCCGTGTGTGATAAGACGGTCACAAACAACTGGCGTCAGATAAGGCAGAGTCAGCGGTCTGTGAAAAAGCCGATATGACATACAGGGACACCGCGGCAGCTTCGAGCGCGGTCGCCTTATTGATTTTGTGTTGTCGTCAACCGGGCTATATTTTCTTACGATTATAATTAAATAGGAGTCGAGAGGCGCCCGCTGACTCACAGAAAAGCACTATGTGACGAACCCGACACTATGAAGTTACCCTAATCAAATAATTTCAATTTAGCGTCTTATGTCGAAATTTATTATCAATTTTCTGCCCATTAATTTTTTGCTGGGCGCCGAAATGGGATTTGAATTTTGACGCCCCTCGATAACATCAAGCGCACCCAGCAAAGAAATTCTCCTTTATTCTTAGCGAACGCCTTGCCTTAGAGCCAATGTAGTGGAAAGTAAATTCCTTAGACCATCAGAGAATCCTTCAGCTCTATTGATTTCTAAATGCTGTCATAACCATAGCTTCAACTTTAGCTCATATCTGGCTGGGGTTGAGCGACAACGACAACGACAAGGCGAGACAAAGATAAAATTCCAATGATTTTAACCCTCGCCTTGCTAATGCTGTCATCGTAGTCGCCACTGATCTCCTCAGGCACAAAAAGAGTTTCTTTAAAATAAGAGAATGAGTGAAAAGAACAAGGACCTGTCTTTTCTGCAATATGTCTTTATGCTGTTCCCTAAATCCTTCAAAGGCTGTAAATCCTCGCATTTCGGAAGTAACTTGTCCCGAAAATGTCAAAAGTTTGTGACATATAACTCGTTATCCGCAAAATTTAAGAGCATCAGGGAAATCTTTGGAAAATTTCCATTTATCTATAGCATACATATCACGAAGACCAGTTCTGAGTCGGATCCCTATGTGGCTCACATTGAAACTTTCGATGATCCTTTTACAAGTTTCACAAACCTGTCTCCCTTGAGCTGAGCCCATCCTCGCCAACCACTGGTGTCACAGTCATTTTAAGAAGTTAGAAAAACTCCAAAAACTTTTCTATTTTTCGGCATTAAGGGATAGATATATTGCGACCTCGAATCCCGAAACAAAACGTCACAAAAGATTTTAAAGGAAGATTTTTGTATTTTTGTACTTTGGTACTCCTATACCAGCTTTCTCCTCTTTTTTCCCAAGAAAACTCGGAATTTGTTCAATATGAGGGTTTGTAGCAGTTCTGCTGTGAGGTTATGTAGTTGGCATTATCCTGCAGATACCTTTTGCGGCTATGAAACGCACGTGTTGTATACATGTCTAAACTTTTCGGCTGCCAGTGTAGGGACATTAAGCTACTCGACTTGGTAACAAGTCCTGGCCGCCTGCTGTCATTTTCACCAAACTTACAAATTTAATCTTAAAAAAATATGAAGGGAAAACTTGAAAAAGTTTAAAGTGCCTTCGACAATAGCGCTCATGGTTCTTTCTCTTTTATTTTCCAGATAAAACTTGCGGACCTGACCAGTTTCGATGTACCAATGGCTATTGCATACCCTTAAAGTGGAGATGTGATCTTGAAAACGATTGTAGCGACGGTTCAGATGAAAACGAAGAATTTTGCAGTAAGTATAGATTTGTCTTTAAGGCTTTAAAAAGAATAGCAGAATTTTGTCAAATTTTTTTAAATATTTTTCAAAAAGGATTTTATTTTCGAGTTTTTGTTGGTTAGTATAGGGACAGCCGTATTCCGATTTATTATTTTGGAGCACATCAGTTTCGGTCCGTAATTACCAGAATACTAAAAATGAGAACTTTTGACTAGACTGCAATTTTTTTATTTTGAAATTTAAAGATCCTTTTCTTTAAAAAATAGTACATTTACAGTACAATATAATAAATTTAATTTTGTGCGCACTATACTTCTTATCAGTATAAAAGTTCGAGATTAACCCACATCGTTTTCTTTTATGAAGAGAATAAAATTAAAAATTTAAAATTATTTCAACTCGCATAGCGGTTAACTACTGTTTCAAAATATAGAAATGACTAATTTTGTATTTCATTCTGCCAATAGATTATAAAATAAATACAAAACCGTTTTTAATATGAATTTATTTATAAAAGTAACAAAATGCACGGGAAATGAATTTCTGTGTAAAAATATCGAGGCTTGTATACCCATTGAGTGGGTTTGTGATGGGTCGAATGACTGCACCGACCAATCTGATGAAAAACAATGTGGTAAGAAACAAATTAGTCTTCGAATTTTGGGTGCAACTAGATTAAAGAGTTCTTTACTCGACATCGAAAAAAAAGGGTATTTAACTTTCTTAAAGATTTCTTTCCCAAAAACTTGAGAGAATTTCGAATATAACTCTTTTTGAAGATATTTTTAACTACTTTTCCTACACTATTTAATAAAACACAATCGATTTCTTTTTCTTATTACATATTCCGAGTAAAGGACCCTTTAAGGGCTAAATATGGGTTTATAATTATAATAATATAATATATTATATAACACTAAATTTACGGACGTTTGTTGCATGATTCGCAAGGGTTTAAAAACATAAGGTTAGAATATAAGTACATATGCACCTAATTACATATATTTGCTTATGAGATATGTCTAATTTAATCAAAAATTAATATATATAACATTACTATAAATTTAAGCACGAAATATAGTGCAACAATATTTTTAAACCCATATGAATACCCATCGTAAGATTTAATAAAGATCTTTGGGAAAAAATATAACATCGGGCCGCTCTTTAATCAGTTCAAGGCTTTTCTCAAAGCACTAAAAATAGCGCTAGAATTCTTTGAGCATAAAGCGATTTTCATTAGCATAATTTTCAAAAGCGATATGAAAGTTTTTTTCTGATTTGAAATGCATAAATGATAAAGAGTGCCCTTGAACTTTATTTAACGGGGTACGATTAAATATGTTTAATAAAACCGTGGGCATGATGGCATGTTATAGGGTTTCTTAAACACTTTCCAGCTAGAATTTCCAGCGAACAGTGGACGTCCGCTTCTGAATTCGGATCATCAAGATAAAGTCTTTCCTGGTGTAAAATCCTTAATTATTAACATGAAATCGTGCTCTTTTCAGTTTTCGAAACGCTAAATTGAGTGCTGTAGTGGGAAAAGTTTTCTTCTTTGTATTTATGAAAATAGTTGAAGAATTTTACATTTTGTAGGAAGAATTGCTCCGTTTGAAAATGAGTTACGTATTTATTGTAAAAGATAGTGGTTGCGAAATTCGTTGGAAAATATGGTATATTTATAACAACATCACCCGATTGCACTTCTCTGCACGAATAACTTTGAAGATATTTTGATCAACAAAAAAAACTATATAAATTTTTGCCGAGAATTCATGTAAGGATATTTTTAAGGATTTTCACATACATTTTCTAATTTGAAAACAACGCTATTTTCGAGATCAATTTGAAACTTATCAAAATGGTGCAGATTATATCTAAAGCTTATTAGAGTTATATGTATTACAGTTACAAAAATTAATTTCAATACAGCGAAATAAAAATATGGCCGCGCAAATTAATTCTTGTAACTGTAAATTTGTAGATTTTATGTACCTACACAACTACATACATAAGTATTCCATAGAGAATACTTGGATTACATGAAAAAAATCACTTCGAAAATCACTTCTGAAGTTCAAATTTATTTCGAAACTTTATTTCAGATTCTTAAAGTACATACATATGTGCTCGAATATGAATTTTTGTACAAAAATTTAATTTCTATTTATTAAATATAGTACAATATTTTAGAAATAATTCATACAGAGATAGTGCAATCGTGAAGTGTATGTACATAAGTGCCATAAAAGCGTTTTCTTTTTTATACCTTTGTACCTTTTGATCATAACGAGCGAAATTATTGATTCTTTAAACTACTAACTTTAATAACTCAAAACAAAGGCTGTTACTGCTAAACTGACTATAAACAAAAACTGTTTTGTTTGGCTGTTTGTAATGGCAAATTCATTAAATCATTAAAGGCTCAATTTAGCGCTTAGATGAGCACACCGAGGAGATTACAGAACCTAAGAAAACCTTTTAATTGAAAAACAAAACTACCAAGACAGTTTTTTTTGTCCTTCAATTACTCATTGTTGTTATAATTGACAAACAATTATACAAACTTAGCCTCCTTTCTTGTCAACAACAAATGAAATACCTTGGAAGATATTTTCCGTATATTTAGTGTTCTATAATTTGAACTCAAACACTTGATTCGACTGAAAGTAAAAATTGTCACATTAAATAAGACGATGGCACGGAAGTACTCCAGAAAATGGTCTCATAATATTTTAACAACAAGAGATAAGTGGAAGGAGCTTCTTTTCAACA
The DNA here is from genome assembly GCA_959613345.1 of Tolmerus cingulatus. Lineage (NCBI taxonomy): Eukaryota > Metazoa > Arthropoda > Insecta > Diptera > Asilidae > Tolmerus > Tolmerus cingulatus. The sequence goes on along the minus strand of OY390709.1, from coordinate 23,666,290 downwards.
AATAGTGCATTGCTACAACAGGTGGAATTATACCTACAAACATAAAATAGAATAAATTTAAAAAGCCCTGCACTGATTTATGTCGGCGTTTCGCTCATTTATTATGAGAATGTAAAGGGCAGAAAAACGAAGTATTTTACCTACCCGGAATTCTTTCAGAAAATTGAGCCTCTCAGTTCCTCATTTTTTAAAAATATGGATATGGCTTAAATGGCTTAAATGTCAATTTAGTTCTAAGAGAGAAAAGAAGCTCCTGTGCTGAAAAAAGAAAAATAAACGACAACAAAATGGCCTTGCTCAATTAAAGGAAAACCAATGAAAATGGCGGAAGAACTGGTGGTGCAGATATTTTTAAGGCTTGATCAAACGCGCTACATTCAACACGCTTTAAGGTTTTTTTTTTTATTATTTTTTCCTAAAGTTAAAGTTTTTATTTTTACTTTGAGCTGGAAATGGAAAAATTTTGCCAAGCAGCAGCCATCCGCCAAAGGAACAAAAAGATTTCCAGGTGGATTTACTCGACAGGCGCGAACCCTTCTGGGGAAAAGCACGGAGGACAAAAAAGAGATAAGCAGCAAAGCTGAAATTTAATTAGCTTAATTGTTCTTGTGTGCACTCGCTCGCAGCCGAACGCTATGCACATGTTGTAATTAATCGCGCCTAATTATTAATTTAACGCCTTTGGGAGACAACCTAAACTGCGTCACCGTCGCGGACATAAACCGAAAACTTCCACCTTCTCACTTTTCACTACCCACGTCAGCACAGCGGAAAGATTAAGGATAATCGCAAAAGGAGATGCTTTGCTGGAACATCATCCACGCAAAGTGTGTTCAGAAGCGGGGTCATGTTGTGATTATTATTTATGCGGTCCCGGCGCCCTCCGCAACGGAATTGTGCGCAAGGCGTACGTGAGGAGCCTGTTTGTTTTAATTAGAACAAAACTCGGTAAAAGACGCTGCCTGCCTTCATGCAAGAAATGTATAAAGTTCTTGAATTAAGTTATATAGGCAGTTATTAGCGCTTCAAAGTTGCCCTTTTAATGTTTAATTTTGATATTATAGGGTTGCTTCCGCAAGTCGAAATTTCCTTTATGAAAACTGGCATATAAGAGATATATTTTGGGGACTATTGTACTTGTAAAAATGCCAATATCGGTGCGAAGAAAGTAAATCTTATTTCGCAATTTTAACTGTCCTTTAACGTCTTAGGTTTGGATGTTTATTTATGTACGTGTTTTATTAAGATTTTTGTTTTTTATCTCCACATATGTAGGTTATAATGGGCTCTTGATGGAGCTTTCAAAAGTTTTCAAAATTCCTTAATAATATTCCTAAAATGTTGATAAAAGCAGTTCAATAACTTTTGTTTTAAATTAATTTTTAATTAGAATAATAATATCGATTTTCTTTTACTTTATGTGAATGAATTTACGAAAATTGTACGAACTTTGAAGTTTTATCAGCTTTGACCGCATACATATGTATGTGCCTGCAAAAAAGCGTATTTTTAAATTTTCGTGCCTGTTTCGGTGAGATTTGTTCGTTATATGGACTAAGTTGTTTACGGACGAGCAGTAGTTCTACAAATATAGTTTTTAGTACTCCTACGACAATACACACCAAATAGCAATTTGATTGCAAAGCGTAGGAGATTATTTCCATCTTTGGATTTATTTATGTATATGTTTCCTCGACGAATATAACATAATAAGATCTAACAATAGTTTAAAATTTTAATTTCGTCCGATACATTTCATCCCCGCTGCTTTTAAGCATTGTATTTCTTTCTTTGAATACGTGCTATGCTTTTTAAATTATTAGAGTTGGTCTGCTACATAGAATCGTAGCATCGACTTTCTTATAATTTCCTTCTATTATTCCGGACCTCGGGGTAAGACGTTTTATGTAAAAAAAACGAAAAAGGCGAGATTAGTTAATTTAATGCTCCCGGAGAGTTTCGACTCTTATGTTCTGATTCTTTTCTTTGGACTGAAAAACTCTTAAAACAAGAATTTTCCTTTAGCGATTCTTTTGTTATTCGTTTTGAAATTCATTCGGAGAAATGGTATTCTTATAATTCATACTAACACAAAACATTTTGGGTATTTCTTTTTTATATTTTCAGGTCAGAGAACTTGCACACCAGATGAGTTTTCTTGCAAGTCAGCAAAAGGCGATTGCATACCATTAGCATGGATGTGTGATCAAAACAAGGACTGCCCTGATGGTTCTGATGAGGCTGCATGCAGTAAGGGTTTGCTTTTGTTTTACTAAAATTTGATTTTTGTCTGCTTTTATAGTATATGTATATCTATAGTTAGTTTTAGTAGTTTTTAGCTATAATTTAAGCATGATGCATGATAGTATTATATTATACTTACCTATTTTATTTTATATACAACGCATATATTCCGACCATACTAGTAAAGACCGCTTTTAACACAAAAATTATATTTGCTTTACAAAACCGAAAATAAGGACTATCTACAAATCCCTTTGTAATTTAATTTCGTCCTTCAAAATTAAACTCTAAACTAACTTTATTGGTTCTTCTGGACTGGATGTTCATTCGAGTTTGTTTCTTTTTCTTCGATTTTTGATATTTATTTGCTTCTATTATTCGGGCTTACAAATAAGAAGTTCTTTACATACATGTATAAATTCATATGTCCATTTTTTCATCCCTCCGATATAATCGATATTTGCTGAGGTGAGCAGTCATTAAATTAGCATCAAGAAAGCGCACAGGAAAAGCATATATGTATGAATATATTTACATTCATTTGTTATGATGTATTAACTGAATTGACTATGAGAGACATTTTCGATAAATTTGGTAATTCAAGGCGGTTCAATATTGGAAACCAACGAATTAAAATTTATGATGATAAGGGATGAGGGTTTTCCGGAGCGTTGATTTTATAATACGTTGTTCAAATTTACGAATTCAAATTGGAAAGTTATTAACTTTTAACGTTATAAAATATTTATGTGAAATATTAAATAACATTTTTATTGTTTCCAACAACTATCTCATAACGAAAACTGTGATTAAATGTAAAAGCAGTGTTTTATTGAAAGATAAAATTATGTTTTTGTTAGATGTTCAAATTAATATACTTTCACTATTTTCTTAAGTGGCTGGTCCATTCTTAATAAAACAGTCTGTATAAAAATGATATATTTAAAGAGCTCCACCGGGTAAAATGACGTACCTAAGGTTTGATGTTTGCAATTACATATTATCTTATTGATTGAATATTGAAAATGGCATTTCACACAATCGGGCCCCGCTTACGGCTCAATTTATTTTGAATTAAATAAGTTCAATAAAGTAGAGTTCCGAAATGAATAAAATTTTAAAATACAATATATTTATAAACTTGTTTGTGCACAAAATAATATCAATAAACTATCACGAAAACAAAGTTTAATCTGAAATTACCAAATTAATCACTTTCTACACGTAAATACTTTTGAAATAAAAAGTGTATCATTTTAAATGTATTATACTATAAAAATTTTAGGGCCTCTCCAGTTTTTCGGGATTTTTAGTTTTCCGAAGCACTCCAGTTTTACATACATATGTGGGACAGAGGGGAGGAAATCAATGGAAAAGGATACTTTGAGGATTATTTTAGCCCTGCATTAATTTCCCTTTTCTGTCGAGCCAGAAAAAGTGTGCTTCGGAAATTAAATGTTCCCGAAATATTCAAGTGGTCCTAAAAATGTTCACAGTACTGTCCTATAATATATTTGCGTGAAAAAGTGAAGTCTTATTAGTAATGACAAAAATAAGAGTATGCATATAAAAAAATGTAATTTCGTAATTGTATCTTAGAAAATTTATATGTATATACATACATATGTAAGTACTTGATTGATATACAATGTACGCATACCCAGATCTGTGACATTAATAATAGCATTTTATATTATACTTAGTAGGAATGCAACAGATCGAAATTGCAATTATCATTCTACCGATCAATATGCTTGTCGGGTTTTTGTCAGGGAGTTACTATTTACATGTGAAAACAAATTTTGAAAACATTCTTAAATTTCATTTTCAAGAAAAATCAAATTTTCGCTGACATAAAATAAGCATCTCTCTTGAGAATATGTTCACGTGTTGTCACTAGAACTATTTCCAAATTAAATTCTTGGCAAACTGAGTGCGACCCTAACATTGATTTATGACAGTAAAACCTTTTGTATGCCCGGAATATCCTCGTTACCCAACTCCGTGAAACGACTTTATCCACCCACCCCAGTATGTTGCTGCTCCAATATCCTTTGCAAAATGACTTAAACTTTTATTAGAAACTTTGTCGGGTAAAGTTTTTCAGTTAAAACTTTGTAGCTACAGCTCAATCATGCAAATATGGCCCGAAACGGAAACCTGGGCCAGGTTTTTACCATGTACGCGATTTGCATTTTCTGTACGCAGCTCACGTTCCTTGTCCAAATAAAGCTGAATAAAAACTACTGACGAACAACAGCGGCAACACAAAGACGTATACTAAACACGAAAAGGGCGAAAGGTTGTTGCGTGTATTCCTTTCACACAACAGCAGCTCTCGAGGGTTTTGGTGCTGGTGTTTGCTTGTTTCACAAAAGAAAAACAAAAGAAGAGCAGCACCAACTTTATGTAAATGGGGCTCCATTTCATCAATCATTCAGACCTTTCATCCACACTTAAGGACTATCAGCCCCCGTTGAGGACGCCTCCTCCAGAGTCGAAGACCCTAATCCATAAAGATATACGTTTTCTGGCCGGAGTTCGAAGCATACGAGCATCCTTTTTCCGGAGGCAGAAAAAATCGGGGTTAAATCGAAGAAAATTTCCAAGACAATGGGACTGCTCGAATGGCATCATAAGAGGTATGGATCCACCAAGGATGACAGCGCCTGGTTACTATTTTTTTTTTTTTTTTTTTTTTTTATTCATACCCACTTTCGAGTATCAGACCAATTGGCATTTAGGGTGAGGTTTTATCGCATCCAACCACTGACGAGGTTTCTTCACTCGGAATGAGGGCTTTTAGTTTTTATATTCATCAGCAGTGATCCATTTGGTACAAGTGTCGCGATCAGATACCATTCTCAGATCTCATAAGGTCTGTCTGTTAACTCTAAAACTTTTACCCAAGGGTAAAACAAGTAAGAACTTTTTACTTGACAGTGTCTCTTAACTTGACGAAGGGGACGAATTGAACTCTTCACGACAGCACCTCTTTTTTACCCACTTTTACCAGATTTCACTAAAGCCGCTTAGTACGAATACATTTGAGTAAAATCATTAAAAGTATTTCTATCAGACCTTTAACCTGCCATTTATGTATCAGCATACGTTCAACTTGCCATTTAAATCTTCAGCTAAATATAATAATTAAGTATAGTAGTTAAAGTAAGTTAAAACGAAATTTGCCTAAAACAAAGTACAAATGGAGCAAACTTATGTATGTAGGTTTATATTATATTTGTGTATATACCTATTGAAAATTTACCCATTCCATCAAGACTTTGATGGTTTACCCAATTTTTACCTGAAGTTAGCAGGTAACATTTGATTAACATTCCCAATATCATTTCCAATTATTTACCAGATTTTAACTCTAGAAATGTTTACCCAAAACTTACCATACAGACCTATAATATAAACTTATTTCTTCAAATTAAGTATTAAATAACATGTAATTAATTTCTAATTTCTTTAATTTCCCTCGAGTGCTGCAAAGCTCAACAATTAAAAAGTGTTAGCCTTATAATGCTTTGAGTACCATTAAATTTCGATAATTCAATTAGGATGGTTCAAAATGTCCGAACTTTTCAAAATTATATTTTCTTATCTTAAAGAAATTCAAAAGACGCTTCATTTATAATAATTATAATTTGGTATACTCAAATATAAAATTTATATTTTACTGCAATTAGTTTTTGTATCGCTCCCAAAGTACAATTAATACTAAACATTAATCAATTTTCGAGTTTTCACTAATTTTTCTGTTGTAGCAACACAAAACTTAGTGTGAGTTAAATTAACCAATTAGGGTTCCTTATATTAATTAATCAGAAATTCAAAATCGTGGATCTTATTCCACGAAATAGACTTGTGGTATCACAAGTGTTAAGGAATCTCAAAATCGTCAATTTAAAAAAGCGAAATTATATTTATATTAGTCTCGTTTAAAGTATTATATAATTATTTGTTACAATATAGTAGAAGAACTTCATTTAAGGGCTCTTTAGAATCAATGAAATCAAATTAAAATATCTTTTTTGAAAATACCTGAATATCGTCCGCCCATGAATGGCAAAATTGTGGTTTGGCATGGCTTATTTGGTGAAATTTGGTATTTCACCTATAATTACAATAAATAAGTTATATAACATTACAAGGTATTATTATACTATTAATTATCATAATTGCGTTGGTCTCTGCTGCATTGATTCGCCGGTTTTGCATGCTTTCCTGATTCCGGTTATTGCTTTTATGTTTGTAATGCAAAAGTCATAAACATTTCATTAACAAAAAGAGCGGATAGTATGGTACTGAATAGATGAAATCCAACCTCTGCTCGAGATTCTACCTAAATTAAAATGTATGGCTTTAAGGCACATGCATGTGGTGCAGAAAATTAGAAATACCGGGAGGCATGTTGAGTAATTGCTGCATGAATTTATTCGGAAAATTTATTTTAACATTACTCTTCAAAGCTACTCAATGTTTACCCTTTGATGTAATATTTTGTTTAGACGAAACATGCCGCTCAGATGAGTTTACATGCGGCAATGGCAACTGCGTCATGAAAAGATGGGTCTGCGACAAGGATCAGGATTGCGAGGATGGCACGGACGAGAAGGACTGCCCTTTAACGCAGTGCAATCCAAAAACAGATTTCACATGTGCGGATGGATCCTGCATCGTTAAAAAGTGGAAGTGTGATGGTGATCCAGATTGTCCAGATGGATCCGATGAGAAGGTGAGCGATTTTGGTTCTTTTATTTCTTATTTTTCAGGGGTGAATCCAATTTCAAAGATTTTATTATATAAGTTTTAATAAGTCAATAAACTGTAGTATATGCATACATATCTTGAAAGGTTACAATTAGTATTATTTAACATATCCTACAAAGCAAAAATTAAACCGGTTACCCTAAATTGACCAAAGCTGCAAATCTAAAACTGCCTATAGAGAAAGACTCATTGCTCTAAATTAAATCCTACTACTTCACAATATTTTAAAAATATTTTTCCCACATCACCGTCGAAAGTTCATTTTTTTACCCTACTTTTAGGGAACAAAGTAGCGTTTTTTTGCCCTGAAAAATGGTTTACCACGGGAGTAAAAAAGTACATTTTTACCCGGGTGTTTGCCAACCTCGCCTACGGCTCGGGTGGCAATTTTACACCCGGGTAAAAATGTACTACTTTACTCCCTTGGTGAACAATGTACTATTTAGAGTTCCATACAAAAATTGAAAACAAACAGATTTTAATAATTTCGATCAGTTCCTTTGTCCAAGCATATTTTTCAGACTATTTATATAAACAATTGAAATTTAGACAAATTGTAGTTAATAGTAGTCGAAATACAGATTTGTTTGTATTTTAAAAATTGAATTTTTCTTTGAGTGTTAATTTGGGAAGTTTTAATAGTAAAATGGTCATCGTTTACAGTTTCAAATGAAAATTAATTTATTCAGAAACATATAAAATGTACTTAAAAATTTCTATCCTCCATTCTTTTCAACTTATTTGTATATACATAATACAAACATATGTATGTATGCATAAAGGGTCGTTCAGAAAAATTGAAAATAGTCAGAAATATTGGGAATAAGGTGTAGATGTAACGAAAATTATGAGGATTGCATTAAACCAGATAGTTGAAATAAAAAGAAAGTTCTGCGATAAATTTTGCTCTAATGAAGTTAGAGTGCGGAACCAGGTGGGTTTCTGAAACCTCGAGCCGTTGGGTTGACTAGGCTCATAAGGACATGAATTTCTCATTTTTATTGAGAAATTCGATGCGTGCGGTCTGCTTAGGAGATTTCGTGTGAATTAGGGACTTTGTTACAACACCTGATCCATGGTGCCGAACCACTCTACCACGAATAACTTCAGGACGTGACGTCGGACTCGAGTGGAATTTTTCTGAACAAACGTTGATAAGAAGACCATGTAGAATTGATTGACGCAAAACCCTGTATACATTCATCTAAAAATATTCTTAAAGATCCATATCGAATAAAAACCTGAAATAGGAAACATAATTTTCCACTACATTACGTACGTCTATATTTAATATCTACAAAATTTAGTTTAGAGTATGTACGAAGCTAGATATAAATATTGTTAAAATGGCACTTCTAAGTTAAATTTAAAATAACAAATGGATGACAAAAATAACTTCAAGCTTCATGCGTTTAGTCATCGTGTTAGTTTCTAGAGAAAATATTGGGGTCTATTTTGTTAATGTTAACCACTCACTGGCTATACAATGGTTATTTTTGCCTAATCACTACGAGTGTCATTTTTGTTCGATTTCATATTCAACTAAAAAAGATAGCTATCAAAAGTGGTTATCATAGCTACTCCCACATTGGTTACGTAGCTACAGCGAAAGGCTGTTGCTATACATAGGCACTAGTTTTAAATGGAGGGTTTCGAATGAAAGCATTGAAACCAATAATTTTTCGTGGAAATACAGCTATATGAAAATCAGGAAACTTATTCAAATTTTTGATTGATTTTTTGACATAAATTGAATTTGAGATTTCCTGACGGATTTTCATGATTATAGCAATGCCCATTTAAGATCAAAAGTGAAGGATATGCCCACAAAAAACAATTTATCGGTTGCTTATATTTCCTCAGAGATATAACTTTAAAATTCTGTAAAGTGATTAAATTAACATGTTTCCACTTTTTTTCTGTAAATAATTTGAAAAGAGTGCTGAAAATAAGGAACATTTCACTTTACTTCGATTTATCATTTTATAAGACAAATTAGTGCTCGTCACCGTCAACAAGTCGATTATTGAATAACTTTTAGAATGAAGCTGGAATATCCTTAATTTAACATACATATATTATAATTTGCATTTCTAAGAATATGCTAAACATTGTGCGGGTAAAATCTCAATTTTCGAAGTTTCAGAGTTAAATATCTAACGAAGTGCAAAATACTCCTACAAAGTTTTATTAAAATCCGTGTGGAGACTTTAAACTTTATATATTCCAGATTTCGATTTTTGGAGCTGTGTTGTGTGAAATATAAATTTTTTTTTAAATTATAATTGGAAATTAATGATATAGTAACTTCTCAACTTACGACGAAAAAGTCTCATGAAATTTTAAAAACAAAATTTTATTTTGTATAGTTTTTATAAATACATAGGTTACTCAAAATGTGAATTGGGAATTCTTTATTTTACATTGGCCTTGTTTATATGACTGCTACGCAGAAATAGAAGCTATTAATTTTGATGTAGTGCATACTTAGGTCTATTATAATTATGTTATATCTATATATCGTAAGTCGAGAAAAAAATACCAAAAGCCTTTCAAATAAACAAATTCATCATTAATTTGTTAAAGCTTTTTAAAGTTCTGATAATTACTATAAAGTAACTATATTCCGCAATTTCCACTGATGAATAGTCATTGGGTTTATAAAATACGATGTTCTAGTCTAGTGGTTTTCATAGTGGCAATGATTTTTTAGCCACTCATTTATAACCACTCCACTAGTAGATGTTTCTGAAATCAGTTGAATAGAGTCCATTTATAGTATGAATCCGGGTATTAGAAGGTGAAGTACCTATACAGCAAAGTTCTTAAATAGGTGTGCATATTGCACTTTTAACACTTGAACTACCAAGACCGGTCAAAATGACCGGTACTCAATTTCTTCATTGAGTGATTTACAATTTTTAATGTTATAGGTTAAGATTTATGCCAACATTTATTTAGATATATAACTACGACATATTTAGGAATCGTTTTTAATTTATGATTATTAACCCAAATTTGAAGGTACATTATATTAAAGGCGCAGAGTGAAATTGCATTTTTGAGTGCTGGTAGTTCTACTGTTAAGAAACTTTGAGATTTATGAGGAAATCATCTCGATTCGTGAAAGTTTCTTACAAACGTCCAACAGGACTAATTGGTCAATTCTATTTGGGATTTTTCAGGACTGCGCAAATGCCACTCAATTGCCCTCGCCGTGTGTGTTTAAGGAGTACCAGTGCAATGACCGGGTCACCTGTATCCATCGCACCTGGCTGTGCGACGGGGAGTCTGATTGTCCCGATGGGGACGACGAAATGCCCCCGCATTGCCAAAATGTGACATGCCGGGCTGATCAATTCCAGTGCACGGACCGAACCTGCATCCCCGGGAATCTCATCTGCAATGGGAATTTCGACTGTGCGGACAGGAGCGACGAGAAGAACTGCGGTAGGTCGCATCACAATAATAATTCTCTTCGGTATCTTCAGGAACATATTTGAAAATTTACTTTCAGGAACTATAAATATGACCGAGTGCAACAAAAAGACCCATTTCGACTGTGGTGGTGGCATTTGCATACCCCACGATAAAGTATGTAATAAAATAAAAGATTGCCCTGCCGGGGAGGACGAACCCTATGGAAAATGTGGCGTAAATGAGTGTGAGATTAGCAACGGGGGATGCTCTGATAAATGTGTGGACACCCCCATTGCTTACTACTGCGACTGCAATCCTGGGTAAATTAAGAGTGAACATATTTTTGGGAATTATTAAATCAATTTTAATTCTTCTGCTACCACAGGTTCAAATTAGTCAATAATAAAACTTGCGAAGATATCAACGAGTGTGAAAATCCAGGCGCATGCTCTCAAACTTGTATAAATGAAATTGGCACCTTTAAGTGTGAATGTGAAAATGGATATATGCGAGATCCTAGAAATCACACAAGGTGTAAGGCTACCGAAGGTCATGCCTCACTGCTTTTTGCCAGACGACATGATATTAGAAAAATTGCTCTGGACCACCACGAGATGACTTCTATTGTAAACGATACCAAATCGGCTACTGCTTTGGATTATGTCTTTAGAACAGGAATGATTTTCTGGAGTGATGTATCAACGCAAAGAATCTACAAGTAATATTCTTCGATATCTTTTTTATTTTTTTATTTTAATAATTGCCAATTTTGGATCTAGAGCCCCTATTGATGAAGGAAATGACAAAACAGTCGTCCTCAAGGAGCATTCTATCACATCAGATGGTTTGGCCGTTGACTGGATTTATAGTCACATATACTTCACAGACACTCATAAGTGCACAATTGAAATAACAAATTTTGACGGCAACATGGGCAAAATTCTTATTGAGGATGAATTGCAAATTCCGCGAGCGATCGCCCTAGATCCCACCGAAGGGTATGTGAAAGGTCACAAAATGCGTAATTTTACCAAATCATTGTTCCTTTTTGTAACAGATGGATGTACTGGACTGATTGGGGCGCAAGTCCCAAAATAGAGCGTGCTGGTATGGATGGTACCCATCGGCAGGCCATTGTTACCTACGATGTTAAATGGCCTAATGGTTTGACCCTCGACCTGGTGAAAAAGAGAGTTTATTGGGTGGATGCCAAACTGAGCACAATCTCGTCATGTAATTATGATGGGTCGCAACGACGTCTCATTTTATATTCATTAGAAGCACTCAGGCACCCGTTCTCTATTACAACGTTTGAGGATTACGTTTACTGGACCGACTGGGATAAGCAAACTGTTTTTAAAGCAAATAAATTCAGTGGGGAAGGACTGGAACCTATTACGGCTCTTCATATGGTAAGTCAATTTGAATTCGTCCTTTTCTGTTTTTAATTCATAAAGACAAAAAAATCCACTCGCCTAAGAAGTAAAATAAATTGTCACGCTTTTTGGAACTCTAACTACAGAGCAGTTAAAAGTAAGTAAAATAGACAGTACTGTGAACGTTTTTACTATATTGGACAAAAGAGAAAATCAGTGTAGGACAAATGTTCCTTTTGATGTTCAATAACTATTCAATATTAATAATTTATACAAACTGCTGTAAAATATGTTACACTCGTTTTTCGTCGGCGCATAGATTCTATCAAAAGTTAACAAAATTTATTGGCAAGTCTTTTCTATTCTCCTTCTCAATCAATATTTTTTTAAATGGTTATAGAGGTGTTTAATCTAGTTTAATAGGTATAAAAGTAGAACATTCTTAAAAATCAGAAGTCATTATATCTAAGATATGATCTCATTATATCCCAAATTATTATAATTAAAATTCGAAAAGAGGTGGGAGACTTCGATAAGAGCAGAACGAGGTAATTTTATCTTTTGGATGGGTCGAACTTATTTTTTCAGAAAATATTACAACAATGTTGATTAGTAGTATCCTACATTAATTGCTCCTAAAATAAAAAAGAGAGAGGCGTTATTAGGGTGGCCTGAATAATGATCTAACTTTATCTAATTTTAACTTGTACCCTAAAGAATTTTTTACTTTTATGTCTTATTTCACGAGATACATAGTCTTCGGCAATTTAAATGAGTGTCCGTTTAGAAGGGGAAGAGAATGCCTCTTAATAGATATCGGAAAATTTGTATCTATGCCATGACGAATATCAACTGTGAAAAGAGCCTTAGGACCTAATTGGGTTCAGTCCGATTGACAGCTTATAATAAATTGATATGATTTTTTCTCAACAGCTCCAACATCCAATGACAATACACGTTTATCATCCCTACCGACAACCAGACGGTATAAACTATTGTCAATCAGTAAATGGTCATTGCTCGCACTTATGTCTTCCTGCTCCAAGAATAAATGAACGCAGTCCCCGCATATCCTGTGCGTGCCCGTCTGGACTAAAACTAATGGAAGATAGGCTGATGTGCGTAGAAGACAGTAAGTACAATTTTTCTAATTCTACTCAACAATGGAAAGAAATGGTTATAAGTTTGTCTGCAACGGTCGTAATTATTAAGTTCGTCCGATTTTTGTGTTTTTTTTCATTTCTTGTATTATTTAAAGAACCCTTTTGTAAAAACAAAAAAATGTAAACCTTCCTTTGTGTATCCTGAAGCTACTAAAACAACAATAGCACCACCACGGAAAACAACATCCCGCCAACGACCATCATCAAACTCGAGGAACGCCTCCATGGTGTCGAAGACGGTCACCGACAAAGGAAAAGGTCCTTATGAGGGTAATAAGAAAAAGTCAAATTATAGCCTAGACACACAGCAACCCATAGCGTATCGTGAGTAGCGAACGACACTTTTCTCTGTTTTACTTTTCCGTTCTGGTGGTGGTTTTTCGCGAGCGAAAATTAGTAGAAATCGCTTAGTGGCTTCTGCTGAATCGCTTCTATAGACGGAGCAAGCTGTCTTACTATAATTGTGGTTTGTCGAGACTATTGTTTTTTTTTTTAGTACGAAGAAGGGTCTGCTTGATGAGTTATGTTCTGGCTCTGAAAAGGTGGCTACATATATTTTTTTTTTATTCCACTTTTACTGGCTAAAATTACAATTTACTGCGCTTATACCACAAGTGAAATTTAGGCAGTGAACATAACCCTCAGCGGCCACTTAACTTATCTCAATCTTTTGTAAATGCCACCACTAACATGAGTCAAATCATTTCATCGTCGTACAGCAGACCTAGCCAGCTCGTATGATACTTTCCCTGGAGTTTATTTGTACGCAATGTGTTCACATCTCTACGAGAGATCTGTGGAGCCGTTGCTGCCATTGAAAAAGGCCGCAAGAAATGTGAACTTATACCCGGAGGATGGCCCCTCATCAGAGTCAAAACCATTGAGTCCATTAGGCGATATATCGAACGCATTTAACCGTGGGCAATCAGTCCCCGAGTACAGTGACAACGGCCCGTCCAATGCCCGAGGCAAGACGTTGGCCTCGATTAGCATGTTTGAATCAGTTTCAACATCAAAATCGATTCTGCGGTCCATTTGGAAAAATGAACGAGGGGCTGATGTTGATGTAACATCATACCCATTCGTATCAGAGTTGCCGTCCCTATCATCGTCGTCATCAAATGCACGATTTCCAACAGAATTATTGCAATCAAAATCCTCAAATGAAGGTGGGTTCAAGAAGACATCGAAAGGTGCTGATTGGCACTGGGAGGACGAGAAAACAATGAATATACTAAAGCAGTGGGATATCCGTCGGACGGTTGCTAATCAACGTAATGGCAGGAATCAATCAGATGTCAGGGACATGGGTCCTCCCAACTACATAAAATGGCTCTGCAAAATTGCCCGAGGTTGTATACATTCCCTTTTTGCACGTTCACAGTTCTATGTTGTGTTGGACGGGACTCGGGGATGAGGTTTGTGTACGTGTATACTTCTTTCTATTTCTCTTTCATGTTTTATTAGACTTTCGTACCTCTCCAGACTACTTAGAGTTGTTCTTTGCGACCCTAAGCTAGTCGAACACGCGTTCAAAATTCAATCTGTAACGTTGACGCGTTTGTCTAAGGACGAACGTGCAATGAGGACTCATCACGACAAAATTCGCCAATTGAAAACTTTAATTTTTTTCAAATATTACAGGTGAATTACAGTCAAACCTCTTTTTGTGCCGTAGATAGGGATCGCAAAAAACAAAAATTGGAAACATATTAAACAATTTCTCATTTTAAACATTCAGACATTTTCAAAATGTATATAATTCAATTCTACTGATCGCTGTAGAAAAAATTTCGCATATTCTTGTGATGAACGTGTTCGTAATCGCTTTCGTCACCTAAAGATATTATTGATAACGCCACTATCATTTACGGTTTCGTCCCGAAGCATTTCAATAAGATCATTTAAACTGAAGGTAGCAAAACCTTCTCAATACCGCACAAAGACAGGCCTGACTGTAATTAGGACAACAACGAAACCGAGAAGACTTGCGACTTGAGTGCAATATGATTCGAAAAAGGTTATTTTAGTCACGAAAATAGCATACAAATTGGTCAATGATAGTTTCATTTTACCATCAGTTAATCAAAAAGACCATAAATTTACATATCAAACTTTTCTTTCTGAAAATTCCAAATATTTTAAGAGAGAACAAGTTTGGTATTTATATGGTCCCTTCGATTACTTTTTATCGACGCACGTTGTTTCCGAGACTATTTGGATTTTCTCGATTCACATAACAAAAATTAGATTCAAAATTCCGACTATGATATCTAATATAATGTATAGTTATTGCTATTGTGCGAAGTCTCATATAAGTGGACTCTCCCATTAAAAATGTTAAAAAAATCAACTTTTATATTTAATTTATAGAAAAACACTTCAGTGTAATAAAATAAAATTGTTGGATTTTATCAAAACCAAAATTAATATATTTTCTAATTTGTTATACAAATAAATCGTAATATATTAAGTTGTTATTTTTCATGATATAATTTTCTTGAAAAGTAAACTACAGCCTGGTCCAAGCAACGCGGTTGTTTTAAATCATTGGCAGATGCTAAAAGTTGTTTTTTCTTTTGAATAGTTGTGATAGTGGAAGTCTCCTTAAATTATTAAATGCGATTTTCATTTTCGAATTTTGATTGATTACGGTGCGACAAATCATCGCGTGGAGAACTGCGGCCTCGTTATGAAAACATTATTATGCAATATGTTTTTTTTTTTTTTTTACATCCTCGGGTCACCTGGCCTACATCTTAACTTTCCAGTAAAATTTGGTATGTGACTAAGAATACGGGGTAGTTACATTATTTGTATGGGTGCACACTATTAGGAGTAGTATTTAGTATCTATAGATGTAATTAGAATCACTATATATTTTCTGCTTTCATGAAATCGTGACGAAGACGAGCTGCAATAGAAAAAAGTTCCGAAAATAATATGTCCAATTGATTTCTTTAAATATTATGCCCATTCATATTACCTAAATTCCCTTTATACAATTCCTTTTTATGTTATCAAACACATTTAATATTTGTGGTAAATGAGGTGTACTGCAAATATCGACTATAAACGAATACTTAAAAGTTAGAATTTATTGTTACAATTTTAAAGCAGTTCTAGATTGCCTATATTGAATTCATTTAAACAACAAACTTTTGATAGATTCGTTTACTTTGACTGGAAATTGTATGGGTTTAAAGTCAGACCTGTAAACTGTGCTGGTGCGGCTGTTACAAACGGACGGTGTTCAATTCGAGCAATAGAACAAATAATAAATCGTTCCAAATTATGGTGGAGCTCGTAAAAATATCACGTTCATCCCATTAAGGAAATTTATACTTTACCGCATCAGAGCGTACTAAATCTGGCAATGCTTGGCTTTTTGGGACTCCCTCGCACCTGTATGTAAATACACCGTCGCAAAACCATTCCAACTTCCAGCCAGCAAGTGTAAATAGCCCAAAGAAGAAACGGGCAAAACACAAAAGTCTTCACATATCTTCATTAAAATGCGTGAGGGATTGTGAGTTATGGGGCGCGTGAAAAGCCTTTTGTTTTTCATCCTGTTTTTTTTCGCAACACAGATTGCGCGTGGATATAATAACTTTGCGGAAGATTGGTTTGGGTTGGTTCTCAATAAAGTAAATTCAAAGCCCAGTCGTGGAAGAAATATTTCGCCCACAGCCCACTTCTCTTGAATTTTATTCTTGGAGAATTTACCCCAGTGAGAGATGCAGGACCAAAGGAAAAATAAAACGATTCCTCCTCCAAGGATACAAAACAGTGAAAAGATAATCGGGCCCAGAAAGAAAGTTTATCTCGGCCTATGTTACCCAAAGCTCTACAGAAAAGGAGGGCAGAAAGAAGAAGAAGAACCTGTACGCAACGTGCTGGAGCAGAAGGTCCTTTGTTCGCTGACACCCTCCAAATTGAGAATTATTGGCTGGCGTTGTAGAAGTCAGACGTAAATCGTTTTTAATTTCTTTGTAATCCCACACCGTGAAGATTTGTCCCAGTCGTAAAACATAGAAGAGAGTCAGGGAAAAATCTTAGACTGTCCGTATTCACAGTATCATCGTCCATGGAGGAGAAGAAGTCCCTTATAAGTTGTAACCGAAGAGAGGTAAACTGAATTATTTTAGCGCTCAAAGAAAGCTATTCTGGTCCGACCTCTTAAGCATGAAATAACAAAGATGTTATCCTCGAGTAGAAGGGACAGGCTCTCGCAGCACTTAAGGGGGAATCCTCTGACGCAAGAAGGAGACCTTGATTAAATTTTATGAAACCCACACTGAATAGTAAGTGGCTGAGCTTAAGACGGAGACCACCAGCACTTTTTCATTCCTTCGTCCATTTTTTCGTTTTTTTTTTTGCGCTCTTCTAGGCTCTAGAGCAAGCCGAGTCTTCGCTTTTATTAATTCATTCCAATTCGTATTTCAATGAGTTAAGTAATCCATTAAGACAAGCAAATCCAGCTGACTGACGTAGACTCCCAATTGGGGCGTTAATTCTTTTGAGGAGTGATTGATAATAAAATTCTCAGAACGACCGCAAGCCTTCTGATGAACAGGACGACGACGACGAACGAGCCAAAAAAATTTTATCCTAGTCGGGATCAGCCCCATTAACGAATCTGGCACAGCCCTTCATATCCATTCATCCGCGTAATTACAGTGGTAATCGCGATGTGATATGGATAATCTCACAGGATGCTACTGATAAATAACTTGTTGGTATTGACTATCGAAAGGAAGGTAGCTTTTACTTTTCTTAGTGAACAGCCCTAATGTGAATTTACTATTTATCATCTTATTTCAACTTCTTCCAATAAAAGTTGGCTGGGTCTGGGCAAGTCGTTATAGCCATTAAGAAATATTACCTGTCCTCAATAAAATGATATGACGATCCTAATCACTTATCTTATGATACAAATCATTTTAATACTTCTTAAGAATGTGATTATCCTAGTTTCTTGGCAAACTGCAGCATAACGCTTCTGCATTCTTCGAGCAAATTGCAAACTGCAAAATTCGTGATTCTGTACTTTAATCACCGACTAAAATGGTGCTGGAGTATTGTGTTTTTGACGCTACTAAATCTTCAAAATAAAATTCCCCAATACCTTTCCTAATCTGAACCTTTTTCCTCCTCAATTCGTAATAAATTTGTTTGTGTTTTAATTTCTCATTTTGTTTTTCAACTAATCAATTTTGTAGAATTGAATTTTAATTAAATTTTGTTAGCATGTCTCCACTTCTTATATGATAAAATAAAATCTGTTTATTTCATTTCTCCTTTTACTTCTATGTATTTTTGTTTGTATTATTTTTAGTACTTATCTTGCTTACGATGTTTTTGTTTTTAAATATACTTTTGTTCTGTAGCAGCTGGAATTAGACCAGTGGGAAGCAACACAACACATGATGATAGAACCATAGTTCAAACGCAGCAACATGATTCCGGCTATGTTGCTTTAATCGTGATTGCTAGTCTGTTAGCAACGTTCTTAGTCTTAGGAGTGGTAAGTTTTATTGACTTTTATTATAATCTTAATTAGTTTTCAAGTATGCAAACATAATAACTAACACACCGATTTTAATACGATATTAATTTATGTTAATGTTTCTTTCACAGCTCATTTACTTAGCTTACCGTCACTGCAGTCGAAGAACTCTGACATCAATTAACTTTGACAATCCAGTATATCGCAAGACAACTGAAGATCAATTCAGTTTGGAAAAGAATATGCCACCACGAATGTATCCTAGCACCGTAGACGATGAGGTAAGAGCGCTTACGCTTGATGCATGTCCAATTAGCGTAAGATAAAGGTTTTACTTTTATTCATTCCTGTCATTCATTCCGTGAAGTGTAATATCACTGCGAAATTTGAGTTTATAATATACATATTCGTGATTAGTTAAACTTTAAAACATTCCATGTAGCATGTTAAGTTGCATATAAATGAGTAATCCAATCATCTAGACTGTAAAAATGTTAATATTTAAGAAATTTTAGAAAATGAGTCAGATCGGGAAGGTATCACAATGTATGGTATTTTTTACGATATTTTCTATTATCGAACCTCAACCGATTTTTCCTACTTATTTATTACCAATTTTTCGGTTTACTCATTTCATAAAGTTTTTAGGATTCATTGTAAATCTATAGTAGTGCTCGATTCCAAAAATTCAAAATGTTCGATTAAAAGAGAGAACTTTTTATATCAGGGTTGACATTTTATAAAAAGTTTGTTGACCCAATTTTAATAAAAGTATAAAATAATTGGATCTCAAATAATGTAACATCCAAAGATTTTGTTGATGTAAAACATCATCCACAATCAATTTCATTTTCGTGCCAACTTCAAGCATCTGGTAAAGCTTGAGAATATCATGAGCATTATTGTAAATAAAAATATTCCAAGATAGAAGTTATATTTTTTTGGATACCTGACATTTTGGTATTTGTTGTAAGATTTTGCTAAATTCTTGTTTACCGGATATTTGACAAGAACATCAATGTTTTAAACTAAACTTTTTTTTTTACACTTATGCGTGTTGAATTGTGATAAATAACGCATTATCCAGTTTGATATAAATCTAAAAACAAGCTCAATATAACATATAAATAAATATAATTAAAAATACATTCGATTATGAATAAGCTCAAAACGTCACTAATTTAATGATAGCTCTGAAATTGCCAAATAGTGTGCTTTATGATAAATAACTAACTTGTCAATCAGTTTTAAGTATGTAAATAATTTTAGTTTATTAAAAGTTTATCCTACCAGTTTACTATATCTGTTATTGACATTGTTTGCTATGGTAAGTCAGGGAGTTCGGGCTAAATTAGAAGCATATTAAATTAAATATTAAATTAATAGATGCGTTACACCTATAGCTAGATCTTTTATACAAGGGTGTGCCAGGAACAGTATTTTAACTAAAACCCATGATTAAACAATATCTTTAACATTTTGTGCCGCATATGGCTTAATACAAAGTTTCGTGAAATTTGTCACTTATCATCAAATGTGCGTTGGATTAGCTTTAACCGCAATTTCCAATTTTGAGTTGTGGCATTATTAAAAAATGAAATATATATGTTTCAAATTGACTAGACGACAAACTTAAACTGTGTTAAGGGTACAATTAAATCACTGGAAGTTAAATAATGCGGTTACTACTTTACTATACATTTTCAAAACATCCTCCATCACAAAAATTCGTTTCGTTTTTTGGTCGGAAGAATTTCTGCTCGATTTGTTTAATAGTATTTATGACTAATTATAATTAGTTAATATTTATAAATATTTTGGTACAGATTACAACATCGATAATCTAAATGTCATTTAATTAATTTGAGTACTGTAAAAACTCCAAAATTGCGGATAATTTCTACGCTACACCGCGCCGCTCAAAAAGTTGCTAATCGAGTTCTGTAGTTGTAGGCGTCACTTAGATTACTAATCCCGGGACACCCTGTAAATTTTTGACAACCGCTAATATCACTAAAAATGTTTGTTAATATTAGACGGCCGTTGAACGCTTGTTGAAAGTTATAAACTTTTGTGCTATCTACTAGGGAAAATTGGAAATCCACTAGCAGTTAAGCCTAACCAATTGTTTAAGCTGCATCACTCACAAAAAATAAATTTTATACACTATTAAAATAGAAACTAAACAAGTAGTTATTAACAACCACAAACTAAAGACATATCTTGCAATGTCTCTTTATTTTTCTCCTCCGATCCCGACGAGCTAATTGTTATCTAGGGGAAAAGTATAAATATTAAACTATGATCGAACTAAAGATCAAGTCTTTGCTGTTGTTAAAAGCCTAATTAATGTTGAGATTTTGTAATTAACTTTATGAATAAAAAATGTAACTCCTGCACATAGACAGACTTTGAAAAACATATCTAATTGTGTTTTTCGCCAATCTACACACACAATTCGCACTTCCTCGCCAGCAGATAGGCTCATTATAGACTTAATAAGTCCGATTACTAAATCTTTTCGAATCGAATAGAAAGAAGTTTAAAAATTCATTAAATTATTTTAGTAACCTTTGACTTCAATTAATTTCTTCGTTCAAAGTGTTAAAATAATTCGATTAGAAAAATCCAATCGAATGATTTTATCGTTATGTGCGGAAAAACTTATTGGAGTCAAAGGTAACTAAAAATGAGTTCATCAACTTTTTAGGAACTTTATTAAGAAATTTCCGAAAAGGGTTTTTATAAATTCCTTTCGTTTTGATTCGTACGAATTCAATGATCGGGCCCAATAAAATTTATTGATGAGTTTCATAACTTGAGACATATTTCAAGAATTAAGAAAGTGCAAAGTTGCCAGTGAAGTTTTTAAAGTGAGAAAAATAGGGAGGTGTGTTACACAAATAATTAGCCTATATCTTCACCTTAAAATTTTTATCTGCCGCTCAGTGTCAGACCTGGCCATATCAGGGTTACGCATAATTATTATAGACTACTTGCAATTTGCGAAATTTTTCATATAATTTGAAAATTATTTCTTCTTAAGTTGGGTAAAGATGCTCGTGTTTCTGACGATGTACCACGAGTATTGAAAGTGTGTATTGTATGTATATGACAAACAGGGCGGGGAATATCTTCGTATGCAAATCAACATCAATTTAATTTCTCCTTATTCGTCGTGAGACATACTACTAACTTAATTTAAGGCCGATTCACGTAATACCCGAATTTAAATCCGATTCACATTATATCCGGTTCGTCCGCTCAAAATCGGTCAGAATTTCAATTATTGCATATTTTACACGAATGCGTTCACTCATTTGCCTTAAATGTCCTTAAAATTCCATCCTTTTAACAGCAGGTTCTTCATTAGGCAAAATTAAGGCTATTGCCGCGAATTTTTCTCCAATAAATTGTGCCAACAAATTAATAAAGTACAAAATATTTAATTCTCTTTGAAGAAGTACTGTCGGTTATTAAAAATTCAGATTCTTTAATTCTTAATTTTTATTTGAAAAGTTAGTGCGAATTATTAAATTATTAAAATATACTTAAATTTGTTATTATTTAATCATTGACAAAGTCTTATTTTTAATGTTATTCGCTATTTGGCAAAATAATTAGATTACAATAGGGTGTTTTACTATACATGCGGATGCATGTGCAATACATATAAGTAGGTATAAAGACCCTTGGCCGCCTCCTTTTCATTCTCATTCATCCTCCTGCCTGTTCGACTTATAGTTAATGTCGCTACCAAATCCTAATAAATACATATACATATATCATAAAAATATGTTTCAATGTTAACACCGACATTTTTATTTTATGTTATAAATGTGAGAAGTTTTCTTTGCTATTTTTAGACTTTATAATGTTTTAATTCATAACATATAGAGCAGCTAAGGTAATTTTAATATTACAATCACCAATTACGGTAATCTTAGGCTTCAATACATAACATTTTTCTAAAAATAAAACCTATGCTTTTTTAAAGAAATATTTTTCAAAATAGAGTTTATAGTGGATTTTATTGCATTTTTTTCATGCTGCGAGAATTTCATTTTAACATATTAAGGGACGCAGTTTAAGATATCTTTTGTACGGTGAGTTCCAATAGGGCCTAATAATAATTGCGACTAATAATTTCATAAAATTCGTTTAATCACAAAAAATTCAACAAAGGATTTTTCATTTACAGGCACGAGAACCCTTAGCCAAAATGGGAACTGAGAATGTGTGAGTTTCTGAAGATGGCAAAAAAATAAATAAATAAAAACAGACAAACAATCGCTCACATCAAACAACACAAAACTGAATATTTGTAAATATATATAAAAAAGAAAAAAAAGTTCTCTTAGTGTTAATATTTAGGTGTAACATAAACTGTAAGCAGCCGTAAACAATTTGAACATAGCAAAAGTTGTGTAAGTTTTATTAAATTAATTTCTTAAGAATAGTGCAGAGAAAAACTTTAAGGAGCAAGAGATGTGCTCTACTTTGGATAATGGCGTTTATCAGTTCTAAAAATCTTTGTAATTATAGTCCTCAACTAAATGGGATGAGGTTAAAGGTACATCGTATTTACCTTCATTGTTGCTGTTTTATATTGAGGTACTCTTGTCTTATAGTTATATTTTGAATAATTATCAATACTGTATTGTAGTCCATCCAGATATTTTTGTGTTTTTTTTTCTTTTCTTTTTACTTTAACTTGTGTTTTCAATTTCCTTTCTTGTTAATTTTGCTGTGATCTGTTATAATTTTCAAATGTACGTTTGTAAAAGGAAAATAAAATGCAGTTTAAAATTTACTTTAATATGAGTTTTTACGTGCGAACTTACATAGGATTCTGCAACAACTGAACCTTAATTTTTGAAAGCATTTCCCTGTTTGATATCCATATTTGCATAAGGGTCATTTACACATTAAGATTTAACTGGAAAAGTTTTTAAAATAATATATTAAGAAAGCGAACTTTAATCACTTTCCAAAATGGCGACTCCTATAGAAATTTTAATAACTTAGCATAGTCACATCATTTATTATGAGGATAAATTTGAAATTGTTTGAAACCAAAATAATGAACATTTAATTTAACTCATAACTCAACATCATCGTGTAGCTAAAACCGGAAGTAAGTTTCAGTTTATATAAAATCATCGAAAAACTAGATCAGTCGGTGCAAAATTAATTTTTTCTATTTGCAATTTAGTGCAAGTGTATTAAATATTTTAGAATGTGCGTATTGCTAGTATAAATAAAAATCCTGCATTTATACCCTATTTGTAATTTATTGTGGGTTGCATTGAACTACTACCATCAAAAATTTGTAGAAAATTAAAATTTATGCAAACCCATAACGATCGGTTGCTACAGTGCTAACGAATGAGGCCAAAAAATCTATCTAAACATAATCATATAAAATTAAGTTTCATCAAAATCGGTCTAACCGTCCTAAAAATAAAGGGTTACTAACATACGCACAAATAACCTTCCAATCTACACTCCTACACCTAAATAAAAAAAATGTCATCAGAAATGAATGAAAGAAAAGAAAAAACAAACTACTCTTAAATAAGCATGAACGAATTTTGCCAAAAAATGCATGGAGTTCTGAAACGTGAAATGTGCCCAAAGGGTTAATAAACCTCTTCCCTTGGTCATACCTTTTCAACCCTTGATAAAGCACCAGGAACGAATTGTTTGTCCTGAATAACATGCCAAATTATGCATTGCGTAGTTGTATTCAACAATTTTTGGTTTCAGTTATAAGTAAGCTATAAAAATTTAATAGCATCTGAATTAACTTTCTTTTGTGGTTTACTCATGAAATTTTTAAATGCGCTATGAAGAGATGATAAATTTAAGTGCCAAGTACCACTAGAAAAGACAGCAGATTTTAACTTTGTGGACGTGAAAGTGTTAAAAGATTTCTTGTGCCGAAATCAGAATAAATTAAGCAGCCCGTGAATACGTCGAATTGTGCATCATAACTTTGATTTATTTGCCCTAATCGAACGTGTGGCAAAAAAGACGGTAAGGGTATCTATAAAAGATATAAATAAGAGGCTTGAGCTAGGAAAGGAATATAATTATTAAGTGCGAGGTGTAAACTTGGGAAAACATTACTGCTTTTGGATGAAAACAAAGTCAATTTAGGCGGTTCGCATGGAAGATGTTGGATTCGATGTGCTTTCAAATCTTGATGCTAAAAAATTTGTACCTAAAGATCGGGGGAGATATTGTCATGATGTGGGGATGATTTTCTTGGAATTGTGTAGGATAAAACGATAGAATGGGCCACCACCAGCGTCTTCAAATCCTGAAAGAAGTCTTGGAATGGAAGCGTATCCTGAAAAGCATTTCTCCGTCTTTCGAAATTCGAACAGGACAAGGATCAAAAGCATGTAACAAAAATTGAACTTGATTTCACACACGAAACGAAACGAAATAGTCAAAAGGATAGCAAATGTGCTACTTCAAAAGAGGACCTGGCGAACAAAACGATTTTAATTACACTTTTGGTCAAAAAACAAAAACTCAAATCCGGGTAAATGCGGATTCGTGTTTCTAATTTTGTACTCGTCTTTAATTAAAACGCCCTAAAAGTGGGCCAAAATGCAGTTCGAAGTTCGTGATTTCGATCAAAACAAGTATAAATTTAAAAAAGCTTCGAATAAATCTAGCTCGTTTTAAATCTATAAGATGCCTTTTAATTTATAAATTTTTGTTTGACTTTTTGTTTTTATAACAGTTTTAAATTGATATAAACAAAAACCATCAGTTTTGATGTCTTCCGTTTTATTAGAGATAGGAATCTTGATTTAAAATACTCGTGTAAAAATGATTTTGTTTGGTTTGTTCACCGCCCCAACAAATATCGTTAGAGCAACCAACAAACATTGATAACCCGAACCTTGCTTTGCTACTGGTGGTTATCAAAGTTTTAATGAACTGAAATGTTGGATTTTAGCAACAAATGCTCTTTACAGTGTTTCAAGAATTTTATAATATGTACTTCATTTAGAATAAAATTTGCACAAAATTATTCTATAATTATAGAATTTCCGTACTAACAATTCTCCTTTCACCAAAATATAATCGTCTCAGCAACGAAACCGGGCAATTTTTCATTTTCCTAGGTAGCATTTTACATTTCGATTCGTTTTGCTTTTAGAAGTTAGGTCCTTACTTCGATCCCCGATGTTCATTTTATAGAAAATCTATATTCAAAAGTAAATGATGACAAAAGGTTAACAAAACAAATTTTGAAAAGCCACGATAAAATGTGGTACAATATCTCTAATTTTTACGATATGCATCGGCAGTCGCAAGAATTTTTTAATATCAGTAAAAAGAAAACGTGGTGTGTGAAGACAATTTTCTTCGAATTTTAAAAATTCGACTTGGTAGACTATAATGACAACATTACTGTATAAGAATCCTTTAAATTATTTTAGATTATCCTATGCTCTATAAACCACAAAAACATAAAGTGGAACTTTTTCAAAACTCTTTATATAAATATACACATAACAAGTATTTTGATCAAACCTTTTTTTTAGTTGCAATACTAATCAATAATATAGAGCTTGATTTTTGTTTTAGTTTTAGCAATATAGACCTGAAAATTAATTCCAAAATCACGAGAATGAACATGAACATGCATATGTAACCTCTTAATGCACAATTCAAAAATTGTTGGCATTTTGACTCATTAATTTGCGTCAAAATAGGTTTAATATGCAATAAATTGGACTACAATTTTTCTGATTGTTGTTCATTGCATAGGAAATTTATACTGAATTGCCTTTATACGGTTTTCTGAGCCGAATGCTAAAAATGTTTTTAGGCATGTACCAAAAAGCAACAGTAATCAGCTTTCAAGCTTCACAAAATTGTTTTTTTAAATGATATTATACTGATTTCTTAAAATTGTTTAATATTATATAGGCTTGTCGCCCAGTAGAAAAAGAAAATATAATAAAAATACCTTTAAACTAAATTAAAAGTTCTTTTATATTTTAAAAGAATATGAAAAATTTATAATTATATTTATAAATGAACAATTTTTATACATAAAATCCAATATGAAAATTAGTGAAAAGAAATTTATACCAAGGAGAGAATGTTATTGCTATTATCCTAGTTGTTAAGTACGCAAAAGTAAGATAAAAGAGATTTTTATGTAAAATTTATTTATAAAATCCTTGAAGTAATTGAATAAGTATCTTTTATAAGGCGCAAATTCAACACAATTGGGGTTGACTAAAATCTTAGAGAAAAATTAATTATTATCATTGTTAAGGTGATTACTGTACATACTAAAGAACAAAATGAATAACATTTATTGTAAATTAAGAAAAACAGTGTTTTTTGGTAACCTCAGTAAATCCCGAAGCACGACAAATCCTCTCCACCGCCATTGATTTTTTTTTATGAATTTGGTAAGTATGTCCTAATTTTTTTACCATTTCTTGTATTATGGAGTTTTAAAAGAATCTCTTCAAAATTTTGTGATTTGATTTGATCTGAAGTTTTAAAGGAGTGACTGTGACTACATATTTGAAAAAGATTTTAATGTGTACTTTTTATTGTGAAAGTATGTAGAAGGTCTGCCCAGTCCACTCTTGATAAAATTTGTCAACTATAATTATCTAAATTTCAATTGGAAAACATACAATTATCCCAATTGTAGTAGCTACCCTTTGCACATAGGCATTATTTTTTAGTTAATTCCATTCTCAAACTTTTAAACCTACTTTTGGTCGGTTTTAAAGGCGAAAAAATACATATTTTCATGATTTTTTTTTGGAGATATGAATAATGTTGGTTTATTTACCATACATATTCAATCTGAAGTATCTTTGAAAAAATTGTCTCTTAAAAATATCAATAAGTAAGTCCATGTCCAACTTCACAATCCGTTACCGGATCATCTCAAACAAAAAAGTCGAAATGCGTTTAAAAGCTGATATGCTTCCCCAGATAGTACGAGGAAGCTTTTTTCGATTTTTTTATTTTGGGCAGTGCTTTGAAGTGAAAAACGCGATTTTCGCTAAAAAAATTTCTGTGGAATTGTTATTATAAAATGGAAAAAATGGTAAAAAAACGACTGCTGACTAGTGTACAAAATTTCAAAAGCATCGGTCACGTAGATTTTCAATTATGATGTTCACGAACTTCAAAAATGTTATTTGCGAGAAAATCGATTTAAAGTTTTTAATACTCCAAAATCCAAAATTAAAATAATATATATGTAGGTCGGTCATTTGAAATACTGTATCTTCGTTAGTTTTGCTCTGATTTACTTGAAATTTTGACACAATACTCGACATGTTGTACATTAAAAAAAAACAGAAAATAAGAAATGCAAAAGAAAACGTTTTAAAACCTTACCTTAAAAAGCTTGGTATGAGAAAGAGTTAGGCCAAAATGTTTAAGAGGGTCGTCTCGTTTGTTAGGTCACAAAAATAATTTTTTGTTTTTTTTCATAAATCACATATAAAAATGTCTAAAATATGTGAGTTCAAGTATTTTTCGAAATTCGAAGCCATTGAAAAGTTACAGCCGTAAATCGGAGCAGGTATACGGAGCCCGCAGGACTCGCTCAGCGCTGATTTTCACATGGATTATTATCGAGCCCAACTGCTACCTGTCTCGTTTATTTCCTAAATACAATAATTGAGGAGTCAAAACTGTTTACAAATCCATTCTAACGTTTGTGTATGTGTATGTGTATGTGTTCTCTATGGTCCAGGCATAGTAGATAGATGGTAAGACGAAGATGAATTATACAATAACTTTCAAAGGTTTTTTTCTCGAAACACGATTTAGTCGAACTGCTGCCATGATATCTCAAGAACTGGTTTATATATTCTGCTCAATTTTCTACAGTACTTTCTGTACGTCTATTAACACAAAGTGAACTAAAATAATTAAGATGGCTTCGTTAGTTTTTTTTTACCAGCTTAATAGACCCCAAAAAAGTACAAAAAATTCAATTTTTTGTTTTAAACATAAACAAAAAATTTGTTTTTTGGAATTTTGACTTCATTTTAGTTCACTTTATAGCATCAAATCTCAAAATTAAAATGACGTTAGGTTTTTTGATTTCGGAGAAGCAGAACGGACGGAATCATGGCAGCAGAGGCACTTTTTTTTTTATAAGTGTTCCTGTTAGGGGGTGTATCTTCAATTATATTCGATATATCGATTTGAAAAAATTAACAAAGTTAGTCTAAGTGTTAATAAAAATGATACATAATTTATAAGTTATTTTATTTTAATGATTTTTAAAGAAAAGTTTCCCAAAATAGCCTTAAAAAACAGCTTTCACACGAGACGACCCCCTTAAACAATTTACCAAACGTCGGAACAGGTAAAGAAGTATATATGTATATCCGTAAAACGATAGATTAAATTGAAAACAAAATTCTCATTTGGCATATTTTTCATGAATTTATGAGAATTTGAAGACGACAAATTTGATTTTTAAAAAGATTCACAAAAAAATCACACATGCACTTTTAGCGAGGTAAATAAAATATTAAAATTTCAGCGAAATCACGAGAGATCGGGTTTAAAAGTGGTCAATTTGACGTGGCGTACCGCATACCCCACACATTATAAATTCAAATCCCCAAACTCTCTGAGAAGTGTTTAATTAAATATTGGTTATTACTCAGTGGACGAACCCGGAAACCAAAGTTACTAACTTAATAAATGATATACTATATCCAGTTGAATCCACAATATGGGAATTACGAGGTGAAAGTGAATTTAAGCCAATAGCCCTAATTAGAACCGGACTCACGGCCAATGAATGATAATTTGACCGGGGGCGGGATGCAGGTGTAACAAGTTCCAGGATTTAATCTGCCTTAATGGACCTAAAGTAATTTAACCAAGTCAGGTAATGCGTTTTACGATTACACGTGTGCAGGCGTAGGCGGCCTCCACCGGACCCCTCGGTTCCCATAATTCATAAATATATGCATTCAGTTTACGCGATGAGTTGAATATGTGGGGAAATATTCATGACTTGAAAATAGCTCAGGGTGAAATTCAGTTTACCGAGTCATCTGTTCCTGTAACTAATGCCTTCTCGTTCGGGATTGGCGAGTCCGTGGGGCAGACTTCCGGGAAATCAATAAAGATAGGCTTGACCCTGTACCTTAATCACAGAAAGGGTAGAAATAAAAAACCGAAAGTGAAATCGGATTACTGGAGGAATATTAACAAAGATTGGCGTTTTATCGCAGACATGTCACAACTAGGATACGTCCATAGATTTTTGAAAAATTTGCATTTCAGTTCAGTAAATGTTATTTTAAGTTCGGAGTTTCCTTGTTCGGTCTCTGGAATGGAGATATACCCAGGAAAGTTTCAGAGGAGTTTTGTAGTTCCAAATTGTTACATCAGCAGTATCTCATACATATATCATAGGGTAGTATGTTATGTAGATATCAGCTCTATTGATTTCCGCGTCTAAGAACATACTTAAATATTCATGTACAGCCATTTGTTCTAAATCTGTCTAATTACAAAATGGGAAATACACGATACAAATGTTATACCAACTTTTGTTGTTACAATTGTTGTACCAACTTGTGTTGTGTATACGATTTGCATACGATGTTTGTTCAATAAGAATTTATCACTTATTCTGAGTCGTTGAATATTTATGAAGTCTAATTTTTTCCCAGCAACCTAGGGCTCTTACTGTTTTTGCATTAAAGTGTAAGAGTTCTGCGAAATGTACATATATAATACAATGTTAACCCTTGTGTTCATACCCAATGTGTTATATTTGCATTAAGAAAACTGAAAAGAATTAAAATTCTATAATGAGCTCCCGGATCCTTGTTATTTAGCTCAAAAGCAACCAAATCATGAATTTAAATTATTTTTTATTATTTTAATTAGTTTAAACTTAAGCCATCGCTGCATTCGCACCCGTGTACCCTGGTACCCACATCAGTATTTATATCGATATATCGAAATACAGTTAAACTTATTTTTGTTAAGGCATATAAGTAAATTTTGTTGTAAAAATAGAGAAATATAACACTCATTTCTTTATAAACCAACTACAATTTCCTTTAATATGTTGCAGAAACGAAAAAAATTTACCATGAAATTTCTTTCAATATAGGGAGCAGCTCCTGACCTTAACTAGTTTATGATGTTACTTACATTTCTACAACATTTTCTCTTCTTAAACTTACATATATACTCAATAGCAATGTATATTTTAGAAAGGAAAATTTATAAACACTTGTTCTTTTACAAAAATATTAAAAATTTGAAGATTACAGTAAATGGGTACCTGTGTATCCCGGCTGATAAGCTATGTCGATAAAGTTGGGTATGAACATAAGGGTTAAAATTAAATTGAATGCAACAGTATTGATTTTAAATTATTAATATTGTATAGTTATGTTCCAAATTATTAGAATACTGCAATATGGTTAATTATACGAAAAACATTACACTACCCTTGAAATTGTAATTAAATTATTGAATTATTAACTTTTTTACTTAGAATTACCAAAACTTACAACATTGGGCAGTGCCTATGAACTTCGTTTTTATAAAAGTATTTATTTCTAATTTCATATTTATAAGATCAACTTCTAAATAAAATCGTGATGTACCATATATGTATATTGCATATCATTATAAGTTGGCTGGATCATTTAGTCTGTCTTTCTTGGAACATTGCAGATTTTAGATAAGTTTTTTTAAGATACCTGAATTTTGGATAACGTGAGGGTGATTTATCAGTGATTACGAAATACGTTCTAAAATTACGGGCCTATTGCATGGACCAAAACTTGTATGAGATACGTGCATTTTGGCTTTTTTAGACGTAACTTACTTATTTATTTAAATCATATATTTATTTCTTTACTTGCCGTGTACCTGATGGCTTTTATTCATAAACAATAGCCTAATTTCTATATTTCTATTTTTACTTCACTTGTACATAATACATGCATATAAACTCTTATGCAAAATTTCATGCTTTTAGACCTGTTTAAATTGTGCGCTGTCTGTCAATCAGTTGTTAGAGTTGTATTAAGCCAATTAACAAAGAGATTTTCATAAATGTTGAGAAATAGCGATTACGATATTCCATTTCCATCGCAACTACTTCCCTACTCAAATGATTTCCCCGAAATTTATCATCGTATGTTATGAACAGGTACTAGCAATGCACATTTAATAATTAAAATTCGAAGAACTGTGAGTTCAATCATTCATATTTTAATTTGCTTCAGCCGATTTTAGATTTTAGGTTTCAAAATTTACATATAATGTATGCACATATGTATAGGTAGATGTACGAATTTTATTGACTATTGTACTATTATATTTTACAAAAAGGTTGATAAAAAATTGAATAAGATCATCAATAAATTGTGATAAAATAGGGAAACACGATATTCCTGATGTGATCCCTTGGAGGGATTTAAACGACGATTCCCTCGCAACACACGGTTGAACTACACTATTAGAAATATCTATATAGAGGTGTTTTATAAAGGTATAGGAAATAAATCGTGATTCCATTATAGTGTAGGGACGCCTGGTTAATCCGCGGGATGGGGGTTAGGGGCCTCCAGAACGACTTGTTTACGGGTTGAATGCGTCCCGAGAAACAAGCGTCAGCGGGTCAGAATCGCCTCCAAATGAACCAAAGTGAAATGTAAGTGACCATAAAGTGGGACAAATGGGACGCCAATTGCTGATTGATTACGTGACCACAGGGCGACTAAAGGGGCTCCGATAAGACGGTTAGAGGACTGTAGACTGGGTCTAATTGCACTTAGGAGACAATTCCAAGTTCGCTGATGCTATTTACGGCAGGCAGACCGAGCAGTCGTCGGGAATATCGTAACGAATTAAGAAATGCGGTGGCAGTTCAAGCATTTTATTACATTTTTGTTGACGGAGATACTATAAACATTATATAAGTTTTACAGCTTGAATGACGTTCGTAAATATTTTGTATAAACTTTTAATTCGCTGTAGAATCAAATACATACTCGACCTATTAAAATCTCCAGAATATAAAATTTCGAAAACTTAAAATCTCTAAAATTAAACTCAAGAGTAAAGTTATCCAAAGGAAAAATCTCAAGGATTAAAATTTTTAAATACAAAATCTCAAAAAGCCCCTATTATTTCGTTTTAGAAAATTTTAATCATTTTTATACGGGTTACATAAAGTGAAGAAAATGCTTAATTGTTAACAATACCAAATAGTTATTTTCCTTATAAATGTCAAATGTTTAGAAAAAAATATACATATATTATATAATTTGAATTTAAGTTTCAACATAATAAGTCAAAATCGTGAATTAGTATTTCAAGGAAAGTTTATTTGGGAAATATCAGGGGCGGCCCTACCTTAGGGCTAGTGGGGCTTAGCCCCACCATAAATTTGTTAAACAAAATTGTGTTCAAAATTCCAACCTAAAAAAACGTTGGAAAACGTAATTGCACTTTTCTTTTCAAACGCAGTATGAGCGACGTTTGTATCACCGACAGTAAGTAACACATTTTGCAAGTTACTACATTACATATAGGCTTAAAATATATATATGCCACATCGGATGCCACATCGGATGCCACATCGGATGCCGCATCGGATTCCGCATTGGATTCCGTATTGGATGCCGCTGCCGATATCGATGCGACTGCTGCTGCTGCTGCCTGCTTTCCAAATTTTGTACATACATAGATTTGCAATATGAGAAGTCGAAAGACCCTCACAATACCAACTTTCATGTCCTTGATATTTTCAATTTTTGACCGCCATCTTGGGCCCGCTATTTTCAAATTCGCGAAAAAAGTAGCGTCTGTATATATTGCGCCGGAATATGTGGTACCTTCACCGAAGCAATGAGTCGTGAATTTCCAAATCTCGAACATAGATTCCCAATAAGGACATCTAAGACATTCAAATGCCAATTTTCATTCCAATCCTTTAATATTTTCAATTTTTGGCCTCCATTTCGAAATTCGAGTATAAAAAGTAGCCTACGTGTTGGGCCGGAATGTGTAGTACCTTCACCCAAAAAAATTAAACTAATTAGATTCAGCTTTAGGGTATGATTAAGCAATAAACAAAGAAACAAACAAACTTTCAACGTTATATATAATATAGATTTTATACTTTATACGACTTTATATATAAATTTTATACTTTAGGGCTTGGTCTTTTTTAGAATCGATTTAAAATGTTGTGTTTTTTTATGTGTAACATCCTTCCTCTCGCCTTCCTGCAATTTGTAGGAGTAGTTTCACGAAAAGGGACGAAAGTGTGTAACAGGAAGCCGGGGAAGCGCGCGCTATTTGATTTGATCGATGACCGTGCGTGGCTCTGGAGTTGACCACCAGGTTGGTGCTGACAGCTACAATGTTGTGCAGAAAATTGTGTTGTTACATTAACTAATGTATATGTGTAAAACAAATGTCTGGAAATGTCTGACAAACAAACAAACAATCTTTCAACTTTTGTACATGCATAACTTATGGAAATGTAGTGAAAGAGTGCAGCGGTTTTATTTACAGTGAAAAGTTTATTCTGGCTTAAAGCTGTTAGTAATTCAAAAATTAAAAAGGAATTTGGCATTCGTACAGATAAATTAATTTAAATATTAAGAATTATAATAAAATGAATTCGGTTGAGAATTCAATTTCCAAACCTCGTTCACTCGAAGATAAATTTGAAATTAAACGTTTAGGACCATACCAACCCTCCACCTTTGTTATAAATACATGTAATGAAAAACAAATCCGTAATTTTTCTGCTGATTGGTTCAAGAAAAAACCAATGTTAACAGCTAGTGACGCGCTTTTTTGTTTTTATTGCCTATTATTTGGAGGTGAGGCAGTATGAACAAATACCGGATTTGGTAGCACATACCAGGTCTATTAATATTGGTTTGGATAATTATTTAAAGAGTAATAGTATCGCTCAAAATACTTCAAAAACTTTTCAAACCGAACTTTTGGATAGCATTTTCAAAATTTATTTAAGTGAGTTAAGAACAGAAATCGATGCACAAATTTTATTTCGTTTCAAGCAAATGAAAAATGAAGAAATATTTCCTGCACGATTTGTTTTCATTTCCGATCTGCACGATCGTTCTGCACAAGGGATGATTGATGTAATAAGGCGCGCTTAAGCAATTTGATTTGGGTAACAAATTAATCTCCTAAATGTATAATGGAGCTGCTGTGATGAGCGGCACAAATGCGGAATAGGCCCAAAAGGAGCCTTACAAGTAATATTAGTTACTTATTATATTATTATAATTATTATACATATATATTTTCTAATTTTAACACTCTCTCCGGAATTGTAAAACTCCTTTTAAGGAAACCGAAGACTTTAATTCGGTTACCGCACTGAATGTGGCATCTCTTGGGTAGAGCGGAAACCTGCATGCATTCATTTAGTTACTTTTGTTTTGTTTAAGTAGTTAGCCCCACTAACGACAATTTCCACGAGTCGCCATTGGGGAATATATATTTTATGCTATATGCGCACTAGTCGGATGCTGTGACTGGCACAACGATTTATCAAATCATAATTCACGAGCGAAATAGGTCATAAAGCAAAAAGGGCGCATTTAATACATGCGCAAGCTGCAAAAATTACAAAAATATGGAGACAACACAAGGATTTTCAAAATTTTTTAAAACAAAAATTGGGAAAAATACTATTAAATTTTCATCCCATACATCACATCACACTCACATATAGCATACATAGCATATATGTACACACATGCATGCGTGTTTGGGGTGTATCAGTTTTAAGATTTTGACCTTTTAAAATTTTAAGTTGGAAATTGGAGTTTTTATTTAATTTGGAAATTTTGATATATAGAGATTAGACTCCTGCAGATTTCATTTTTGAAATTTTAATTTTGGGTTTTATTTTTTATAAATTTTTATGAAGAGATTTCGTATCGGATCCATCAAATAAATGTATGTACGAACATGTAATACGATTATGTCGATTACATGCACACCAATACCTTACAACGCAGACTACTCGTTTGCGAAAACCGATTCAATTTTAATGATCCGAAGCTTTTCTGGAAGCTTGTACTTCCTAAATAGTTTATGAATTAGAAGCTTTAAAACTTGCATGCTCTGCTCTGCGCTAAGCGCCTTAAGAGTAAAAAAACTATCTCTTAATTTTTCATGAGCATTATATATGGGGCAGTGATGAAAATCGAGGGAAACAAAAACAAAACGAATTAGTCAGTAAAAATTACCCTAATTTGAGGAATTTTACCCTATACAAGAAAGATTTGTAAGAAATATGCAACTCCATTTATTTGAATTCCATAGAATAAAGACAAATTGAATAAAATAAACATCTTCCGTTTAATGATATTGGAGATATAATAATAAGTAATTGTTGGGTTATAGGTTAATTACCCCAAAAAACATTCTTAAATTTCGAATATTTATTTGTAGAAGATATTTGAAATGTTTTAGTAAATACGAAACATGGGAAGCATAAAAGAGAAAATGCGCAATCATTGCATATGCAAAATTAAGGTTGGTTAATTTCATTTTGTCTGTTCATATAATTATGTAACCGTACACTCAAATTTTTCCAAAAATGGCTGGCGTTTGTCAATTTTGTGCTATCTGTATTTTCAATTTGACTTCAATAACTTCATTACTTTTGGAAGAGTACACCAAGGTAACATAAATTTGCCCATTTTCTTTTCATATATCTTATTTATTTAGCTGTCTCACTTGTAAAATTTGAAATACTGGAAATACGAGTACATTTTTAAGATAACTGCAAATTTTGTACTTAAAAGGTTAATCTGATTCTCTTGATTACTCAGTATTAGATTAATATCAGTCAGGTTTTCACACCGATTTAAAAAATCTAGGAAAGTTGTATTTAATATTGAAAGTAGTAACAGAGGACTTTTAATATAATGTAATTATTTTATAATTTTTAGGGCTTGAGATGTTTTAAAATCGGTTTCATTTTTTTTTAATTATTTCTATTTCATTCTTTTTAATGTCATATTTCAGATAAATCATGTTTGGCAACATGTTGAATGCAATACTATGTTATTTTAAAATGTAATATCATTAATTAAAGTATGTTGCGGTGGGAAGTTCAGAGTCTCGCCCTGATAATTATTAATTCTTAATTTTTCGTACTTTCGCATCTTTTAACTTTTTTGAGAATATTAGTTGGCTTAAAATAAACCACCATTTCGAATACACGCAATCGGCACCGAATGTAAATACAATCAATGATCCTTAAATCACGCATATAGTCATTTTGTTTACTAATTCCAGGACATTTATAATATTTATTTCGATTTACCTCTCTGTTGTAGCGCCGCTTGGCCCCTTAGGTTTTTCATACATAAGTAACATAGTGCCTACGGAGAATCAAAATCAATTCATGTATTCAATAGTTATACACGAAGAGACAAAAATTTTTAAAAAAAACTATGCGAGTCGCATTGATAACTAACAAGATATAGCTTCGTCCAAAGTCTAGTCGAAAAGCGTTAAATGAAATCTCTATCACAATATTGTGAAGAAATCGCCTTTTAAGCTTCAGATACTGTGAAGGATACAATCCCATTGTAATTAAAATGTATACTATATACACATTGTGCCCCAGATACAAGCAACCAAAAAATAAAAATCTTAATGAAATTAAACTCAACTGAAATAAATATTGGAAATACTTCGTGCATTGTCCACATTTGTCCCTATTCTTTAATCGTTGTCGTGAGTCCGGAAAATTCAATTTTTCTTTACAACAGTTTTTCTAATGTAAGTCCTCTGTGGCAGTACATTATCAATATCTTCCAATCTATCTTTTACTAACTCTCAGATTTCAGCGGTTTCTATAAGTGATTCTTCTCGTTTTAAATCCTTAAAACCTTGATTAATTTGGATTTGTTCATGCCAATGAAGATAGTAGTAGCCAAT
This sequence comes from Tolmerus cingulatus, assembly GCA_959613345.1. Classification (NCBI taxonomy): domain Eukaryota; kingdom Metazoa; phylum Arthropoda; class Insecta; order Diptera; family Asilidae; genus Tolmerus; species Tolmerus cingulatus. The sequence goes on along the minus strand of OY390709.1, from coordinate 23,628,788 downwards.
AAATTTAATTAGGATCATTGCAATCACCACGTCAATTGTTATTTGGAAAGCCGAGGTCTTTTCGGATCTTATGTTCTGGTAACTTATTGAAACCATCTTTGAGTTGTCTCTCAACAGCAAAACAGGTAGCAGCGTCATTGTGATCACAAAACATCCATTTGAAATGTTTTCAAGATGGGTTTCAACTATCCATCTCTTCAATATCGTTTAGGACTGCGTTAAATTCTATATGTTACTCAGTTTAAAAAGCTGACAAGTAGCAAATTGGTAAATTACTCAATAAAGTTGTAGGCTTGCTTTACAATTCGTTTCTCTCGTCGTACAATTGACCGTACCAACTTTACGCGACTGCGCGGAGGTGATGGACCAGTTGATCTTGCGCTGCGTCAAGGATTATGGCGTGTAAAAATTGTTGTATAAGAAATAAATGGACACATTTGAAACTTCATTCATAAAATCAGACTTCTCAAAGTAGCATCCCAACAGTACCAAGAGTAGCATATTAATTAAAAATAGCTTGCATCTATATATGTTAACCTACGTAAATTGTCCGTCCCCTTTTTATATTACTTCTTAATAATCTTGAAAAAGTAAGGGGTCTATAATTTAATGTTTGTATTTTATTCATAATTTGATTTGATTTGAATACATTTTTTCCAAATTTTACTTTAAGGTATCCGCTTTGGCCTGCTTTTTCTATCTGAAAGGCTTAATTCATCCTGAAGCTAGATTTTGTAGAGGATTTAAATTAGATTCCGATTAAATTAAGCGCTTAAATCCGCAATCAGGTTTTTAGCGTAACCGTATCCATTTAAGTAATTAAGAGAGTTATTTAATTGATTTTTAAATGAGACCGTTTTTTTCCATTTCATTTAATTCTGAAATGTTTCCGGCCGTCCTGAGTGCTTCTTTTTATCGGTACTTCGAAACTTGTTTGTTACAGATTAATAAATTTCCAATGGATCCGTTTTTCCCTCTATTTCTACCCTTTCAGAATATTTGTCGCTCACGGTTTAGATTCTGGGTCGTTTTATTTAAAGAAAAATGGATCGAAATAATCCGAGAGTGGGGGTGCTGATAGGGGATACAAAGTGGTTTCGTTACGTCTTCTGTTTGAGCAGAAATAATTCCTTCCTTTGTATGGACATTGGTAAGCAATAATTGGCAAGGAATTATACAACTTTCCTTAAGGGTAAATATTTCGAACACACTTCTAACGAGAACGATGTAACTTTAGTCTACTGTAATTACATAAAACAATTAATAGTCATTTTATGTACTTCTTTAACCAACAGATTTTTGTCCAACATCTTTTATATGTATATGCATATTTACCTTACCTGCACAGTTGTAAAAAACATAAATACAGAGTATTACAAAAGTAATTTTAATTTTACTATATCTTTTAGGTAAATAAGATATAAAGTATTCACTTCAGCTTACCTGTGAAACGTTTTCGAAAAATGAATGAAAAAATTGGCTCAGAGACTACTTTAAATACCGCAGAAGCCGCGAATTAAAAGAAAAATATGAAATTTTTATTGTAACAAAAAGGAATCCATTCAAGGATTTAAGTTATAAAGCAAAAACAGCCACAGCAAAAAATTTAATCAGTGGTACTCTAAACCGGGAGGTAGTCTAAAAACCACTTAGAAACTACCAAGAAATTGGCTTAGGGTCTACTTTAAATCGCAGAACCCATAATTAAACCCGATGTTTAAATTTGTAATTTAAATAGAAAGGAAACTAGTCAATGTAATTCCAGATTTGAATTTAATTCCTTCAAATCAATCTTAAAAGAATTAAAAGTGAAACCTGTGGCATGTTCAATGTTATCTCATCGTCAGAATCGTCGATACGAGCAATCAAAGCCGGATGATTGGAAATGGGTTCATGGGGCGGAGGATACAATAACTGCAATCTTCAATTATAAAAATCAAATCAAGGATCCTGCCACTGTTGTTATATACACGCCGCTTATTTGCATATACCACAAGATGATAGCTTGATAAAAGACGGAGCCAACATCGAGATTTGAAGCCATCCAGGAAATGGAGAGAAAATTAAGAAGTAACAAATAAATAGGTACGATTCGTTTCTTAATATTAAATACTTATAATAGTTAATTTTTACTTGATCTTTGTCAACCAATCGAAATATAAAAAATACTTGATAATGGCTGTAGCATTAATTTTCTTACTTGATCATTACTAACTAATAGAAAAATAAAAATTATTATTGTTCATAAAGAAGTTCAACAAAATAAGATTAATATATTTAAAAAATGTTGTATTTATTTTAGAGGACTTCAAAATATGTACATACATGTTATTAACGTCTAGTTTCATAATAAGATCAGCTTAATGGCACAATGGTAATATGATAGTTATAATAGCATCGAATTTTATATTTGTATCGATAATTTCAGTTGAATCAAAGATCAGGAATGATGAAGTTAAATAAAAGTTTTTAAAACAACATGCAATATCTGGTTTTACCTAGATCCTGGAAATCCGATAACGACTATACTAAAGTTTCATTTGGCTTTACGTAAACAAAAAGTGTAGAAAAAACATTAGATTTATATTTGACTTGGAGACTTTATTCACATTCCCAGGAATTTATTAAAGTCAGTAAATCCATTAAACTTTATGATAGTGGCCTGATCCCAGCATGTGTCTTGCTGTGATTGCCTTCTAAATGGGTTTAATCTGGGGATAATGAGAAAAATCCTGGCTGCAGCTCTTCTGATGAAAAATGCCATGAACCTCTAGACGTGATGAATGTGCGTGCACATGATGCTCACTCACACATAAAATTGTACGTCTCTTAATGCTGTGGTTCTTTACTTGAGCAAAAAAAAAGAAATTAGAGTTCCTTGGTTAACTTAATGTCGTTGCGTAGGTACAGATGCAGCTTAAGCGCAAAGAGAGTTGGAGTAATTCGTTTCGGAGCCCGATTTAGAATGCCAAGATGAGCCGTCGGAAACAACAAAAGAAAAGGTAAGGCAATAAGTGCCAAGATGACACATTTTCTTAGACTACGTGACTGACATACACGTACCACCAGACCCGGTTGACTTGTGCCCCAAAAATAGCAAACGCAATTTGGAGCCTTGATAACGTGAACATACGCACTTTTGTCCCCCCCGGGGAACTTCCGGCGGCGCTGTGGTCGACCCAAATTCTGGAGTTGCTTTCACTAAAACGTTGTGGTAGTAAAACAACTCTTCCTCAGGGAAATGTGCACAAGTTTCACTTATTAAATCCTTCACAGATGGCAGTTAGAAGGGTACATGAATGTTCCATCATCACCGTGTCGATCTGAAAAATATGGAGACACAAGAGGACATTTCGACAACATAATTAAATAATTAAACTTATTTAACTACATTCAATCTATCGTTCAGGTTGGTTAATTTAATCATATTCCAACATTGTCATGATCGTTTTTAAAATTTATATACATACCTACACAGTAAAAAATTTTTACAACAATTGATGTGCCAACATTAATTATTGCAAAATTACACGTCCAATTTAAAATTAAATTGCGAATGGAAAAAAACATTTCAAAGTGTAATTCAATTAAATTATCAATGTAAAATTACATTTTTGTATGGAAATCGTTTAGAATGTCAAATGTAAAATTACATTGGTGTGTAAACGAATTCCCTTGGGAGTGTAAAATTAATTTTTGAATGTGATTTTACATCTCCAAATTTAAACTGCAAATATCTACTTTGTGACTTTCTTTATTGGGAATAACAGCGTGTGTGATACTAACCAAGTTTTTTGAAAAATTCACTTGCTGTAGTCGATACCTCAATTCAGCCTTATACTTAAGGGAAAAAATAAGGTTTTCGAATTAGAATTAATAAAATACGAAACACTATTTAATACAAGAAATTTTTATTTTACATATGTAATTAATATTTTCGAAAAAACCTTAACAAAAACAAGATTAAAAAAATTAAGAATATAAAATAGAAACAATAAACGTCATATCTTTATCTGTTCATTATTTCACTGCACTAACAAATTGCACTAAATGAAATATTACTTTATTACTCACACAGGACTAAAACAAATGCCCTCGACACAACGCAAATCAATTAACAAGGGATCGCATATTACGAATTCTAGAACACGAATAAACAGGCATATAGCCCTTCTTCTTTATAGGGGAATTTTAAATGGAGAATTGTAGAATTAATGTTACGAGTTGTGTATTTAGATTTCTGAGTGTGTAATTTTAATCTAAATCGGGAATTTTAACTTGTTTAAGTATTATTAAAGTTAATTTTCTCTAATATTACCAACAAAATCCTATTACAATCGTTTTTCGTATATTTTTACATAAGTGTGTATTTTTGCTATTACTAAATTTAAAATTTTACCATTTTTAATGTTGTAAAATTCAAAACATTTTTTACTGTGTACATATGTAGGTATGTATGAAGCATAACTAAAAGCATGTTTCGAAACTCATCATCAAAATATTTCCCCACCAATAACCGATCGTTATCATAATTAAAATAATCCGATTCACAAAAGTTATTATCAACACATATGCACTTCAATAGCATTCATACACATATGTATAATTCAAAAATAAAAGTTTAAAAACTAAAACCCGACTATCCGCAAAAGCTTAAACAAATACAAAATATTATAGAATATAAAGGAAGGTCAACCTGGTTCAATTACAAAGGTGTTTTATTGTGGTCGGAGTCCTTCCTCTAGATTCGTAGATTTTATTAGCCTCCAACTACAACAATGTATTTGGACAAGAAACTACGACCTCATCGCACATCACTTCTCCTCTAGCCTGAAGAAACATGTTATAGTTTTTTGCGAATTTAAATTTAGTTGAAAACTGCAGGAAAACCGAATCAAATACACTAGAAAGTTTCTCAACTTCCTTGACTAATGTTCAACTTTATACATATATCAGGATGTTAGCTCAGTGAATGTACATTATAATTTTATTAACTCTGTTATGCCCTAGTACATACATTGGTCTGAATTTTAGAATATGATGCCTTAGAGATATACATATGCTCAATAAAATTTTCAGGGAAAACAGCGACTGAAATGAAAGTTTTTAAAATTGGTTCGAATAAGAAAATGTATGCGACTTTGTATTTTTAATTAAAATAAATAGAAACCTTTTGGCGCAGTGAAGTCAAGTCTTTTTATGTTGATTGTTATTATTCAAATAACTTGAAACAAAATATTAAGCATTTATCTCAATTATTCAGGTCACCGACCAACAATATCTTCGCGCTTTTTGGTAAAAAATCATAGCTCGTATGCGAATATCCCTCGGGGTGATCTACTTCTGGACTTCCAGTCGACACTGTTTTTTGGGACATCCTGCACATGCAGAAATTAATTAAAGTAGATTAAGAAATTTTTTTTTTTTTTTTTTTTTTTTTTTTTTTTTTTTTTTATGGAAGTGGGGAAATGCAGTTACGCACGCTGTGCCGGACTCCCTGGCCCGAAGGCCAGGCCTACAGGCTAAAACCCCACTCCCCCCTCCAGGAACCCCACCCCGGAACCGTCTTATTAGACATTACTTCGGGGTGGGGACCTTTCATCAGGCGAAGCCCAGCCCTAACGATCCAACAGGAGCTCCCTTAGGAACCCATGTTGTTGTCTCTTTCTTTCTGGCGGAGGATCCCCCTCACGAATGAGGCAACTCTCCGCCAGAAATCCTCATCTTGCAGCATAACCCCGACTATGTTGTCCGGGGTTATGCTGCCTGTCGCTCGCTCTAACTCGGCCCGCTCCGCCCTCCAGCGACAACATTCAAAGAATGTGTGGAGAGCGGAGTCCGATGGGGAATCGCAGTATATGCAGCACGGGCTCGGCACTTTCCCCATTTGGTGGAGGAAGGCCCGAAAGTGCCCGTGCCCCGTCAGCATTTGGGTGAGGTAGTAATCCACCTCCCCGTGCCGACGGTTCAGCCAGGTGTCCAGCTGGGGAATCAAACGAGCTGTCCACCGGCCCCGCGACTCCCCATCCCACCGTTCTTGCCAGGACGCCATTGTCCTGGCCCGGGCCACTCTCGCGGCTTCGCTTTTGCCCAGCTCAGCTTTCTCCCTGTGGACGGACTGTCGTTCGCCGGCTAAGAGGTCAATTGGTATGACCCCCGCGACTACCAATACCGCCGGTTCCGAGACCGTGCGGTAGGAGCACGTGATGCGGAGTGCCGCCCGGCGTTGTACCGCCAACATACGTTTGCGGTACTTTTCCCACCGCATCGAGTCGGCCCAGACTTCCGCTCCGTAGAGCATAATAGCCTCAGCGGTGCGGAGCAGCAGACGCCTTTTGCAGGGCCTGGGGCCAGAAGTGTTGGCCATGACCCTACTCAAGGCCGCTGTCACCGCAGCCGCCTTATCGGCCCGGCCCTTGATCTCCTCCCAGAAGGAGAGCCTGCAATCGAGGCTCACCCCCAGGTATTTGATCGCAGGCCGTGTCTGCACCGACAAGTCTCCTACCCGCATCTCCAGTAGCAAGGGGATGCGCTTCTTCGTCAGAAGGACGATCTCGGTTTTGGCCAGGGCTAACTCCAGCCCGTGGTCGCGCAGCCAGCGACCGACCCGACGCATCACCTGATTGAGCCTCATCTGAGCCTTCTCGACATCTCTAGCGGTGATGACCGCAGCGATGTCGTCGGCGTACCCAACCAGGAAAGACCCTTCAGGCATCTCCATACGAAGGATCCCGTCATATGTGTAATTCCATATGTCGGGACCCAGTATGGAGCCCTGGGCCGCCCCTGCCGAGAGAATCCTCGTCTCCGGGCCATCCTCCGTGTCGAAGGTGAGGGTGCGGTCCTTCAGGTAATCCCTCATCATCTGTAAAAGATATTGAGGGACCCTGAAGTCCCGCTCCAGCGCATTAAGCGCGTCCCCCCACCTCACCGAGTTAAAGGCGTTACGCACATCCAAAGTGGCCAGCAGGCACACCGGACGAGTATAATAACTCCCACATTCGGTGGCCCGGGCCGCATCGACCACCTCCTGGATAGCATGTACCGTCGACCTCCCTTTCCGAAAGCCATACTGCCTCTCGGAAAGGTCTCCGGCAGCTTCGACAGCTGCCTGGAGGCGAGGCTTCAGGAGCTTCTCCAGGAGTTTGCCGGCCGTGTCGAGCATACACAGCGGCCTATACGACCCGGGGGACCCTGCCGGTCCCTTGCCCTTGCTGATAAGAACCAGCCTTGCTGCCTTCCAGCGGGAGGGAAACACTCCCGCTGTCAAGCAGGCATTGTACATATCGAGCAAGAGCCCTGGATGGCTCGCCGTCAACGCCTTCAGCACCTCTGCTGGGAGTCCGTCGGGCCCTGGTGCCTTCTTATTTTGAAGGCTTTGCGAGGCACTAATTAACTCCTCCATTGTGAATGGGGGAGGATCGAGTGCCTCGCGGGCCGCGTAATTTGGCACCAGCGGAAGGGTGGGGAAAAGGGCATCAACGATAGAACGGACCGCCCCCGCATCAAGGGGGGCATTCGGTGAGAATGCCCCCAGCCTGCGGAGGACGATCCGATACCCCAATCCCCAGGGATCTTCATTAAGATCCTCGCCCAGCCGCTGCCAGCAACGGCGCTTACTCCTTTGAATGGCCCTACGAAGATTCTTTTTCGCCTCCTTATAATCGGCAGATCTGCGGGCTGCGTCAGAATCGCGTCGGTCGGCCCGTTGAGCCAACCGCCTGAGGTGGAGACATATCCGCCTCAGTTCCGCGATTTCGTCCGTCCACCAGTACGCAGGACGGCGCTCTCCTCTATAGCCTTTCTTCCTTGGCACGGTCTCTCGGCAGGCCCGGTGGATAAGACTCATAGTAGAATCCACCACTTGCGCGGCCCGCTCGAGAGGCGGCAAAGCCTCCGGGATCCCATCAATGGTGTGCCGACCGCGTTCGATGGCTAGAGACAGCTTCTCGGCGTCCATCCTGGCGACATCCCATCTGGGCGGGCCCTGCGAGCGCCGGACCCGCACTGGCGCTACATCACGAACGCGGAACGTGATGTATTGGTGATCGCTGGCTGTATAGTCCTCGATCACCCGCCAGTCCTGCACACGTGCAGCCAGATTTTCCGTCGCTAGGGAGACATCAATGATTGTCTCCCTATAGCCAGGGCGCCGGAAGGTGGACGTCGATCCTGTATTCAGGACAACTAAACCGGTCCTGGCCGCTAAGTCCAGGACCCGTCCACCGCGGGAGTCAGTTATAGACTCCCCCCACTCTGAGGCTTTAGCGTTAAAGTCTCCAGCCACCACCAGTTCCCCATCCATGACGCGGACCGCGTCCTCCAGGCCATCCAATTTGGCCTGGAAGTCCGCGATGGGCTCGTTTGGGGTGAGATAACAACTGACGTATGTGACGTCGTTGCTCTTCACCCAAACGAAACCAGCGCCCGCGCCATGGTCCACGACGTGAAAACGTCGCAGATCCGGGACCCAGATTGCCGCCGTGCCAAGGGTATCACGATACCACGCTGGCTCAGACCCGTCTCGATACTGTTCGCTGACCAGCACGAGGTCAGCTTTATTCTCGAGGCAGATCTGAGCCAGCAGATCGTGGGCCGTCCTGCTCCTATGCATGTTGCCCTGGAGGGCAATCACCATCGGGGTTTAGTCACGGCAAGGGCCTTCCGGAAGGCCCCGCAATCCCCTGACCCCGCGACGTGACGACGAGCCCCGAGATTTCCCGCCACCTCTGGACAGAGGAAGCATATCGGGGACGCGGTACAAGTCGCCAACTTGTGGCCTAAGCCCCCACACTTACGGCAGGACTTGCTCCTGTCCGGCCCCTTGCAGGCATGACTGTAATGGCCATAGCCCAGGCACCTAAAACACCTGTGTACGACCACCCGCCTGCGGATCTTGCCCACGATCCAGCCGACTTTCACCCGAGCAGCCTGCAACAGCTTTGCTCCAGCCCTCTCCTCGAGCTCGATAATGGCCAGACATTGGCCACGGCCATTGGGGCGGGTCAGCACAACCTGGAGGTGCCCACCGTAGTCCCGCAGGACCTCAGAAACGGCTTCGAGCACCTCCTCCTTGGTCGTACAGGCGTCAAGCTCCCTGATCTCCAGAGTAATTCTGGGGACCAGTTGCCTGACGCTGCTTGTCGCCCCTACCGCACCTTTAAGCGCCTCCGAGAAGGCTGTCCGGGCCTGTATGGTGCTCTGCCCGAGCTCGAGGAGCACCTCGCCAGCCTTGGTCTGCCGGACGGCCTTGACCCTCACCCCGCAGTTCTCCGGGTTGACCGTTCTGCGGACGGTGCTGAGGACGTCCGCATAGGTCTTCCCCACCGCGGGCTTGAGAAGGATGGCCTCCGCCCTGCCTTTCTTGGGGGTAGTTGGTGGTCGACCTGGAGCCGGGGTTGGAGCCTTGGCCGGGACCGAGGCCCGGTCGCCCCCTATCCCGGCGGATGTCACCGCATCCCCGGACTTCGCTTTCTTCTTTTTATTCCTCTTCTTCTTTTTCTTATCCCTCCCCGTTTCTACCTCGTTGCCCTTATTCACCTCTTTGCCCTTGGGCTTTGTCCCTCCGCCCTTCCGGACCACTTCGGTCCAGGTGGCAGTCTGCTCTTCTCTCCGCCTTTTGTGCGCCTCTCCGCTTGGCTGGAGAGGGGGGCTGGAAGCGCCTCTCTTCCCCCCGATTGGAGATTCCTGCACGTGAGCCGTTACTACAGGGGCAGTCTGTGTGCCCCAGGACCTTGCCGACGGTCTTGTGGAGCCACCTCCTCTCGCCTGGGACGAAGCCTTCGCGTTCACTGACACAACCGGGGCGGTTTGCGTCGCGCAGGTCTTCATCGTTGGCTTGATGGAGGGGAGTCCACGGAGGGCCTCTGCGCATGTCTTTCGGGAGTCCTCCAGATCGTCAAGAGTCTCCTCTAGAACCGGCAGGCCGTCCTTGACAACCTTGGATATATTGGGCTGCTTTTTTAGAGCAGCCAACATATCCCTGATTAGCCCCCTCATTTTGGAGAACCCGTTCTCCATGCGGACCTCTATCGCCGTAAATCTGTCCTCAAGACTAAGCGCGGTCCGCGCTGCTCGAGCCGTCTCGGCGGCCGGTGGCCCAGCTGCCGACGAGTCCGTTGAGGACTCTCGCGAGCGTTTCTTAGAGACCGCCCGCGCATCCGAGACTAGCTCGGAAACTAACGCGAGCGATACACCGTCGGCCGCTGCCAAGTCCACAGACGACTCACGCGGGCGCGTCCGCTCTACCGGTGTTTGTAGCACCGGTGATCGGAGCACTCGCGACCTCCTCTCAAAGGGATTGGCAGGAGTACTGCCGCCACCCTCATTAACACCCCCTAGTTCCCCACCCGATTTTAAATTTTGAGCCATGCGGTACAAATTAAAGTAGATTCAAGTACGGGTTCGCGTTCTCGGACCACAGCCGAGGCAACCGCCAGCATTACGCCTCCCGAAGCCCCCGTACTTATAGGAAGGCCCTCCTCTTCCGACCGTCCTTTCCCATCTTCGAACAGGCCCCGAATCACCAGTGACCTGCCTCCGAAGGTTCCGTAGGCTTTCCGAGGAGCACCCCCCTACACCCCCCGTCTGACCTAAGGATCAGTGCGGGGTGTTCTCCCTAGACCTAGGGTGTGCTACTCCCTAGGGCCGCAGCTCCTCGAGGTTACGGATACACCAAAGAGGTGTGTTGGATCCCGAATCCCGCAGGCAGACGTTCACCTCAACCTCCAGATGCACCCCCCCCTCGGCTCACTGCATCGACCGTGCAGGAGGATACACGGCCGTCTCTCTGACAGGTTCGGACGAGAACTCCGATTGCATAGTGACACCGATGGGCTCGGTGCCCCTATACGACAGTAACCACTTGGAATGGTCCGGGACTGCTTATTCCCCGCCGAAGCAGGTATTCGCAGCTCCCCTCCATAACTGGAGGGAGTTCCCCTATCCGCCACCCGGGGACCCGTCTGGTAGCAGTCCGTACCTGCCCCAGAAAAGTAGATTAAGAAATAGGAAAGTTATCGTCCCTATACAAAAATTATACAAAAGAAAGCACAAATTGATCAACTGTTTACATTCCCAAACTCGAATAAGGGATTAATATCTTATTAATGCATAATAAAGTTTGATCATATTTTCCCCCCTTTTATGGGAACAACTTTTTTCGTATTTTAATGACCACATACTCTTCGTTCTGGCTACCTTCAGAATTTATTTTTTATATGCAGACTCACAAAGTAAAGCCCGAATTGAAGTGAAATTTTAGCAACTCACCCCGAGAGTATCGAATATGCTCCCTTTTGCACTCGGTTGCTTTCTGATTATTCAACAGCTAGCGTTACAGATTTATCCAATTTATCTTCTACTTGATATTAAAGTGACAAAGTATGTAATTATTTACTACAGTGTCCAGAAGCGCAGAGGCTTTTTAAGCTCATATTTTATTGCTGTACAAGTTGGACATTCTCCTTTGATATACCGCTTACTTAAAAGGTTGAAATTAAAACTCCTCGAACGTCCTGAAATAAAATTAAAAAAATTCCAATTAATCCTTTTAATTAAAGAGAAAGGCATCATCTGCTTAACGAAAATTTTTTTTGAGAGATTCGCATAGCTGTCGTCCTGCCGCCCGGAGCAATCCATCACGACCATCTCCATTAGTCCCTTTTTATGTCGTATTGAACTAAAATGTTCCAAAAACATCTTTGAGCAGATTAAATTTTTCCGACTTCCCTTTTAACCTTTTTACATAAAAACTTTCATCATCAGCTTTTATGGCGTAATTCTAAAAGGAGTTACTGAATAAGAATCGACCAAAACATTTTCATAGATAATTCTTTTCGGTGATAAAAACTCTAACATTAATTTGAAGTTGAGTTGATTTTCCGTGAACACAAAACTGCGATTAATATAATATTTTCAATTCATGTTAATTATTCGCAACAAGTACTTGTTAAGTTTGTTTAAATTAATTTTTGCTCTTTGTACCTGGAAATTGTATTTGTTTCAAATTTTCTTTTTAAACATAAGTATTCCTTAAATAAGCTTAACTACAATTAGTAAAATACAATTTTCAAGTTTCATAGAGAAATAAAGTTTTAATTAAGCACAGCTTTTCATAGAAACTCTTTATTTTTTCAGTTACCACGCGGCGAATTTAAAACAACAACTTCCATGCTATTCACAACGTCGACAGGGAAGGATTGGTCGATTGTAATAATTATATTATCAATTTTGTAATTCTTTTGTTTTAGGGAAATTTATGGGTACCCGTCTTGTCCCTAATTCCCCTATCAGTAACCGAATCTTGCATTTTGGGTATGAGTGAGTTGTGTTTATGTATGGAGGGTTAGTATGAGTATAAAACTCGTTTTTCAGGGGGAAAGGCGAAGGGATACTTACCTTATCATGAGGGGTATTGTTAAAAACGGAATTTAAAATCATTATGAGGTTTCTTAAATTGTTTCTCGAAATTATGGCCTGTTCTTGGAATATTCAACTCCAAAGTGGCCACTTCCATTTAGGTTTTTGTCAGCCTGAACGTAATTTCGGGAAAATCTAAAAAACAACTAAAATAAGGGGCACAATTTTGAAAACGCCTTAAAAAACCTTATAATTATTTCAAATTTTGAATAGAGAAGGGGGCTTTCAATCCCAAAACTCGAGTTTTATACTTACACTCACCCGCTACGCATCGAAAATAAATAAACTTTGTCCTACCCAAAATTCAAGGTCAATGTAATATTTCAATGGACTATATGTATGTACATACATCTCAGCAACATAGAAACTGTGTTATCTATATACGAGATCCTAAAACCCTAAAAAAGGGGAAAGAATGAAAAGTTGCCTATTCGTCTCAAGAATACATTCAAATTGCAAATGATTGATGAACTGGAAAATTATTCCAGTAAAATAATCAAAGCCCGATATATTCCTGTGAAAAATTGTATGAACATTATTAATCAATACCTATTGACGGATATTTCTCCTAGAACATGAATAAAAATTCCTAGTAACGAATGTAATGAGGAGGAGTTTAGGGACGATTCGGTTTTTTATGCATTTTACCATAAAGGCATTCAAAATTAATATTGACAAATGGCGAGACTTAATAGTATACCTATAAAATATTATAACATAAAATTCCTCCACTGTCTTTCGCTCTACTAACACGATTCTCAAACCAGCTAGATTAGAACTATAAAATTTTTTCGAAAGGGGAAAGTTCATAACAGCGCTCGTAAATATCTGAGGGTGACAGGACACGCAGTGAAAACAAGTAGCGACCAATGTAGCAAGAAAATCCTGAAATCCTAGCGAAATTTATGATATTATTCATGACTATGTCAAGGCGTCTAATGTTTCAGTACCACATGATAGCTCCTTTTATGCAAGGATGAGCACTGTCTGGACAGAGCCCTATGCTATTCCTGAAACAGTTGAACGTATCCTATCCTGGCTCTAGTCGTCCTGTCAGAGCAACACGAGACCAACAGAATTAATATTTCAATTAGTCCGGCTCCTCTTCGCTGACCGCGCCTGTTGGCTATTTCTGCTGCAACGGGGGTTGGTAATCAACAGCAGAAATGCACCCCTAGTGCAAGGACAGTTGAGTTTGAAAGATGCACATGGCAACAATTTGCTCCTTGCCTCCTGATGGCCGTGATCATTTCAGTCTCCTTCGCTTCACTTCACTCCAGGAAATAAACGAGTTCATATAATAAAAAGCTGAACAGGACTGATGTAGGCACTTCCGACAAAATGGACTGCGACAAATCACAAGCATTGTGGACACTAATTAGATTTAGACACTTGAACGAAGGGCTTACAGCAGATTTATAAAAATGTAATATATAATTTGTAAATATATTATTTAAATGTGCAACGTTAAATATTTGCAATAAGGCTATATGCATATATAAGTATATATAGTACATATAGGCATATACAAAATATACATCAAGGACCAAAAATAATCAGTAGTTCTGAAATTTAAAGCAAACAAAAAACCATCATACATATATTGACCTAAAATAAATTACCTCATTTGTAGTCTTACGTATTCATAAAAATTTAAAGGTAACTTGCAAAGCCTTTGCAATGAAAGTGTTGAAAAATTATTCATAAACATCCAATATGGTTAAAACACTCTTACAACAGCTTTATAAATTGAAAGAATTTACAGAAGGCTCTCATTATGGCTGTTAGATTTTAGAGACAATAATAATTCACATGATAAATATATTTTTCAATCGCTCGGTAATGATTACCAATTACCAATTAATTTTTATTTTTAGATTGGTTAATAACGATCAAATAATAATTTGGTGTTATATAAAATAATAAGAAATAATTTTTAACCAATTAAAAACAGAGGAAATCATGCTGAGTCGTATCTATCTTTTTTTTTAACTTTCCACCGCTTAAAGGAAGGAAAATAATGAAATGAGCTTAATTTGGAACAATCAAAAACTAAAAATTAATTCTTAAGCATTATCGAGCGATTGAGAAATAAAAAGAAATGATAGTCATTGTTTTGTAATTTACATATATATTTTTGAACATAATCATAACAGTCCCACTAAAGCTTTTAGTAATGTAATGTGCGAGAACTGAAGAGCACTTACCTTTTCAATCAAGTAATTATATTCAAGTTATAATTATCTGTAAGTAAAGTAATTAAATTCCTTATATTCTTTCTTAACAACTTTAAGGGCCATATTAAAATTTAATTCTTAAAGGATTTTTTCACGTCAGACAAAGTGAATTAAGTTCAAATTATTTGATATTGCGCTTTTATTCGCTTTTTAACTGTGATGTGACTTCAAATCTTAAAAAGGACCTTCAATTTTAATGGTGAAAATACGAAAAAAACCCTGTGTAATCTTTATTTTCGTCTGAAATCACAAAGAAAAACGTACATTTTATGTCCCGACGTAAGACGTACATATGTATGTGTGCGCTTTTAGCACGAACAGCAGAATATTAAGAAAAGGCCAAGTGCGAGTCAGACATAAGTACGAACTTTTCATCAAATATCGCTAATGAAGTATCAGCTTGTGGCTTAAATACGACACCAAAGTTTGCTCTTTATTGAATGTATTTATGGTAAAATAATTTGCATAAGCCTAAAGAAAATATTCTTAAGTAAAATGAATTGTTAGGTTCGCATGTCAACAGACAGAACGAAAAGAAAATGAAAGAGAATTTCAATACACGGGATGTACCATACTTTTAAAGAGAAACATATAGTAATACTATAATTGTAGACCCAATTAACTGAGCTTTTTCTATTCTATTTAAAAATTCGTATGCTATTTTTTATTGTATAGTTTTTTAAGCAACTGCCAGTCACCAAGAAAGTTCAACTTCAAATTCAAAATGATTGAAACATTTTATTATTAGAACATGACATTAATATCATAGATTATTATTACTACTTTGTTTGTCTTAAACATTTTTTTTTCAGCACTAGAAACTAGTCCACAGCACAAGCCGACTGAACAATACGTAACTATTATTTGCTAGGACTAGATAATCTTCTTTTCGATAATTGTTTACACAAAATTTATTTTCTTTTGTAACGTTAACGACGATTATCATTGATTGATTACATTTTTGGTTAGATTCGCTTTAGGGCTAATTCCAAGCAGCATTACGCGAAAGAAGACAAAAACCATCAATGAAAATTTACCACTGGCCACAGTGATTCGCTAAAATCATTGTTATTCTTAATTACCGGAATAAAAACACTTAGTCATTGCCGACATAAAACCAAACATCTATCGCAATGGCGATTTAATTCTACATCTATCAGGAAACCGAGCTAAGATTGATTCGATATACCTACAGCCACGCCACCAGTACTGACTCAATTTGCCAGTGGAGGAGTTAGGGTCCTTTTTCGGCACTCACGCCAAAAAACAACTTATCATTCGCAAACGCTAAAATTGTTTAAGACATTGGTATTCCAAATAGAACAACTTTCGGGTGAAAAACACTTTTTCTTTAACATTTACCTAGGCCGATCTACAATGATTTAATGTAGAACTTTAATCAACAAAGTTTAAAATAGCTTATATATATGTTATTTATAAGAAATTTAGTAGCACATAATCTAATTAATATAGAGAGTAATTCTATACAAAAACATATAGAAGTACATAGTGGACCTTCCGATTTCTGTAGAAAATTTTGACGAGTATTTAAACTGGTGATTGAAATCTAGAATATGCTATGATTGTTTAACAAATGAGTAAATAGCGGAAGACAAATCCAAATGAAGACATAGATTAAGTGAAAAAATCTAAAACGAAAATATTATCGCTTATAGTACTAAACTAGTTAAATATTCTCAAAGAATACCTTTAAAGTAAAAACTGTGATTTTTAACCGACTTCCAAAAAAAGAGGAGGTTATCAATTCGACTCGTATGTGTTTAACCAACTTCCAAAAAAAGAGAAGTTTTCAATTCGATCCATATGTATTGTTTTTTTTACATGTCTGTTCGCCCATACATAACTATTGAACGCATGAATCGATTTTGACGATTCTTTGTTTGTTGGATAGTCTAAGATTCTCTTCCGTCTTCATGACATGTATGGAAAACCCTAGGGGTCAAGGGACGCCACAACGGAAAGGTAAATCGGAATAAAAATGATAGGTAAATGGTGTCATAAACAAAAAAATTTGAAAAACAAATACATAAATAAAACCGATTCCAAAAAATTCCAAGCCCTAAATAGTATAAAATTTAATTAATTCAATATTGAAAGTAGTAGCAGAGGACTTTTCATATTTATAATTATTTCATGCTTTTTAGGGCTTGGGATTTTTTGGAATCGGTTCTATTTTAATTGTTTTTTAATATCGAAATTTTGGAAAAGCAAATTTGAATATACCCATGCGATGAATGAAAAACATAAAAGATCTCAGGCTTCTTAAGAATGTTCAAAAACTATTTTGCTTTGATTAATTATATTTAGAAGTGCTATACTTTGCTTCATATGTATGTATTTATTGCTTTTTAGTTTTAACACTCATCTTTATAACAATTTAAACAAGTTATTAACAGCTCTTTCAGTGTTTTATGCATGCCAGTTTTCTCGAAATTCATTTAAACGAATTCTCCTCAAATATGTTTTGCCTGTTCCTCATTGCATGGTAACATATTACCGCGGTATTGAAAGTTCTTAACTATTAATTAGATACCATTCAAAACGTATTGAAGCCCACCTCAATGTGTATATTTCTTGTTATAATTCACTATTATTTTTTTCACGCCTTACTTTGTATTGTATTGAATGTATCTTCTTTTCGATATTAAGTGAATGAATGATGACCCTTTTTATTAGTTTGAGAATTTAAATATTTCTTTTTAGGATAAAGGAAAATATCAAAATATGACATGCCCATTATTCTTAACGTAACAAGCATTAGTAACTTATAATGCGTCAACAATTTTATCAAACGCCGTTGCTAGATATTTGAAAAGTTTTACAGTGAGATGAAGACCCAGCGGACCGGCTAGAGTATGGTTATGAAAAGGTTGGAACAGTAAAAGTTCATTAGAACTACAATTTTCGGGTCTGCTAGCTAAGACATCCTAGATAACATTAGGTACATATAATACATACATATGTATTAAAAGCCGGATGGTCTTGTTTGGGATGGTTATTTTAATAGAAGGTGTTAAGGGATGCAAAGTTGGTCAAAAGTGCTTTCCAGGGCAAAAATCCTCTGTGGACTCAGATGCTGGCTCATCTTTTCGTTTCCTTTCTCCTGCCTTTTTGTACTTTTTAATCTCTTTCATGGGAGTTTCCTCCCCATCATCAACCTGAGTAATCTTTGTTTTTAAAACGATCTTAGCAAAGTCAAAAGGAAAAGACGAAAGTGCTGCGAAACCTTGTGGGTGATTGGATGTAGGAGAAAAAGCACAGGTCGTGTTTGCATTAAATTTCCCTTGGGGGTGCCAAGTTTCACTTGTGATGGAGATATTATTTAATTTGCTAGAACATTCCTGGTAGCTTTAACGTGAGAGGAAGCCCTTATATTATGTCTGACTTTTTTGGTATTCTGACAGGAGGCTTATTTAAAGTGTAAGTTCACTTGAAATTGAGCTTCGCGCTGGGAAATGTGTGTTATTGGTATGGTGGTGGAAAAATATTTATTTCGGGTCTTTCTTTTTATTTTTAAAATCATATATGGAAAATTAAAATTAACTTTTTATTTGTAGTATATTATAGCTAAAGTTGAATTTAAGATCTATCTCCTCACCTATTTCGATAAAACTTTCTAGGAATGTCCTTTTATCAAAAGTACAAAAACCATTTATCGGTTACTTATATGTACATACATACATATGTCCTGAGATGCATATTAAAAATTAAAAAAACTCTGAAAAGTAATATTCCCCATGATTCCACAATCTTTTGGAGAAATTTTGAAAAGTCCTTAAATTAAAAATGTTTCTACCAAATTTTTGATAAAAGCATGATGAAAATAAAGAAAACTTTTTTGTACTTTGACTTAATATTTTATAAGCCGCTGTAGACAAGTTGAAATACATACACAGATATTTAGAATATTTTCGAATGGAAAGGTGGAAATGTCCATAATTTATGTTACTATTAAAATTTGTGACAAAACTTTGTGAGCATATTCAAAGAATCTTGGCGCCAAAATGTCAATTTATTGAATTTTAAATTTTAATATCCTGGGCAGTACAAATGACCTTCAAATTCATCACTTTTGACCCCAACTGAATACTCCTACAAATTTTTATCAAAAACCTCAAACTCAATATGTTCCCAATATAGTAAGAAAAATATTAAGTCAAACTCTTCACAGACACTTACCTTGTATCCGAAATGTTATACTATAAGCTAATTTAGAGAACACAATTATAAAAGCCCAAAATTTAATAAACAAAATAAATTATTAAGCTAATAATCTTTAATAATCAAAATATAAATTCAAATTGTGTTACTTTTTTCATTGGTTTTTTTGTTTTACGATATTGTTTAGTTGGTTGGCATAATATAATATGAGTTTAACTTTAACAGCTTATATACATATGTATGTATGTACATAGTAAGCTAATTCTTAATTAAATAATTGAAAGCGAATGTGCAAGGATTTCATAAAAATAAAATCGTTTTATTCAACAAAAGTTTGTTTACCTATTTTGTTTTTAACATCGTCTTACTCCATCAAACTCAGAATTTTAATTTATTGACAAAATAAAGGCCGACTTTGAATGACATTTCAAATTATAATTAAAGCTTCAAGATAATTAATTATTCATTTTGCATCTGAACGATGAAGACTAAGACATGAAGGCTCTTTCAATAATAATATAATGATGTTGGCTACTTTCAACTGCTCCTTTGAGTTCGTTTAACAAAATTACACGTCGAAACTTAAAGCCTGAAACCCGAAAAGTTTCGCATCATTAAGCTCCTCATTTTCCATGCTGTGTACCATCGCTTGCATTGGATTCTTACAATACGCTTTGATCTCTCGTAATTCTATCGTCCTTTCATGATAGCGAATCTAATTAGCCTTTGTAGGTTATGGAAGGCGGCTGCTTGTTACCCAAAATTCAGTAGTGTCATATCCTAATTGAAATATAATCGAAATTAACTCTGCGAAATTTTTGTGTACTTTTGAGCAGAACTCAATGGGACAAAGTACTTTCATACATTCTGTTTCACATCACATGAACAACGATGGCGAGCAATTTCTCCTGAACTAAAGCAAAGAGCAAGTGCTAATTAGAAAGCAAAGAGCTGTAATGAGTTTATTCTAAACATTATTTACGGAAAAATTATTAGAGAATAAGTAAATATTTACTATGGTTATTAATATTGGGATAATAATGGGCGATATTTGCAATAATAAATGTCTTTTATCACGACATGGGTTGGAGTGTGAAGAATAGTCATAAGTGGAATACGACCTCCATAGTATGATAGTATGTAATCATGCGCTCTGTAAGCCCGAGAGCTTCACCTTAGCTTTCTCTTTGCACAATTCAACTGCCAGATTAATTCATTCATAAGAAACTCCATTAATATTTGTTTCTGAATCGTTTGTTCACATACCTCCTCAATAATGGAGTTAAAGAGAATTGCAATTAAAAATGGCAGGAAAGAATGCTTTTATCACTGGGAAATAGGGGGAACAATCATCTACAAAAAGGACATTATTATACATATTAACGTATACGAATAAATGAAAATGCATACTATACTTCTAAATGCATTTAAAAGAATGTCTGCCGATGTTTTTCTTGACTGTTGGAATTGTCCTACTGTTTTAACACTATTCAACCACCGTTTTCAAGTTTTTAGTTATCAACATTATTATCAGGTATTATAAATGCATGCATATGTAAATTTATTATTATACTACCATTAGTATATGAACGATTTTTTTCGAAAAATGTATATATTATGGGATGTCTTTTATTTATAAGTAAAATGGGTACAAGGCTTAACTGAAGCTAAGAGAGACGCAATTTGAATTTATAAAGATCTAGTCTTTGTAAAATGCAATTACAATAGGAAGATCAAATTGTGCAATTATAATTTTTCTGATACCCTTTTAGCCTGAGCCTGAGCTTTCAAGTTTCCTAAGGATATCGCCCAATCTCTCAACAAACAAGGGATAGATATCGGTCAACATTCCACAATTGCCAATTTTTAACACTTACTAAAGTTATTCTAAACAAATCAGTATTTATAATTTTATCTTTCGACCTGTATTCGGCAATCAAATTTTCGTTATTTGAAATTATTATTTATCTTGCATTTCTAAACATTTTTTAACAGATTAATGGATTTTTATTAATGCTAAGAAGTTATTGATATTAGGAGATACATGACTGCGTCTCAAAATTATCATGTAAGTAAATTTTTTCGTTATTATTCGATTTGGTTTCGAGCTGCGATATTTCGATTACCAGGCTTCAACATAGTTTAAAAGTATACGTGATTTAGTTGTTTTTCGCGATTTTTGAATAGTTTTTAGCTAGATTTAAAGTACATTTTTTTATAACCTGTAAAAACACTTACATGTGGTTGGGGTAAAAAGGTCCAATGTAAACGTATAGTGATAGTGTTCCAGGTGAAGGTTGGTTTTAATGGAAACTTTGCAAACAATGGGCCCCTGCAAACTGTATTTCAAACAGAGGTTGCATTTACTTTGTTTGTAATAATTGTTATTCAGGAAACGATGATTAAGATAAAATAGATATAAAAAAATTCATATAAATTACTAGGTTGTAATTATAATTATATAAGAATATTATTTTTTGTTACGTTTGAAAAAATACCTTTTGATTTTCATGAAAAATATTTTATTTTGTTATAAATTTTGACTTTTTGTTTTTGAAATAAATATAAGCTTCTGAATTTCATTAAACCAAATATTGTTATTATTTCATGAAACCTTTTAAAAAATAAAATTAAATACTGGACGGGCGTGTTGTTAAATTCAGATTCTTTAAGAATCTGCAAGAGAAAGTGTTGCTATATTCAGATTTTCTGAAATGTCAAGTGTTGATAAATTCAGACTTAAGAAAAATTCTTTAAAGAATATTCCGGCAGAATCAATTGCACTTGAACCGCCTGGATGTCAAAAACAACTGTCAGTGCCACCTGTTTGTGATTTTTATTATTGTGTTCCCCCACTGTGTGTTCTTGTGTCCTGTTTAGAATGCAATTTTTGTTTTGTGTTTTATAATTTATAATACGTTTAAGGCAGGGCATGCAATTTTTGCTTTTTATTTATGCCTTTATGCATTTATAATAATATTTATTTATTTGAAATAAAAGACTGAATTTATAAATAATGTTTTATTCCGTTTCAACCTCGAGATGAAAACATATGCGCTAGAAAATCTCGTTTCAAATTGCCTGCCATCGTTTCACTATTATCGGATCGATCTTCTGCTGCACTATTGTCCTCACTTCCATCGGCAATATTTTCTGCTTCGGCTATTTCTAAAAGTTCGTCCTCTTCTCTGTGTTGTAGTAGAAAGTTGTGTAGAATACAAGTGGCCATGATAATGTACTTAGCATTCTCTATTTTTCTTATCTCCAAGAATTTAAGCCTTCGAAATATTCCTTTCAACCTCCCAAAAGCTTGTTCTATAACAACCCGCGTGCTGCTCAATTTCTGGTTGAATAATTTTTTTTCACAACTCAAGTGACCATCATCTCTGTACGGCGTTAACAAAAAACTTGACATTGGGTATGCTGAGTCGCCTAAGATATGTACATCCGGAGGAAGTGATCGGTCTTCTGAATTTCTTTTATATTCGACTCGTCGAAAATTAGTCTTTCAAACACTTCAGAACACTCCATTATAATTTTATTTTATTTTTCACAAAATTAGATATTTGCCGTCGAACGCTTGTTAGCTGACAAATAATCACAGCAGCCAAAGTGTTGCAGAATTCAGGTAAATCACAATGCAGTCAGTTTCAGCTGACAGATAGTTGACGTAAGAAAAAATCTGAATTTAACAACACGCCCGACCTTTTTGCACCCTTCCTGTCCCTTTTTACCCCTACTATGGGGCAAAAAGAGACAGACGACAAGGTCTATAAAAATTGTAAAATGAGGTATTTCTATTATGATAATTCAATTAAAAATTGAGTTAAACATGGTCAGATATCTGTTTGACTGATTAGTGTTTTACATTTTGATGTAGTAGGCTCGGTTTTCACAGTATAATTCGAAATAGTCAAATTGGACCTTTAAACCCCGCCCTACCCTACTCTAATTATATTTAAAAATTTCATTCAAATCAATTTTTCGGAATAATTTTTAATTATAAAAATTAAAAGTAATACATTTATAAATATTTGTGTATACAGAGTTAATTCTCCGTTCTGTCGTCTCCAAAATCTTATAATATCTGTTCCTTATATTGACATAATTAACACCAAACTGCGAAATTTAGCTGATCGATACGTTTTCTTACTTTGGATATTATGTAATGTAATTATTGGGGTTTTGCATAATGTTCTATCACATCGCGCTCTCGAGAAAAATAACTTTTAAAAGTAAAATATGTGCACATAATAGGACGATTTTATGTTGCTAAATAAAGCCTCGAACATTCTTCCATTGCATAAAAATACGAAAATTTAACAATTTCTAGTATTATATAAAGGTGTTTCACACAAATTTGATGATGCTAAAAACATTCACGATAAGCCCAACCCCCGTATCTTTATAGTGCGAAAGTTTAAGCTCGGTGGGTCCAATAATTTAATTTAAGCTATATAACAATACAGATAACATGAAAAGCTTAGTCTTTCCCAAAGCTGCTCAGAAACCTAAGAGCACGTATAAAAGAATTTAAATTAATTGAATTTAGAGCAAGTGTTTTTAAATTTTAGTTCAACAAGTATTTAAATTCAAATATGTTGTTAAGAAGACCAATTCCGTAGTCAAAAAGTCTAGGTAATCAGATGATCATGGAAAGCGATAAAAATAGGCAGCGATTTATAAATCCTTTCTATAGTAGTGCTAAGAAATGTATAAAATAACACAAACAAGAAAGTCTTACTGCATTGCTGGTGAAAATTTTTAGGCAAAAAAAATTTTAGATTTTTTTTAAATATCTCGAAAAGTAAATGTTTGCGCCAAAAAATTGTTTCATATTTACCTCTCTTAAGACCATAACTATACGTTATTACCATAAAATTAATATCGGTCCCTCTTTCCTATTCCAGGCTCCAACTTAGCTCGACTTTGCGGCCGCTTAAAACTTGAGGAAATTAAGCGGTCGGGCCCGTCCATTTTTTTGCTCTCCAACTAACTTTCAGCATTTTTAGAAATTTCAATCTGGCATTGCTTGCCGCCTCTAATGTCAGCTGTCATGATGTCACCACTGACGGCTCGGCACTGACAGCTTGAAAATTCGTCTACACCTCTTCATTTTTACTGAATTTCATTGCAGTGTTTTGTGGTTTGTAAGAAATTTGGAAAGTAAATGTTGTTTCAGGGTGTTTAAATAAACACCAGTTGAAGAAAAGTAGACGCAATATTTGAAATTGAAGTGTTTTATTTATAGTAGCTCCGGGTAATGCACATAATTGTAAAGGGAAACTCCCTTTGACAACTAAACATTCTCTAAAATCGGTTCGAGATCGTTTTTTATTATTAAAAGCATCTTAAAGCATAAACGTCTGCATATTATTTAAGAATAAATTTTAAGCGTTGGGTATTGTTCAATTGTTTTCTTTGTAAAGCAAACTATTTTCCTAACGATAAACTCACTCCACTCGCAGATTGTATTTGGTCTTATTTTTTTAAGAAAAGGCAGCCTATACAATTTTGTTGCATTCAATTCAGGTGACCCATAATTAGTAAAATTATACAGAAACAGCTTATCTAGCCTGAATTAGAACCATTCTATTTTTTATCATCTATAATATTCAGACTATTTTCTCAAAGTGCCAGTGCTGAAAAGAAACTATGATGAACTCACCCTTTTTATTTACGAAATAAAAACTATAGCCCGATTTAAAGATTGGCAATCATTAGATCTTTTAAAAATAACCATGGTAGCTATATAACTAAGTATATATCAACAATGCTTTTTTTAGAATTAATCTGTATTATTTTTGAGTTTCGTATAGGGCGGTTCCATAAAACCCTCCCCAGATTGGTTTATTGAGTTGTCCGCAATGTTATATGCTCGCTTTAAATAGTTCGTTTCAATATGCTACCATAAAGTCCATCTGCGATACTATCCAATCGTTTTTAACAATGAATGCCAAATTTGATATTACTGATTTATATTTAAATACTCAGAACTAATCTCCCAATTTTTTTTTTTTTTAATTCGTTATTTTATTCCTAATCTATGCTTTTCGATGTTTCTGATAAGTAGAGATTATGCGGACCGAATGTATGGTTATCATTCCACTTCATTCGAATAGATCATATACGTGTTTTACTTGGGCCTGAATTGGTCCTAGAGCAGAAGTAAAAGACATTTTCCAATAACTCGAAGCATATACCTAAATGGATCTGAATTATCCTAGTAATTATTGTTTTTTCAAGAAGGTGGCAGTATTATATAAAGAACAAGCTTTTCAATTTAGGATCCAAAAATTATTTTTCTTATTATTGAATTTTATGCCAACTTAAAAAGAAATATCTAATTTTGCAGGAAGAATAAAATTAGGGTAATTCTTGATAGGATATTTGAAATACGAAAGTTAAAATTTAGCTAAAATAAAAGTAGAGTGTAAAACTTACATAAATTTTTTTAAAAATTAATATTCTAATGATTTCACTTGCAGAAATAAAAAATTGTAAGCATGTCTGAACGAAATATTCAAATAAACCAGCGAGTGGAGGTAACCACGAAAGGTATAAAGGGAAAGGTTGCATTTGTTGGAATGACTACATTTGCTGTTGGCAAGTGGGTCGGTGTTATCCTAGATGAACCTAAGGGGAAAAACAATGGTACCATTAAGGGGAAATCATATTTTACGGTAATTTTCAATACTATGGAATTATTAAATAATTAGTTGTTGATTGTGTTTAGTGTCCAGAGAATTTTGGAATGTTCGTTCGACCAACTCAACTCATCATGCTCGATGAATTAGACAATCCTATCGAAGATAGTCCCGAGGAAAGAACTCCTAGATCAAGGCTAAGCAGGTAAGATTTATAAAAACAGCATTTGAAAATTAATTTCGATTTTGTTTTTTATTTGGCTTAGTATAGTGCTTGCATATGCTAAAACTAATCGAGTTAATAATTACTTTCAAAAATTCAAGTTCAATTACGTGTTGTTTAACTTATTATTTTTGCAAAACACTTTAGAAGAATTTCTGAAATTAAGAAGGAAATTATAAAAGTCATAGAATTATTTTGTGCAGAGATTTAATTTAAGTGCATATTACTGAGTTCTTATCAAGAATGGAAAATTGATAACTTTACTATTAAGAATTGGCTCCTTAATCTTGGAAAATGTGACATGTGATGAATCCGAATTAATATCTAGACGTCCATTTTGAAGAAAGTGTGTTTATTGCCTGCTATTTAATCAGCACATATGAAGTTGTTATCTATATTTGATTTATTTACTACACGATTCAGCATTTCCTTATGCTTTATATTCAAAGGCTCGGATTCATCAGGAACTTCAACATAACTGAAGAATATTTATTAACACAAATGTCAAGCTTCAAAATTTTTATTATAAATACCCTTTTTTAACATTCATTGACGTTGAGTTAAGCTAAGCTAAAAATCAATTGAAACGAACAGACCATAGTTAAAGGATCGTAATCATTTCCATACCTGATTTGTGTTAATTGCTCTTTAAATTTTATGCTCCCTTGCACAATATATTTCACGTTTAAGAAAATAGATTATGATGGAAAAGCACTGTTTCATTAAAAATATTCTGAAACGTATCATCAGGTGGTTCACATTTTCGGCACTTCAAAATTCATTAGGTATGCACTATTTTCTCTTTTCGGTCTTACATATATAATTCAAAGACATCATGGATTTCAAAATTATAGGACAATGCAACAAAGGAAATTTACATATATTTTTGATGAAACAAGTTTCCCCTTTTCAAAAAAAGTAGTGCAAATAAAAAACCAGCTGCAGAAAGTCAGTGCTCTAACTCAAGTTGTAGAAATGGCTTCATTAAGCATTTTGTATTACAGGAGGAAAGAAAAAATAATGCCTGCGTCAAGGATGTACAATTTCTTTGTAGCCAGGAAGCGTAGGTAAAAATAAAGCATCCAATCGAACCAGTAACCGAATAAAATGTGTTTATCTATGAAATAGGATAGGGTTTGGGTTATCTCTTCTTGCTTTGATTTGAATGAAAAATGATATTGCGACACAACGAAATATTATACTCTTAAAATTTATAGCCACTTATGATGAAATAGCTTGAATGCGAATGATACTGTATATATTTTGCCTTGCTATATGTCCTTCTCAAAGCACATGACTATTTCCGGTTAGGTGTGAACTTCGTAAATAGGTACTATGATATGCTTTCAAGTTCTATTATCATTATTGCCCTAATAAATATCTTATATGCACCGCAGGAATTTAGCTTGTGGTGAAAGTATATGATTTCCTCTTTAGGTTAAATGTGGATATATTACACAGATAGAAAAAATAAAAATTGCAAGGTAAGGTATCTGGGATCCCAGATCTGGGAAGAAAATCTGCCAATTATGTGTCGAAGCTCATAAACGAAGAGATCAATTTATTGCATGTATTTACAATATAATGTAATATTCATATTTTGTTTGTCTTCTATAGAAGACTATATATAAATATAGATTAAAATTACTTAAAAAACACTATGAGCAAAATGGAATCGAAAACCTCGTCGCTATCCTGGTTCGCTATACATATATTTTAATAGGATGCTATGTAGACCATATACATAATGTATGGTATAGGTATTTCTTAGTCGATGTTAAATCGGTCGGATCGGGGTCAGGCAATTAAAGACTTCATTCCCTTATGTAAAAATCATCTATAGCTTTTTGTACATCCTCACTGCTATGGAATAAATTTGAACTGTACACTCGATTGAGGAATTGACCTCATTAACTCTTTCATTCTTCGCATTTTTTGTAAAAAGTTAATCAACAAAATTTTCAGGAGGTTTAGAAGAAAAAAGAGATTAATTAATATTTTCCTAGTTGTGATTCCAGATACTTGTGTACAATATTCTTTATTAATTTGCTTTCTATCTTCTATCTTTCACTCATTTGATTTTTTATGCTAACGCAATGCATTATATCACTTAATAAACATTTTATTTCGTATTTCATATAAAAAACAAAAATTTACCATCGTGCATGCCATCATCATTCATCGTTTAGTGCGGGCTCAGTGCGTTCTTTACCAGGCATTACGAAGCCGACGGCGTAAGTTAATTTATACAGCAAATCCCTTTAGTATTTCTTTCAAGTCAGTCTTGCACTTCTTATATTATTTGTCTTTAAAACACATTTATGCCTATATCTTTCCTAATTTCTGTATTGACCTCATTTACACGCTGCCGTCCCTATGGAACTTCAAATTACGTTTAAAATTACAATAAATAAATAATTAACAATAAAAATTGGTAATTTACTAACGTTGCTGGCAATAGAGTTAGAAGAAAATCCCCCGTCAAACAAATATCTAAGAAGCAAAACACAATGACTTCATCAACGTCAAGGTTTGATTCAAAAATTTTCCCTTTGCTTTTTGTGGTCAGATCCCTTTTTTATTACTTGCAAATAACCATTTGTAAATAATACTCACATAGAATTGTTTTACTAAAACCTAAATAATTTCATAAAAAGTTCAAGGCTCTCTTTATCCGGAAGTAGACAAAGTTTACTCGGGTCTCGCAGTCAGTTAATGTCCCCAGCTACTGATAGACCGCCGTCTACCGCCCCAACAGTATCTGATAAAAAGAACATAAGTCCTCCTGATTCATTATCAAAAAGGGCTTCTTTTGTAGAGGTATAGTTCTAATTATATCAATAATTATGTTCAATAATGTATGCTTTGTAGACTGGATTTTTAGAAACTTTAAAACCCCAGTTCACACCAGGACAATCTTTGATATCTCCGTTGCCAGCTCTAACAACTGAGGAGAAGCTTGGGGTACTGCAGCAGCAACAAGAACTTGATGATCTAAAGAATCAAGTGCGCGATCTAACTGAAAAACTCGAGACTCTTAAACAACGCCGTTCTGAAGATAAGGAGCGACTGAGAGAATTTGATAAAATAAAAACACAATTCGATCAGTTGCAAGAATTTAAGACAAAGATCATGGAGGCGCAAACTCAACTGCAGCGGGAGTTACAAAGAGCCCGTCAAGAAGCCAAAGATGCCATTGAATCTAGAGATAGGCATATGGATGAGATGTCAGAATTATCTGAAAATGTTGAACTGATTACACTCGATAAAGAAATGGCTGAAGAAAAAGCTGATACACTTCAGTTAGAGTTAGAAAGCGCTAAAGAAAAGATAGAAGAATTAACTCTGGATTTAGAAATAATGAAAAATGAAATGCAAGCGAAAACAGGTATTTATAATTTAAAATGTAGTTTTACCAGCATACCTAACACACTAACGCCACCAGTTACAATTTTTGAACTTGTGCTTAAGATAAGAGACGTTCAAGTATGTAGTTTCCGCAGTTGATTGTGCTATTTATTTAAATTAAGGAATAATTTAATGTTAACAAAATATAAGGTAGGAGGTTACGATTTGTAATCGTACAATCTTCCTAACAAAGCATAGGCTCATGGAGCCCTTAAAAAGATAGTTTAAAATGTAGGCTTAAATGAATTGATTTTATATGTATCCACCTATCTATGTTATGTTTTAAATTTAAGAAGAAATAAATTTGAAATATAGCCCTTTGGAATATTTCTTCTAAAAAATTATACAATTTCGGAAAAATGTTTAAAAGTTTTATTATAATCTGAATTTGTCTTTGAAAATTAGCTCGTTTTACGTTTCGATCAGAGTTTAGTAAAGTGTAATCTTTACCTATATTAATAAAAATAGTTTTCTTATTTACGAATTTGTTATCATATTGGACGTACATTTCTTAATCGAATTAATCAAACATTTATTAACTTATTCTTCGTTGCAATATATCGGCTAAGTTCAAAAATTGAGTGAATTGGTCAAGGGATGGGTGATTAATACTACATTCTGTTATATAAAACTTGTTTACGAGTAGACCCAATTTCTCATATTTTTTCATTACTATCGATCAAATTATTAAAATTCCCCTCTGCTTCTGCAGGGAAAGTTATTTTCCGTATTTTAATAACACAGTTAGCAAAGTAGTATATTAATGACATTTGATATGAGATAAACCCTTTTTATTTGCTTCGTTTTCGTTTTAAATCCTACCAATACTTAATTTCTACAAATGTAAACGAAGCAATATTTTCCTATTTCGAGAAGGTGGAACCATTGGTGATGGGGCTCTATCAACCTATGAATTTAAACAATTGGAACAACAAAACATTCGCCTGCGAGAAACTCTTGTACGTCTTCGAGACTTAAGTGCACACGATAAGCATGAAATTCAGAAACTTTCCAAGGAGTTGGACACAAAGAAGTCTGAAGTAGCAGAACTTCAGAGAACAAAGGAAAAATTATCATCTAAGGTATAGGCGATATTGTGAATCGTGATTCTACTTCCGAAGTGACAATTTTATTTTACGTTTTAGATTGATGAACTTGAATCTCAAGTAGTTGACCTGCAAGAACAGGTGGATGCAGCCTTAGGAGCGGAAGAAATGGTTGAACAGTTGGCTGAGAAAAAAATGGAATTGGAGGATAAAGTTAAATTATTAGAAGAAGAGGTATCGGAATTAGAAGCACTTAATGATGTACATGAGCAATTAATTGAAAGTAACCACGATCTTGAAATGGATCTCCGAGAGGAACTAGATATGGCACTTTCTGCTAAAAGGGAAATGTTGAGAGAAAAGGAAGCTGCTTTCGAAACTATTGTGGACAGGGATCAAACAATTTTGAAGTTCCGAGAACTCGTTCAGAAATTAAACGAACAGCAGATGGAACTCCGTGAAAAAGTTAATCAAAAAGATGAGTCGAACAAACCATCCAAGGATACAATTGCTGACACAATTGACTTCAAACAAATGTTTGCTGAATCAAAGGCATATACTCGTGCTATAGACCTTCAGTTAAGACAAATTGAACTGACCCAAGCAAACGAGCACGTTCGGATGTTGTCTGCGTACATGCCAGACACATTTATGAGTCGTGGCGGTGATCATGATGCAATACTTGCAATTCTTCTTGTATCGCGTATTGTGTTCAAATCGGGAATAATTGTGAGTCAGGCAAGAGAACGATTCTCTGCGGTTACTTCCATCGACAAGGCTACAATCCTTCAAGGACACGTAGTCAATCAGTTTGCATTTAAGTCCCGCTTGCTTCATCACACCCACAATCTCCAACGAGTAATGCATCAATTTCTTTATGGACTCAACACTTGTACACCTGATATGTTGTTGAAAATTGGATCTTCTCTGCCCGAAATGATGGCTCAAGAGAAAACTGTTGATGCTGTCATAGAACTTCTCAAGGCAAATCAATTAGATGAAAATTCGCCTACTGATAGTAAGATCGAATTTTACTAGCTCCATTACAACTATTATAACTTCAACTTTTTTAGATATTGAAAAATGTGTTGCCTTCTTCAATGCCATTCATTCTGTTCTAATGAACGAGGAAGAACTAATGAATGAAGCACAAATGATTAGAGACTGTGTTGCCTCCATGAGTACTGCTTGTGATTCAATAAGTACTGACGCTAGTATTATAAAAGCCCTTATTAAGGTAAGAAAAGTAATTCTTTAAGGAAATAACTCAGTTAATAACAAGTTTAAGCTGCGAATACATATTACTAAAAGATTTTCATTCCGACCTTTTGCCTGATTCTGTGCTTCACACGTAAACCCATGAGAGGTGCTTTCCTTCTCATCCTTAATTCCAATTTGACAAAATACATAAATTGAAAACATATCTAATTAGAATTTATACTTTTTAATTATAAAGGGAGGTGATGAAACGAGCGATTCAGGACTACTAATGCAATATATTATTCAAAACACAGAAAATATAAAACAACAACTTAAACTTATTAAGAGACGATTGCCACAGGTGGGTAACTTTCAACTTTACTTCTTGTAAACGTTAATTTTTATAACATTTTAAAAATTTTAGGACTTACACGTAGTAAAATGTGGTCTTACTTCCAA
Source organism: Tolmerus cingulatus (assembly GCA_959613345.1). Lineage (NCBI taxonomy): Eukaryota > Metazoa > Arthropoda > Insecta > Diptera > Asilidae > Tolmerus > Tolmerus cingulatus. The sequence goes on along the minus strand of OY390709.1, from coordinate 23,596,966 downwards.
TACTATTCAAAATCTGAAAAACTTAAGCGACCAGTTAGGGAAAGTTATGGCAGTACTTTTCCTAAGTTCTAAGCAAATTATTCAAAACGCTGCAATGGAATCAGGTTTGTTTACTTATTCAATGGAATTCCGCACATTTGAAGACACCTTAAACAATTTTAGAAAACGATGCATCAATAAGTCACGATAAACTTTGGGAAATTCTCTCCAATATATGCGAACAGATCTACGAGCAAGATGATCGTGGACCATCGAATAACCTCCGTAATGTTTTGAGTTCCACCAACAGAGATATGACTCAAGTTGCACAATATCTTCTTGATCACGAGTACGAAATCATGTCTGCTACAAATACCACTGCAGAGAAATCATTTGCACCAATAGTTTTGAGAGCACAGAGTATTAAAAAACAATTAGAGGAAACTAAAACGTTAACAGCTACCTTGGAGAATCGCGAAGCTGAGATTAAACAACTTAAATTGGCGGCTAAAATGAAACAGAGTGAACTATCTGAAATGCAAATAAGAAAAGATTTAGCAGAAAAGAAATTGTCTGTTCTTCAACATGACCATGAGATCAATACAGAAAAATTGCAGAGGAAATATGAAGAAACATTGACCCTTCTCAAGAAAAAGGAGAAAGAATTTGAAGAAACTATGGACCATTTACAAAACGACATTGATTCTCTTGAAAATGAAAGAGGCGCTCTCAGGGAGAAATTGAAGTCCGTGAACAGTAAAAAAGGAGATCTTAAAAATTCGACGGCATTTGGTAATGAAATACGAATTTTTAGTTATGAAGTGCATTATTATTATTATTGTCCCTTGCAGATATCACCGCTGGCTCTCCGTACATCGCCCAAGAACTTTCGTTACTTAAAAAAGCTTTCAATGAAGAAAGAAGAGAACGACTCAAACTGCAGGCTGAAGACCTTAAAAAGAAACTCAATAAACTCGAGCCCATTTTTGTACCCCAACCGAAAGACAACAGAATTTCAGAACTGGAGAAGGAACTCGCTAAAGTTAAACATGTAAGTTCTGTTTTATATCTAAATTTTGATCAGTTATTGTTACAATTTGTGTCTATCGTTTTCAGGATTGGGTGATTTCCATGATCAAATCCGCTGAAGTTCCAAGCTGTAAAACATCTTATGCAAATATGCAAAAATCCTTCCAAGATCACAAGAACAAACAAAGAACCTTACAGGAGGAAATTAAGGTATGTATATTTGTTTAATCGTTCAATACATTATACCTGTACTTTTCTAGATGAAAGCTAATCATTTAGCATCTGAAATTTTACAAGAGTATTTACAACGCAACCCTCACCGAGCGATTAAAGGAGATTTTTCACAATTTTCATCGGTTGAACTATCTAGAGCCTTTAAAGCGGTTAACTAATCTTATACATATTGTCATTGACCTTAAGTCCTATTTATTTTCTAATTAATTATTTAACTATTAGCATAGATGAACTTACCTAACAAATTGGTTACCTTTAATATGAAAGGAAAGTCAGATCAAATTTTCGAATCAATATCTTTATAAACAGTTACAATAAACTATCATCGTCTGTTTGCATTGCCTTATTTCTGATGAAAGGTAAACAATTTTTAAATAAATTTTATAACTAAACCCTTGACAAAATATCACTGTACTTCCATACTAAAGATAAAACCTTTTTATTAGGCTCTGTCCTTGAATCCGTTTGAAGCGCATAGAAACAAGCTTAGAAAAGCATTTTTTTTTGCCGAATATAATGTGAAAATAATTCGATCAGATTTTTCTATCTATTCTATTGTTTTAATTACTTTGAAAGAAAACATTAATTTGTTAAAAAATTATAAACTTTTTTAAAGAATTTCAATTCAAATGGCTCTTTCCGATACAATTTAAACGGATCCAAAAAACGGACAGTTTAGTTAATCTGTGCTTTTTGTGATACTCTTATTGGTTTTACATGAATTTCAAGACATTTTTATTCATTTTATATATATATATATTGTATGAGTTGACTAAAGGAAAATAAATGTCAAATCTTCAGAATTCATTGTTATTATTATATGATTTCTATAGCTAGAGTACATTAGTAACTGAGATGCCAGAAGGGTCTTTCATGGTGGATTATGCGTCAGGCAAATTCCCGGTTACGCAGCCGCTGGAGGGTCACACCCATTGGCCTCTTAACCAGGAAACGGCAGTCGGGATAGGTAGGATAGAGATCGCGGGGCCAGTGGACAGCTCGACTTGTTCCCCAGCTGGACGCCTCGCTGAATCGTTACCATTATGATCGAATTTGAACCTGAGGGAACAAGTTCCTTAGGGATCCCTTGTTGATTAACTGGTTGTGGGCCTGTCTGGAGGTGGATTTATAAGCGTCCATCCCGAAGTAATGTCTCCTAGACGGTTTCGAGATGGAGCTCCTGGAGGGGAGGACGGAATTTTAGCCAGTTGTCCTGGCCAGGAAGCCGGACACAGTGTTGGCCACGACCACCAAAGTTTAAAGAGCATTTTCCCGCTTCCCTACAAAAAAAACAAAATCATTGGTCCTTAAAAGTCTGTATACTCGTCAAAAACAAATGCAAAAACTACAGGACACTGTCCGAAATATTTCTTATTCATATTTCTTTTCGCAAAAATAAAAAAGGCTATGAAAGTTTAAATTTTAAATCGTTTCCACTATAGTTAAAAAGACTCCTTTGGCAGGCAATCTTAGATCAGCCGAAACGAGAGGAGAAGCGTTTGCCCCCATGGCCATGTCCTTATTTATAAGAATACTTAAAAACACATAATTCTGATAGGATGCAAAAATTTATTAAATGTTCATTTCATTACATAGTCTGACTCATTAAGAGAAAATTTCTACTATTCAATAATTGTATAAATCTTCTGTTCAAAAAATAACAGAAAAAGATCACGTATAATTGTATAAATAAAGCAACAAAAAACGGTTATTATCTAATGCTGAATTTTATTAATTTCTCTTGTTAATTAGAGGAATGATGTTCGGCTCAATTTCAAGCGTCTGCTTCATTATAGAACTCATGACTAGTTCGGTGCTACAAATCAAAACTTTAGGCTTTCCAGGTCTTGTAAGATCGGCCATTAAATGCAAATCGGTTGAACATGTTATGATTATGTAACTATCTGGAGCTTGAGTATTTGCCTCGGCAATAGCCACTGAGCCACGTCTCTTGACTTCAATTTTTCCACCAGATAGTTCGATCATCTTAACTATCTCCGATCTAGCTGGAAATACACTTGGAGTTACATAGAAGGTCTTTCCTGTGAACAGGGTTCGCCTGATGCTGGATTCAAGCACTTTTTCAATAGTAAAATTAAAATCGGTTTCCAATTCGTTGTCCTTAATTCTGTAGTTGTCCAAGTCTAGAAATTTTCCAGCATTGGCACTATCAACAAGCCAATCACTTTTAATTATGAATTTAACAATGCATAATGCTCGTAAAAATTTACAGGAACGCCCAGTTCGTGTCATGACCAGATGGGTAGCTGATTCTGGATCATCACAAACAATACCGCCGAGTGATCTAAAATTAAAAATATTAGTTATACTTAAGGGGAGGTTCTCATCTAGAATTTTGAAATTTTCGATTTTTTTTTTTTTTGCATTTTCTATTAGTTTAACATGTCTAGAATGTTGTTTTAAAATTATTAGTTGATCCGAGATGTAGAACGTATTCTACAGCCCGTTGATTGTGGCGGTGTCATGATTGCAGCGGGACGCTCGTAGCCGGAGGCGCTAAAACTTGCTCGAACTTCAATGTCGATTATTTCGAAACTCGATATTCCAAAACTGATTTGGTCATAACTCGAAAACGGTTCAACCGATTTTCTTGTAGTTTGTTTCATTTTAAAGAAAACAATTTTTATTGGAGGATGAACCATTTTTTATTTTACATTTTTTACATTAACTATTTTATTGAAGCAATAAACTATGAAAAAAAAAGTCGAAAAATGACACTCAAATTTCAAAGTCGCGCCATTTTGTCAATTTTGATTTTTTTTTAATAAAATTTGGTTCATCCTCCAATCAATTTATTCTAGTTTTCGCTCAAACAAGAATTTATTGATTTCTGATTGATTTGCGACCTGTGCACCCTAATCAGTTGAGCAACTTTTTAAAAACATGCCGCAGGAAAGGACCAGTAACGGACGCCATTTTGTTTTTTTTTTGAAAAAAAAAATTTGAATGGAAAAATAAAAGTACATTGTGTTAAACTGTAAAATATCATTTTGTTATGTTTTTTAGTTTTGCTACAAAAAATTCCCAAAGTTAACCTTCTTTTTGGTCGTCTAGATGAGAACCTCCCCTTAAACAAACTTGTACTTTTAATAACCTAGAAGATAATGAACACTTAGTAGTGACCTTTGCTCTTGATTTTTTAAGAAAACAACAACGTAGATTTCAGATTTTATGAAGTATGGTACTTTGTACATTTTTAGGACCATTTCAATGTTTCGGGAACATTTTAATTTTCCGAAGAATACGTTTTTTGGTTCGAAAGAGGGAAATCAAACCAGGGATAAATTTAACCCTTATCACTCCAACCGGCAGTAATACTGCCAAGATTTAGCCTGAGTTCTACTCCAACGGGCAGTGTTACTGTCAAAATGTTGCAAACTAACATTTGTGGATAAAATCATGTAAAAATAACAGTAAAATATGAAAAAGAAATCTACTCTGAGACGTAAGCCTGGTGGCATCTCTACTACAATTATTACTAATAAAAAACTACCTCATAAAACGTTTATCTTAACCGCTCCGAAATAAACAAACATTTTCTGGAGTTGGCTACAAATTACTCTGGAAAGTTCTTGGAGTGATAAGGGTTAAATCTTCATGTTTTCTTTTCCACTCCCCTCTGTCCAACCTTAAAAAGGCATGATTCGGAAAACGAAAGATTCCCGAAGAATTGGAGAGGTCAAAAACATATTCACAGTACTGTATCTGAATCAAATCCTATGTATTTTGGATAAAATACCGATGAGTAAAGATGACTTGAAGAATTCAGGAAACATCCACACATATATACACACACACTTATGTTGCATTTTGGAAACGGCCAAATTCAAAGTCTTCAAGTACGAGGGGCCCTGTTCTATAAATCTTCATTTCTGCGACTGATAGTCGGCCCTTAAATTTCAAATTGTGATAATAAATTCGACGACTTTAATTTTCCCGCTTCATACAGCAGTCGGAAGGTCTGGTAGCCGTGAATACATATAAGCTGTGGTTTTTTCATCTATCCAGAATAAAAAGCGATTTTTCATAGATTTGTTATTTATCACAAATAATCTATCGAAAGCATTTAAAATTTTCCACAAAAAAAAAAACCATCAAATTTCAATGAATTTTATCCACTTTTAAGTGAACGGAACGGTGTGAATGCGTCTTTCCCCGGCTTTAATCTAAAAATTGTTCAGTGCAAGATTTGAAATTCTACACGAATAAAAATTATGGCAATTTGATACAAATTGATAATCTTTATTCTAAATAAATTGCATTTCAACATAAACGTTCCTATTGTTGTAGAAATATGTATGAAAAGAACACAGCTATTAATAAAACTTAAATAAACAACATTTTGGAATATTTGTTCGGGTTAAAAATCAGCGTATCACTTGTAATGATTACTAATGCCAGATGGAAGATTAGAATGCGACGATGATAATAATCAATGTATATCTTCAGACGATTTATGGTTAGCTGGATGAGTTCGATGTTTTTAGAAGTTCTATAATTAATTTAATTAATATGAAGGCTATTTCACACTTACATAACAGCACGTTTCAATCCTTCGAAATTATCAATCTGCGAAAATGCGACATTTGGCACATTTTCAGCATCTGGAAGCTCTTTGCATACTATATTTTCTGGAATATCCTCCAATGGAGCAACTTTTACCCGTTTTGGTTCGGGTTCCGTTGGAGGCTCTAAGAGTGCCCGCTTTAATCGCTCATGTGCTTCTTGAGTCAAATTAATTGGAGCTTTCCAAGGACCTGTAAAAAACTCTTGGTTATATTCTTTACTTAGAAATTTTAACTAAAGAAGCATTGAAAAATTAAAATATTTAATTTTCATGATTTAATTGGAAAAAAAAAGTTATTAAAAGTTGTTTGACAAAAATAATATTTTTCAACTTACCCATCAGATGTGTCACCAATGCATAATCGATCTTAAAGGGTGGGCCTGTTAAGTTATATTGTTGATATTTAGCGCTTTCATATTGAGATATCCCACTCAAGTTTCCAATAACAATATCATTAAGCCATGTCGTGTTGACTACCGGAATGGACCATTCCTTGGCTTTTTTGTATTTCGGGCCTTCAGGTCGGCGACAGATAAGTACTGTATTATGCTTACTCATGTACCCTGTTAATTTTGCACCAACTTCTTCAATCATTTTTTTAAGTCGCTCCCGTTCATCCCCTTCGAAACCAGAAATGGCTATCATATGTTTCGTTGCCGGTTTCTGAGCTCCAAAAGTGCTGGGCATAGGCAAATGTAGAGGCTGCCAAGGTGGAATTACTTGCTTCTTTTGCACAACATCGCTGAGCCAGTACGCAGTAACGCATCGCTTCGAATCTCTAATAGCTTGCATCACGACACCATGTCGCTGTGTTCTGCATAAAACATGTGTAACTTTTTGGCAGTAAACTTTTTCGATTTCACCACCATATTTCTGGATTAGCTCCTCCCAATTAGGTACTTCCTTCCCATTGCTCTCTTCATACTCCACTATGTAAAAGGTGCAGCCCAAAAGGAATTTATGCGGGGGAAGTTTTAGATTTGGATTATGTCCATAAAAATTGGGGGCTGTCCGCTGTTGTATTGGGGCTCGTACTGGACTGAAAGGAGGGCACTTTATTACAGCCGCTGGGGACTGAGGAACGACAATTTGTCCAGGTGTTATTTGACTCACAACTGATGCACCGACTACCTGCGGAGCATTGGAAATTGTGCTTAAGGCCCTCCTTTGCTGTTGTTGCTGCAAAGCCAGCATTTCTTGGGGCGTACGGGGCGTAGCTGTTTGATTCAAAGTGGCATTATGCTGCGCGGTCATTAATCGCAGAGTTCCTGCTGCTGAAGGTTCAGCAGGAATCCCTTCAGTAGGAATTACAGTCATAGCTGCACCATTATTGCCCAGTCGATTGCTAAGCATATTTGCAAGGGCGGTTTTCGTTTTTGAATTCATTTGTTGCTGTTGTGTGGGAGCGGCATTCTCTTGAATAATAACCGCTGATGCCGAAGTTTGCTGAAGTGTGCCACCAGGACCGGCTTGAGGTTGAACCTCAGGTGTTGTGGCGATATTCGCTGCTTGTAAAACTTGTCCAGCTTTTTGTGACTGTTCTCGCTGAATTTGTAGCTGCTGGTAGCGCAACTGTTGTTGACGTTGGAGTAAAAGTTGTTGCTGCTGTTGTTGATTTGGCGCAGCCGAAGTTGCTTCAATAGGGAATTGTCCAGCACCTGATGTAGATTGTTGGGATAGTGGACTTAGTCCAGGAGTGCTTCCCGAGCGGACTAGCACAGGTCTGGCCCCTTGTTGCTGCAACCATTGCATTTGCTGTTGCTGTGTTAATCCTGGTGGCATTTGACTTTGAACAATTATATGAGATGTTCCAGCCGGCCGAGGAGTGCCTGCTACCGCATTTGGAGCAGCTGCTCTTGGTTGATACGATACTTGCTGACGTAGCATCAAACGTTGTTTACTTTGCAATTTTGCAATATACTCAGCCTTTTTTACCGGATCTAGGGCCAAAAATTGAGCGTGCGTCTTATCGTCCAAATGAATAAGTTGTCTCTGTGCACCAGGTGTTGCTCCTTGCCACTGCGGCCGCACTGTTCGAATGAACTGTGGCTGGGAGACGGGGGCCCCGGGCGTTGAAGCCGGCGAGGGCTGTTGTTGCTGCTGGGGCGAACTATTTTGTTGGGTCCATTGTTGCTGAGGTTGTCCCTGCACAATTCCAGAAGGTTGCTGGACTATGACTTGTTGCTGTTGTTGTTGGTGAGCCACCAAATTCGCTTGTGGAGATTGCGATGATTGAGAGCTTTGCTGCTGGATCAGCACAGTTTGCGTTTGCTGAGGACCAGCTATTTGTTGCTGAATTATTTGCTGAGTCCCGTGAGCTTGCTGCTGCAAAATTACCTGCTGATTAGGGCTTGAAGGCAAAATATTTTGTTCGTTAGTTTGAATAGGAATTTGACTTTGCTGCTGCTGAACTATGCCCTGCTGTTGTTGTTGAATAATAATCTGATTTTGGATAGTGATTTTCTGAGCTTGTCCTGAAAGATTATTTTGATTTGGAAGATTGATTGTGTGATTTTGTGGGGAAGTGTTAGCTGATTGTACAGATTGTCCAGGCTGTTGCTGTTGTATGATAATTTGCTGCCCGCTACCCTGGGTTTGCTGGGTACCATTGAGGATTTGTTGTTTATTCTGTAATTGTAGTTGCAGCTGTTGCTGCTGATGCAAATACTGCAAGCGCTGCGGATTTAAAACATGCTGATTAATAACTATTTGTTGCTGTTGCTGCTGTTGTTGTTGTTGTTGCTGCTGTTGCTGTTGTTGTTGCTGTTGCGCATTAATAACTACCTGATGTGACTGCTGTTGAGACTGCGCTTGCTGATTAATAATGATTGATTGTTGTTGAGACTGTGGAGCTCCATTACCTTGTTCTAATTCTAACTGGGAAGTGCTTGATTGAGTAAATATCTGCTGCTGTTGTTGCTTCTGAGTAAAATTTTTTAACATCTGGCTTAAATTGGAAGTACTTTGAATTTGTTGATGTGGTTGATTAAGTATTTGCGCAGTAACATGTTGTGATGTTCCCTGAGATGCACCAATTGTCTGCGATGCTCCTTGAATTGATTGCTGAGATTGCGAACCTTGTTGCTGTTGTAGAATTGTTGCCTGCTGCTGAGTTTGTTGAATCTGTTGCTGGCTGGATTGATTAATGATTATAATATTTTGATTTTGTTGACTTTGCTGACTGTGGAGAATTTGCTGTTGCTGCTGAGGGTTCAATTGATTGAACTGTTGCTGACTGATAATCAACTTCGTTTGGAATTGTCCGGGGGGCTTATTTGCAGTCTGCGACGCTGCGCTGACCTGCTGCTGTGGTTGATGTGTTGCAATAATTTGTTGAAAGGCCTGTTGTTGTTGTTGCGCGGGTTGCTGTTGTGCTATAATTTGCTGACCTTGAATAATTCTTACTTGATGCTGTCCCTGCGCTTGTGGAAATTGGAATTGTTGTCCCGCCTTTTGATGAACGGTAACTTGAGGTGATTGCACTACATGACTAGGACTTTGTCCTTGTTGCTGCTGCTGCTGTTGTTGTTGCTGCTGTTGCTGCTGTTGAAGTAGCTGTTGTTTTTGCTGTTGCTGTTGGATATTTAACATGTGGCTTTGAATTATTTGTTGACCTTGTGTTGTAGATGTATTAATTACATGCCTCTGTGTAATAATTTGATTTCCGTCCCTAATTATAATTTGTTGTTGAGGGGATTGAGAATGTGGATTTGGTGATTGAGGGATTTGATGATTTTGCTGTTGCTGCAGTTGGTTTTTTAACTGTTGTGCAGCAAATTGTTGCCGAATCAAAATACTTTGTTCATGTTGCTGCTGACTTGGACTAGGTGTGGTCCTGCTTAACACTTGCGCGACTTGTACAGGATCAGTTGGATCAATAGGTTTTGTCAACAAAATTTGCTTGGAAATTACTTGCTGAGTATGCTGCGATTGCGGCGTTGCAGCCCCTTGCTGTTGTTGCTGTTGTTGCATTTGTTGCACTTTCTGCTGTGTTTGGTTGAAGGCTAAAATTTGTTGTTGAATGCCTTGGGATGACGATCCACCAGAATTTATTATCTGTGCCACACCTTGCCGCATTTGAATTTGTTGCTGCACAGAACTCTGCCTGCTTTGTTGGATTTGTTGTCGTAATTGCTGCTGTACCGTCAAAGGTTGCTGAGTCTGTGGGGATTGTGGTGGTGGTGGAGGAGGAGTCATTTGAGGAGAAGGTGTTGGCTGGTGTTGCAATGGTGAAGGTGGAGGAATATTTTGTGGAGTTGTTTGCTGCGATTGTTGAGGAGACACGTCGGCATGAGCCGGACTTTGATTTTGTTGCAACCTTGTAGTTTGTTGGTGTTGCTGCTGTTGTTGTTGTTGCTGCTGTTGTTGTAACTGTAATTGGTGCAAACTTTGTTGATGTTGTAGTAATGTTTGTTGTTGCTGATGAATATGCCTTTGAATGGCTTGTTGCTGTTGTGGAGTAAGTTGTTGCTGATTTAACTGCAAGGCTTGTTGATGATTTTGAAGGGCTTGTTGCTGCCTTAAAATATGTTGTTGCAAAATTTGCTGTTGTTGGTGTGTTGATAAAGTAACAGTTTGTTGTTGTTGGGGCTGCTGTGCAACAGTTGCCTGTTGCTGCTGCTGTTGAGATTGTTGTCCTTGTTGCTGCAAAACCTGTGTCTGCTGAATAATTTGTGTTTGTTGGGGTTGAGGTGATTGTCGTGGCTGCTGCTGCTGCTGTAATTGTTGTTGCAATTGCTGTTGCAACTGTTGCTGTTGTAAATTTTGCTGCTGTTGCTGCTGTAATTGCTGTTGCTGAGCTTGTTGCATTTGTTGTTGTTGAGCTTGCTGTTGTTGCATTTGTTGAGAAGCTTGTTGCTGTATCTGCTGTTGCTGCTGCATCTGTTGATGCTGCGCTTGTTGTTGCTGTAGTTGCTGTTGTTGCAACTGTTGTTGTTGCAATTGCTGTTGTTGCAAATGTTGTTGTTGCTGCAATTGCTGCTGTAAGTGTTGCTGTTGCTGACTTTGTTGTTGTTGCTGCTGTTGTTGTTGCTGCTGTGCTTGTTGCAAAATAATTTGTTGTTGTTGTTGCTGCGATGTATTTTGTTGTTGCACATTTTTAGGGCGGACAAATATAACCTGTTGTTGTCCTTGTTGATTTTGTGGCAAACTAGTTATAATGAAATTACCCTGTCCTGACATACTCCTAAGAACCTGCGTTTGTGGACTAATAACTGAAGACGATGACTGCGTTTGTTGACTTCTAGAAACCTGTTGAGTATTTGCTTCTTTTGTGGTCTTAGTCGTTTTGCTTTCTGGCTGTGAATTGGGTTCATCGAATCCAATTATACTTGATAAGCTTTTATTATTCATTGCTTCTGTTGGGGGATTAATTTTAATGAATTTCGGAGGTTCTACTATTAACAAACGTGGATGGTATCCTTCAGGATTAAGTAGCTCTTTTCTCTTTACACTGTCTAAAACCCAATCAGGAGTCACTACATTAAAAGCTCCCTTTCCGAGAGAAATTGCTTTAGAGTAAGCACTGCCTGCAGCAACTCCTGTGATTAGATGTGTCGTAAGAGAATTGAATTCCCTTCGAACAGTTCCACCATAAAATGTAATTATTGCAAATAATTTCTTTTTATCTTCGAGCCCAAGTTGTGTTACAACAGCATTAACTCTAGAGAACAGATTCGCAGGATTCGGATTGTATGGTTTTATGGATGCCAGTCGCCCAAGTTTGGCTGATGCTAAAATCCATTTATCTGATACAGGAATTACATTGTACAGGTCTGAAGTGAGGCTTATTTCTTCCTCGTTGTAATTTTTTCCGCATATTATATGTGTTACTATTTCGGACATGTAAGGTCGACTCACAGCTCCTCCCCTTTTTAAGAGATTTTCCAACTGTAAATTTTTAAAACAATTTTTTTAGAACCAATTTAATGTTCAAATAAAAATTATAAAAAATTCAACGATATAAAACAGTATAACTTAGGGAGTTTTTCAGGTAACTAAACATTTTGTTTTGTAGCGTTATTGCATGAATATAAAAGCCGCGGCTATATAAGCGATAAAATTATAAATAAATATAACATAACGTCAATAGTACCTATTACGATTATCGATTAGTTCACATTTGGCTGTTGGATTGAAATAAATAGTTCTTGGTATTGTCTATTATGGTTAACAACTTACTATAGTAATGTGAAGATTTTTGACCATTTGCTTTAGAAGCACACATTCGCTAGGTTCGACAGAGAAAGTCAATATTGTATTTACAAACAATATACGATTAAGTGAAACAATTATTTGTGACTTCACACGTAACATGACTTCAGATTTGTTACAGAAACCTTTCAATTTCTCTTTTGCTATTGAATGGTCTTTTAACATCATATTAAAATTAAATGCACAATAATAATTTATTTAAATGCTGATGTTATAATACAAAATTATTTTTGCGAAAAGAAATGTAATCAGATTAAAGAAACGATTACAATCGAACGCATTAACCCTTTATAACCTTTATTCGTATTTCTAAAATCTCGATTATACTTAAGTGCTCTCAACGGTACGAAAGAAAAGAACTCCACATTCCAAAATTACAAAATCGACAACATTTAGTGATGAAGCGAAAAAGAAAGACTGTTACCCCCAAAACCCATTTGGATTTTTGTACGTATGGTGAATAGTAAGTTTTCTATAGACTTATGCAGTTTTCGAAATCGTTCACTGCGAGTAATCAAGGTTTAAATTTTATCTATATTTATTATGTATGTTTTTTTCTTCTTGAATCAAATTATTTGTTTATACTTTTAATGTCTGTCGAGTCTAAGATTGATTGTATACGTTTTCTTTTTCGTCCCCAGAATATTTCCAACATCCTGATTGAGAACTTGTTTTACACTGTATAAGTTTTCACATGTTTTTTAAAGGAATAAATGACTTTTATTACTCAATTTGGTATTAAATATTACCATACATAAATAAAAGATATATGCCACAAATTAAGTTTTCAAAGAAAAATATATAATAAGTACTGTGAAAATTTTTAGAACTTCAATGCTTGAGAAACTTTCACGTTTCTGAAATATACTTTCTTTAAGTTCGACAGAGAGAAATCAATTCAGGGCTAAATTTAAATTTCAATTTCCTTTTCCATTGATTCCTTTGTCCAATTTAAAAAATGGCATGACTCAGAAAAGTAAACATTACCTACAAATTGAAGTGTTCTTAAAAATATTCACGTTATTGTACTTCTCGAGACCCACGAATATTATTATTATAGCTGTGATATACATTAAGATTACATTACATTATTATCTTTTAAGAACAAATATCAATCAAAATTAAACACAACAAAAAATAAATCAAATCTGAACATAAGAGCTTCTTTTCGATATGAGAACGGTTTCTAAAGCGATTTAAAGTAGAGAGGAGAAATAATGAAAAAATTCAACACCCATTATTTTCGAAATATTAATAAAAATAGTGCAACATTTTCGTCCCATTATAACAAAAACAAAAATCATGTCATTTAAAATAAGACTTTCGCTTTACAGAATACGCTTATTGACTACTTTCCTTACACAGAGTACAATAAATACATTTACGTTCCCTGCTCAAAACGCAAGCGATAATGCTGGAAAATTAGTTTCACAAGACTTCCGGAATTTTTTAATTACAAAGGCGGAATTGCAGAGCCGGTCGGTCAGATGGTAAATATTTCATATTATATAATTTTTAGATTTTCAACATAATTTTCAAATTTATATTGAAAAAGACATTGGCTATCACTTAATCTATTAACTGGTATTCAAATCTCTTGTGATAAAGCGATAATACAATCAGACAGCTTTCTCATGATTGACCTAATTACAGCTAAATTTTATAAATTGAATACCCAACTAAATTTTCTCCAAAGAAAAAGTTAGGTGAATTAAGCCAGAATGTTACACTACCCAATTTTTTAATGAAAAGAAAAATAAACAAGGGGGAACTTCTCACATCTTCCTCAATAAATCCGCTTGCAAAATATTTAACATTGGCGAACAAATCGTCTTTTATTTTTATGGCGTCCATCTTTCCTGTTTCGTCAAATGTGTATTTCATCGAAGCCAGTTAAAACCAAAGAACGCACTGTATTAAACAATAATAAAAAATGTTTTGATTGAAATTAAAGTAGAATACACTACACTTATCACATTTCCAGTTACATATTTTAGACGAAATTTGGTAATTTCATGGACTACAATTTGGCAGCGACCTCCACAACAGCCGCCATTTTCTTAGATTTAATCAATTGGATTTTCATACAGCGGCTAAAGTTTTCGAAAACAAAACTTAAAAAACAGCGATATCACTCTCCAACTAGTATTAGTGTAGATAATTTTTTTGTTATCCGGCAATGAAGGCAAAAATAAAACAAATTTTCTTATACACAAATTATCCCTACAGATTTTATTTTAATTTTCTTAACCGTACGGAACTAACGAGCACTCAAAGTTACAAAGATTTTGCACCTCACTGGTGCCATGTCATTAAAGAATAGCTAATGTCAGAGTTTTGGCGCAGCGGTTACATGCTCTTGACATTAGACATGATTGTGTTTTGAAAAGTTTCTCTGTTTTCCTTCAGTTAGTTGCTGGAAATTGTTATCCCGACAGAGGTGGTTTTCACTTTACTATTGGCTTGTTGCGCAATTTATTATAGTTATGTCTATTATACAGTTATATTCTGCTGCGAGAAATGGTAAGAAGTAGTTATTCTACAAGTTTAATTGGTTATCTATTAGGCCATGTGAGGTTATGATATCTTATGTCATCAAAATAAATATTCTTCTGTACTTTTCTTTAATCAAATCGATTGCTTTAAGTTAAATTTCTGCTTTAGAAAATATTTGAAATAATTCTTTAACCAGGAAGTAGAGTTATAGCGCCTATCACGAGGAGACTTGCTTCCCAAGCGTCCCCATCCAAGAAATTAGTAGAGCCGGAGAAAGGCTACATCTACGTGAATAATGAGGAGCTCAGCATGGAATTTAAGGATATTACAGATAGAGCAGCCCAATTGATGTTCTGGACTGAATTGTTTCGCGGATTTGCCGTTACTCTAGCCCACATTTTCAAAGAGCCCGCAACGATTAATTATCCCTTTGAAAAGGGGCCTCTTAGTCCACGTTTTCGAGGGGAGCACGCTTTAAGACGTTACCCCAGTGGAGAGGAAAGGTGCATTGCCTGTAAATTGTGTGAAGCTATTTGTCCCGCCCAAGCAATTACAATTGAAGCTGAAGAGCGTGCTGATGGGAGTCGAAGAACTACACGGTACGACATCGACATGACCAAATGTATCTATTGTGGATTTTGTCAGGTATAACTTCTTATTCTTAAACAATATATAGCTTTAATATTAAATAATACAGGAAGCTTGTCCCGTTGATGCAATCGTAGAGGGCCCTAACTTCGAGTTTTCGACTGAAACGCATGAAGAACTCTTGTATAACAAAGAAAAACTTCTTAATAATGGTGATAAATGGGAATCCGAAATTGCTTCAAACTTGCAAGCTGATCATCTTTACCGCTAAAATATCTAATTGAAAATATGTAACTAATTGGTTAAAGAATAAATATAACAGTGTAAAAGTAGTAAACATATTTCTGAATTGTCAGTAAAGCCCTTTTTAACCCGCTGAGAAATTGTAGAGAGGGCATATTTTTTTAAACAGGAATTGTTGGATAAAAATGATTCTGATAATTTGACTCCTAAAGGAAAACTACTATAACAAAGAGCTTAAATACAACAAGATGCCGCAAGCTGAAGAAATGCTAATTCTTTCATCAGACTTAATAGAGGTTCCCCAGAGCACTAGGTTAAGTGTAGAAGTGCAATTTATTGCAGTTATATATTATATCTTACTTCCTATGACAATTGGGCCGAAAAGTTATGCTAGATTTCAAACTACAGTATCGTGTAAAACAACAACGTCTTTTATGTAAAAACAAAAACCTCAAAGAAAGGAAGAATTTTTGTATTTTCACAAATTCTGTTCCTATATTCCTGTTAAGCATAATAAAGTTCATTTAATATATATGAAACAATATGTTGTTCTTTACAAGCACTACTAATTTTTCCAAAAATCAGTAAACCTCTCATAATGCGGGCATGCAAAACAATAGCAACGCTTACATTATTTTAGTTGAGATAACTGTACTTTTTAGAATTATTTAACTTTTTATTGCTTTATACATTCATATGCGCTAAGAATTAAAGAAACTAGTTCTGTTTCCACGAATTCGTGGATAAGATCAAATTACGTGATTTCCAAATATGGCACGAAAAAGTATAGTGCTGAATTTAAATTAAAATTAGTTCGGAAAGTGCTTGCAGGAAATACACAATATATTGTAGCAATGAAAAATAAAATTAATAGATCAATTTTAAGTCAATTACTTGCGAAATTACAAGAAGCAGGGCATACGGAGACGGTCCATTCAGGTGGTTGTCCAAGGGCAATAACAGAGAGGGAGGATATAAAAATAAAAACTCTCAACATTTAAAAACCACCCATTTACGTCTGCACCTGAAATCATCCAGCAGCTTAACTTAAAAGTTCATTCCAAGCACTATAAGAAGCCGAGCTATAAAAAATAATTTAAAAGCTATCCCCCTGCCAAAAAGACCTTGTTAACAGGAAGGCATGTCAAAGGGAGGTATATTATTGTAACTCATTGTTATAGTATTATTTTTTGAAATACTCGGGTTTTAGGTTAAAATTTGCATTAGACCATGTAAGCTGGCCTATTTCAAAATAAAAAATCCTCTTATTTAGTGACGAGAGTAAATTCAATCTATTTGGCAAAGACGACATTCGCTTTGTTAGAAGACCTCTAGGAAAAAAAATTTATCATCGATATTGTACCTCTATAGTTAAGCATGGGGGTGGAAATGTGATAGTGTGGGGGGGCTTTTCGAACAGTGGAGTTGGTCCTGTGTACCAAGTCGATGGAATTATGGATCGTTTCCGCTATAAAAATATTCTGGAGACTATTATGTCGCCCCACGTAGAAAAAAAGATGCCACTTCGATGGGTGTTTCAACAGGATAATGATCCGAAAAACACATCGAAAGGAGCTCAGGAATGGTTTCAGCAAAATGGGATTCAAGTCATGGATTGGCCGACCCAATTACCTGATTTTAGCCCCATCGAAAGTTTGTGAGACAAAAAATTAGGGGCTGGAGATTTGCTAATAAGATCGCATTAATTGAAAGCCTCAAATATGAATGGTAGAATATTTCCTCATAAATAAGAAATTACTTGAGTCCATGCCAAATCGCTGTGCCCAGGTCATCGAAGCAAAAAGATATTTTACAAAATATTAAAAACAAATTAAACGTTGCTCTTGTTTTGCGCCATGCAAAATAACAATTTTAATACTTGTTTTAAAAAAACTTAAATTTTTGAAAGGAAAAAAATTTTTTTTAATTAATTTAATTAAATTCACTGAAATTTGTTCGATAAAGAAAAAAAAATTGTTGAAATAAAATTTTTGTTTGTGTTTTTTTGGGTTTTTATTTTCTCTTTGCATGCGTTGCTAATGTTTTGCACGATACTGTATGTAAATGTAGAGAAACACTGATGTTATATTCTTTTTTTACTTTTTTTATGTTTTATAAATTTCATATCTGGAGCTCAGATTTCTTACTGGGTCACTGCCTAGTCTCAGTAAAGCCAAATGAACATACAGGAAATTAAATTTGAATGAAAATTCCAACGAATTTTGTAAAATGCTGTTAGTTCCAAGGTTGAAAACAACAGAATGCAATGAAAAACACACATCTTCATTTTAAATCAAATTCTTACTATATGTATATGCGCGAAAGATTAGGATTTACACTTCCGTCCGATTCTGTGAACGATTTTCAGATGAGCTCCCTCCCTTGAAAAGGGTGCATCCCGGTTACAATTCGGAATTTTTATTATTCAATTTCTACTGAAAAAAACTTGTTCTTGGAAAAAAAAACTGGAGAAAAGTGTCGTAGCATCCAATGAACGGTTAAAAAACATTTTGCAATACAATATTATTTAAAACTTTATTCCATTCAATTATTATTTACACAGTTAAATTGAAATAGTCAGTATAAACATGTTTTAGAAAAAATTAGTTTTTGAACCTGCGAATTAATTTATAGATGAAACCCCAACGATTTTTTCAAAAAAAACTGTCATTGTGTAAGGTGTTGCAAATAATCAAGCTCAATTTTGTCTTAAACATTTATCGATGATAAAAGTAAGTAGTGCAGATGTAGTAGGTATACCTGGAGCATTATGTAAAAACTGAGCCATGCTGGAGGTTTCCTTGCATAGAAGTCATTTTATATTGAGTTTCAGAGATGTAATATTTTATTATAATCAACCTAATATTTTTATGTGAATCTGCATATTTTTCTAATACAGTTTAATCCGGACACGTACTTCACAGACTGATAGTCCGGACGCTTCTCGTTAATCCGGACGAGCTTCGCAACAAAGCTATCGATAAAGAGATGATTTCGAAAAAATAAAAATCGACTACAGATTCCTATTCGATTTTGTAAAATTACATATACATTACCCTATAATTATACGGTATATATTATTTATGTTATAATATTTGATTGGCGTACTTTTATTTGTCGAAAACAAATTTTATTTAAATACGTATATAAATGTGTTAAATAAAAATGTCTAAGTTGCTAACGTCGTGTTGTTTAAATAATATATATTCAATATATGTAATGCATTCATGTACTTTTAGCTTAGTATCCGGACATTTCGATAATTTGGACGCGCATCTTGCATTCAATTGTCCGGATTAAAGAGGTTGTACTGTAAATATTTAAAGTTGTTATTCTAGTATAATATATATGTATATCTTGTTTAAACAATTTTAATGAGAACCCAAAATTTGGATAAAAATCTATGGATTGGATGGGAATCCCAATTTTCATTTCGAAATGCAACATTCAACTTAATCGATCCAGCTATTCCAAATATGGCCCTTTATCATCTAGTTAAAGTAAAAAACATTTTTCCTGAAAGTGATTTTTTCGCATCGAATGATAGTTGTACCTATTTCCAAGCCGTAGGCGCATGGAGACTGAAACATTCATTTTCTGGAAAAAAAAATTTGGAAAAACATTCCTTGTTTATATATGTAAATTAAAATTTCTTGATGAAATTTAAAAGGTAAAATTTGTTGTTCTTATGCCCGATTTCACTATGCGAGCTTAATCTATGTTACTAGGTTCCATATTCTTTGGCTTAAGTTTTCACTCAGCTAAGCGCGAGGCAAAACTTAAGTGACGATTTAATTATTTTCGGTTTCACAGTCCCTTCTTATTTTACGCTTAGTTGAGTACGAGCATGCCATACAAAAAACTAGGAACGTTTTGTCTCTTCGAAATTTGGGATACCTCGAAATATCCCAGCTCCAAAAGAGATGCGAGGAATTTTTTAAGGCTCTCTCTTAGCTGATTGGGTTGGGGAGGGTGGAGAAATTTGGAGATGTTTGGTGCGGGTGTTACAGCAGGCAGCGAGAGCGTGTGCCGTCGGCTTATCCGTAGATAAATAATAAATATAGGCCCTGTTGTTGGACGATAGGGATGAGATAATTTATGGGTTCGTAATTCGTAGAACTTTCAACGTCTCATTGTATTTTGGCTATATGATGAAGGCAAAGTTTTAGCAGCGAAAAAAACAATGGATAGTTTGGAATATTTTATCAGACGCATGGATTAATTTAATTGAAATTAAATACCTAGTTTGTATATACATATCTTTGTAATGCTTTGGATTGAAACAACATTAATATATACATATGTATATGTACATACTGGCTGGGTTACTCGGTTTCATCCTGTGTAAAAAAATTTTGGCCGCCGTATTGGGTCCACTATTTGGAATTTTACACATTAATTTTATAGTCCATTCGAAATTACCTCAAAATATTCATAGCATTAATTTTCACTTAAATTCACTGAAGTTCGACAATTACTGTAGGCCATATTGGATCCGTTATCTTTAATTTCCAAATTCCGAACTTGGATTCGCAATAAGGACATCTAAGCACCCCCAAATAACAGTTTTCATGGCCATCGAATTTTAAATTTTTGGCCACCATCTTGAGTCCGCCATTTTGAAACTCGCGAATATAAAGTGGACTATATGTTGGGCCGAAATATGTAGTACCTTCACCGAAAAAATTAAAATTATCGGATTGAGCGTTTTGGCGTGATTGAGCAACAAACAAACAAAATAAATTTCGATTTTTTATATATGTATATGTACATGATACATATGTATATACATATACATGATGATGTAGGCGAAAAGGATAAAACGGCTTCTTCTTTGTTTAGCCAAGGCGAACAAAAGGTAAAACCCCACAGAACTTTTCATTCATCCGCGAAAAATGTTATCTTCCAGGTTATAAGAAAGCGAATCATCTTGGTTCTGCCATGTTTGCTGGGATCTACTTGGATGATACATAGAAGACGAAACTTTTAATATTTTAAATTTAAAAGATTTAAAAAATGCTCCTCATGAGAATCAAAGTTACGATGCAATATTAGCAAATACAGAAGAGTGCGAAGAACTTGAAATTGATTTAACGTTTGATTGCCAGTTTGATGCAATTCTTCATAATAATAATAATATAATATAATAATTTTTTGGCTTTGAAGGAAAATTCTTTAAAATATTATGTGGGGTGTATTATTTTTACATGTTTGAAAAAATTTCAGTTCACAGAATGTTGAGTCTTAACTGAAAAAGAAAAAAAAATGCATTTTATTAATAATTCAGAAATATTTCTGCCTAAAACAAATTACTCTTATAAATTCACTTTTGGATCTCTGATTTGTCCATCAAACTTATATTTTGAAATTTCAAAAATCCAAATTCATGTTTTCATATTCAAAGGTTTGGTTTATGAAAAATAATCTTTGTTATTCTTGTCATCTCAAATTAGTAGATTTTTTTTTATTATAAAATTTTCCAAATTTAAAACAAAAAGAATCCAAAATTAATAAACTGACTTGATGTCGTGTAATATATGTATATATAAAGATCTACGAATTACGAACCTATAATTTACCTCATCCTACCCAGAAGCAAGCATATAAAATCGTCGAACAATAGGACCTATGTAAGGATAAGTCGAGCGCACCCCACACCACCAAATATCCTTATCCTCCTCATCGCAATCAACTAAGAGAAAGCCTCAACAAATTCCCCATACCTCTTTGTGAGCTGGGACATTTCGAGGTATCCCGAGTTTCGAACGGAGGCAAAAGCGTTCCTGGTTTCTTGTATAGAATCCACAGTCTATGTTATTTCTTAGCCTATGGTAGAAGCCTATGTATTTTGCTCCTGTAATTAATTTAGCAATCGTCGAAAAATAAAAACCAATTGTGACGCGGGATGTTTTATTGTATAAACATTATTTCGGTTTTTCATTTTATTCAAACACATCGAAATTGAGAACTAATTCCTTAAAAGTGGTACGCTAAAATTTATTATACAATTGCTGTTTAGGATAATTTGGATTAGGAAAAATTATAACAAATTTTAGACTAAAAGTAGGACGAACATTGAGTAGCAATTAAAATTGCTGTTTTGTGAGTAAATTTGAAAGTTCTTTATTTAAAAACGAGCCATGTGTTTAGTATACTAATGGTGAAATTTAAAAACATACAAAACAAAACTGGAAGTTTGTTTACCATCCAGTTGTTGTATTTGCCAGGCGTCGCATACGTCTCGTATTTCTATCTTGATCACGAATTTTCTTCTCCATCTCGGCATCCGTTAAGGTTTCTAAAAACGGAGCCCAAGCGTCTGCCTCGCTTGGGGCTCTGAATGGTACTTCGACTGTTGACAAAGGGGCTTCGCTAAACGCGTAAGTTCTGTGATGCCACGATAATTGACCCCGTATTGAATACGATATAGCTGTCACAAATTCGCCACCCAAACCCAATTCAGCACAAAGTTTCATAGCAAATTCCTCTGGATTATTGTTTTTGTCTGCCATATCCCACTCGACCTGGTCGACCAAAGAAGTGTTTCCAACGTGAATATTTAATTTAATGATAACTCGTTGATCACAACTTTCTTCCAAAATTGGTGGCTCATTCGGAAATGCTTCAATTTGCTGTCGAATTGCTTGGGAAATCGCCGGTACAAAAGGTATGGGATTTAAATCGAGATCATCGCAAAGGACTTCAGCGAATTGCTCTGGTGTTATCATACTTTCTGAAAGTCAAATATTTTTTTTTAAAAAAGGATTCATAAATATTCTTAGAGTACTCATACCATTTTTGTTCCATGTAAACGTATCCCTTAACTTCTGACCTTCCAGCTCCATGTCTAGGCGGATGGGGACCAAAACTTCTTGTTGTGCAGCGTTCTCAAGATTAGCTGTTGGATCAGTGTCGTCAAAACACATTGGAAATGTCCGCACTTTTTTATTATGCACTCTATTTCGATTGATTGGCGTTGCTTGCGGGACCGCGTCGAGGTGACTGGAATTCGGCATTGTCGGCACCCATGGGGCCGGTTTCTTTGATTTGCTTTCACGGAGTATGGGAGGATCGGATGTGTTAACAGATATTGCGCGATACCTGGAGGAAACAACATACGTAACTTAACACTTTAATTTATTTACATTCGAATTGGTACACCTACTTTTCATCGTGCCCTTCGATTATTTCATTAACTTCACTGGCTTTTAACAATGATACAGAGCTTGCCAAGATGTGATTGCTAAGACCAGATTCCGCTAACCGCTTTCGCTCTTCATTAGATAGCACAATTCTAGTCATTCCAGGGAATTTCTTGTATAAGGTACCTCTAAACAAACGCAGGTAATTTCCAACCTTTAATAATACAAATGTTTTCGTTTTCATACGCCCAAATAATTGAAATTTCTTATTCACCTCAGAGCCAACATAGTAGTATTCACCATTTTCTTCTAGTTGAAAGCTCACTGGCTTATCGCCGTACGTTTGCAGAGACATAATTGGACTGCTTTGTAAGGGTTAATATAAATATATCCAAAAAACCTCGCCAGTAATAAATTGTAATACGACGCCGCCTACCACTGACGTCTAGAAGCGGACGATTTGTGCCATAAAAAAAATGCATACAACAAAATGGTGAACTTTCTATTCCTCTTGCTCACACTTTTAGCGGAGATTGCGCAGGGTTTGAATTTTTTTGAAATGCATTTTATTTATCATCCGTTGGGCCATCCTTGGCAGGCGAATTAATCTTTTGGAGTCAACTGTTCGTCATATGGACATCCCTCGGGAAACTAAAACCCAATAAAAACAGAGTATTAACTAAACTAATATTTCTATCAATATATAAATTTATCTTTTATTTCCTCCCCCCCAAACAAATTTTCACGGTGACGACCTTGTCGCCGACTTGCCCAAATCCGACGGTTCTTGTAGAGGAAAAACCGTTTCAGTTACAAAAGAAATTTCTAGGAAAAATTCAATCAGTTTCACAATTTTTATTAAATGAAATCACTTAACACATCACTAAACCACTAATTTTCTTAAAAACTTGTGAAACAAAAATTCACAAATTCCTGTGAATTTTCGTAATTTTGCAGTCAGGCACAAAACAATTTTCAGGATTTTTTTTTAAATAACCCGCAATAGATGTAATTGACACGTTTGAGATATTACAACAATATTAAGACACAAAACTAGCCTACATTTAATTTAAATAAAATACAACAAATGCACAAAATTACCTCTTTGCTCCCTAAATCACTCCATTTGACAAATCTTACTTTCCCGCTCGCTCCTTCTTCCGATGCGAGAGTATTTGACAGCACTGACATATATACTGGACTGCTAACACACGTCTGAAAAATGGTGCGAATTTTAACTTAGGCTCAAGCCTTTCTGGCAAATTATACCAATTAAAATCCTGAAAACCCCGCAGAATTATGACTAAGCATAACTAAATAACAAATAACCAATAACCAAATTGTCACTAACCGAGTTCTGTTATTTCTCGCTCAATTTTTAGTTTCTTTATAAAAAAATTACCAAGTATTAAACCACTGGGTGTCTAAGGGGGACAGAGATGGATATACAAATTATTGTTACTACATCTGTCTAACCTTGATATCTCACGCATATGCCAACATAATATAAAAGTTCCAGTAACAGCTGAGTGTAATCGATAATAAATTGAGACATTTAGTGATCGTTATTCTTGCGAATTGGCGCACTTTTTGTAAACATTGTTATTGCGAGTGCATGTGCAGTTGTTTGTGCGTTATTTTTATATAACAATTAAATCGGTTTTTTTTTCAAAACAAATTAAATAAATAATTCAGTGAAAAAACAGTGTTTTGTGGAAGATTGCATTTATAATGCAGGCTGTAAGGAAGGACAAGTCCAATTTTTCAGGTATGTTAATGTACTTAGTTCTTAAAAATTCAGATAAGTATTTACATATAAAAACATAATTCTGAGGTTTCCTATGGCATCTGCATCGGGAAGAATGGTGCACAGCAATTAAAATAAACTTAAATTAAATAATTGGTAAAGAAGATATATGTATACCTTTGTGAGATGCATTTTTCAGAGATGATATCAATAGGTCAAAGTTTAAAATGCAGGTTCGCAATAATTCTTTTCCAATGCAAGTGGAATATTTATTCTGCGAAAAGGGTAAGTTGAAGGTAATTCTTGGAAAAATAATTTTTGGTAAAACGAACCTGATTACAGCTGCACATTCTTCATTCGAATATTGGAATAAGGCTTTATTAAGTTGTCCACCTGGGGTATCTAAGGGGGAGCGAGATAATTAGATTTTGACCATAAGTTGACATCACTTAAAGTGAATTTTTGTATTGGACCAGCAGTCCAGTACTTATATCTCAGTGCTTGGTAGTCAGTTTGACAGTTAATGTTCGTTTTTCATATTTAGTTTGGTTTCACTCATTTTACAAGGTTCTTTCACTGAATATTCACTTTATCCTGCGGATTTGAGTATTCCATTGCTATATTTAGTGCCACCAAGAAAATCAGTTGCTATTACTGAATTTACGAGTAAACCTAATACCACTGCAATGCATAAAATAAACAAATAAGATTTATCAGTCAGATGCTCAGTATCGTCCTTCACAAGAAGTAAGGATAAACAAGGGAATAAGGAAGTCATATGAACGAAAAGGATAAACATTAAATGAGAAGAAATGAAATTGGATTTGCAGCATTCGTATATGAATGGAACCACTTCTTATCAGACTTTTGGAATGCGACAAATTCAGCACACCCCTGCGAAAGACTATCTCTTGATGCCAACTTCGTGTGATCCAACGGATTCTGAAAACGTCAGAACGTCGACTACTTATCTTTCTCTTTTAACCTTCTGGAGGTCGGTAGGGTTTCCTTGATAATATTTTCGGTATTTCATTACCTTTAAAAACTACATGGTGAAAATGTTGAGTACGGTATCAAGGCAAATTGCGATCCAATCTGGAAGATGTTTTTCCACATCAAAGCAGGTGGGTAATTGGTCAGAAATTTTGGTTTACGTAATACCCGCAGAAAAAAACCGGATAGCACTTTGGAAATTGGAAATTGATATAACTTATTTATAGAATAACTTCAAAGTCGCCGTTTGTGGAGCCTCTGGTGGTATTGGACAGCCCCTTTCCTTGCTGCTTAAGCAGTCTCCCCTCATTAAGCAGCTGAATCTTTACGACATTGTCCACACACCTGGAGTCGCTGCCGATCTTTCTCACATCGATACTCAAAGCGATGTCCAGGGATTCATGGGACCAGAGCAGGTCGATGCCTGCCTCAAGGGTAAGTGGTCAAAGCTCAAAATACAGTGACCATTATTAGAACCACTCCAACAACTTTAACTTTTCACAAATCATCCTATTTTTGAGTTGAACAAAACGCAGAAAATAAATGGAAAAGGAAACTTGCAGATTTAAATATACTTCTGTGTCGATTTTCCTCCACTATAGAACATAGAAAAAGAAATAAAAAGTTCCCGAAATAGTGCGGTTTTCCTAAATATTTTCATATCAATGTGGAAAAACTAAACTTTGGTTTCCGAAGAAATTAACTTTGGAATTTAGCTAAACTCATTTTTCTAAATGTCAGCTTTTCTCACAATTTCCACGTAATCCCATTAAAAATTAAGTAACAAGCATCACGCAACTGAAGTCTAACACTTATTTCACTTTTTATTATTATCCTCAATCAACATCTTCAAACTAGCATAGAAGTATAACATAACTCCTAAATTTATTTTTAAGAGACAGCCTAAGGTGTCGAATTTTGCTTCGCATATGGTGCAGCCATCACAATCTTATTGGAATTTTTTAATTGTCAATAAAGTCAAGGTATAAAATTGTTATATCGTATCCCATCCCTTCCAATTCTTCGGAAATGATTAGTTTTCTGAATCTTGCCTTTTTTAAATTAGAGCGGCAAAATCAATAGATAAGGATATTTTGAAATTCAAACTTGGCCCTGAATTGATTTTCCTCCTCTAAGAAACATTGATAAAGTATTCTTAAGAAAATTTCAAGGTCCCGAAGCCTTGAATTAGTTCTAACAATTTTCACAGTTATTCAATTTTAATTCAAAACAAAATTTCTATTCTCTTAGTGTTCTCTGCAAATAGTAAGAATTGTGAAATTTTATCTTTGAATTAAAATAAAATAAAATAATATTTTGGAGAGGATTGATGTGATGGGTAACGCTTTTATACCTTGACCTCTCTGATAATTTAAAATTCTAATCAGAATGTCAAGTCTACAACATTTGTGAAACAAAATTCCATACCATCCCGTTTCTTAGAATATTTTTGCATTGCTTATCCAATTCTTTGATCAAGAAACGGATAAATTTGTGAGTTAGGAGTTGTTGCTTCATGTAAAGTGCATGAATGCAAACGTATTTATATATATATTTTTAAATAATAATTCCCGCGAATTTTTAAGAAAGTCTATGGATATGTTGGTTAAGCGCAACAACAAAGGCATTATAATAAGATATTCCATGTTGTATATATCATGCAAAATAGCTTTGAGATTGGGTACACGAATGGGCGCAAGCTTTTCAAGTTGAACCCCTTCAAAATTGTTTATCCCAGTTACATATAGGGACAATAGGAATAGGGGTTTTCTAAGAATTCTCAGAGTTGCGTGCTCTGCTCAACTCAATACTGAAATGTTCAAGGAAAAGGTTATATAATTCTTCAAAGCCGACCTCTATCACACTTTGCTTTGAAAATGAATTTATCAGCAATGTGAATTATGAAGAATGAAAAACTGACTATTCAAATATTTTTCAAGAAAATTTAATTATTAATTTATATATGTATAACTCACATACTAAGGAAATAAAAAATATTAATATAGCAATGAGCAGTAAGTGCTTCGAAATAACAAACCGCATAAAGAGCTCGGAAAGTAAATTTTGAATAAATCGAAATTTTAACAAAATTACCATAATGATTGTTCCAATAGTTTTCTTTAAGTTAAGTAAAAATACCTATAAATAAACAATCTGAATTCCATTAAATAATTCAAACATGATGAAACTGCCCATATGCTCTTTACCCTTGAAGATTTCATTTATTGAGTTGAGCAAAGCACGCAACTCATAGAATTCCTAGAAAAATCCCATTGAACTAGCCAACAGGCATTGACGCTGAGCTTCGTGCGATATTTGCAGCTTGGAACATTTTGTTATTATGCCTTTGGCAACACGTAACGCAACGTGATATTTTTATTAAAGCTTATTATATGGATAGTTGTATCCTGGAAATATCGGCTACTTGTCAGGTAGTTAATTTATAAAATTACTAAATCTACCCTAGTGCGCCACATGGGCCGGAAGACCATGAGTACGCCCCTCATCAGATCCAGCGTTTCATTAATGTACCCTAATCAACTACTACAAGTAAATAAATAGATCAATTATGTTTTAAATTAGAAGACATCTTTTCTCCTGGTTGGCCTTTTTACTAATTTTTGCTGAGAAACTATTTTAATATTTTAGTTTCACTTTTTTCGTATACTATGATTTCTTATCACCGTCTTTGACTTATCTTTACAAACCATACAAATTGTATCCAATAATTCCATGCTTAACATTAAAAATTAAAAAAAGTAATAATAGTAATAATCACAAAACGGATAAATTAGTATACAAAGCGAAATTCTTACTACCTTATGCAACGCAAGTGGGTGTGAGTCTGTTTCTCTGATTCCCAGAAAATCAGATTTTAATAAAATTCCAACCAATCAAACATTTCTGTTCCACTTATTAGTACATGTATCTATGTATGTTAGTTTGAATTACGTCGCTTAAGTGCTATGTATTGTATTATTTATTTTCAAGTCTACTATCGATAAATCTATAATGTACACTATTTGATAAATTTCACTTGGTGTTTCCATTATATGAATATGTATGTTCATAATACGAGCACATATTTGAAATCGTCTCATCGACATCTTTCCTTTAATGCCAATGTAATTACAAAAAAAATGTAAACAGTCATGCTCTATGGAGCTCCCCTCTGGTTTCAATGTGCACGTAGTTATATTAAGAAATTACAATCCCAAAATAAAATCTTAAAAATGATTTTTAATTTGCCCTGGCACTTTTCCACTTCAGAGCTACACTCTTTAGCTAACGTAGATTTAAAAACTACCAAAGTTTATAACCTTGCTCAAAATTTTTTCGATAAATGTAGAATAGCGGATAATCCACTGATCCGACAGTTAGTTGATAGTTAGTAAATAAGGCTTAGGTTAGGTATAGATATGTAGATTAGGATATATAATTTCACTGGGTTTTAAGTAGAATAAAATTATTTGTCCCAAAATCTTAGATTACTATAAAATTGTACTTCTGCTAGATTAATTATAAAAAATTATAGATGAATGAAGAATGTACTTCTAGCACTAAAATGAGAATTCCTATTTTATATACAAATGAAATGTAAAATAAAACAAAACAAAAAAAAAATTTTCACACTATGGCGGCTAACATACTTATAAATTCTTGTTTAACACCGCTTTTGGTTTAAAGGAGAACACTTCAACATTGCGAAGTCAGCGAGCGGCCAGTATTATTTGGCCCTTTTCCTTTCTTCGTATTAAAGTAATATATATCTTGTTAGTTTTTGTTTCATGTCTGTGATGCGGCAGTTGGACAAATAAATACTAAATTCATCCGTTCGTATAGACCTAAAACATGAGCAGCTCTTATGAAAAAATATTTACCTTAACGATTATTATAAAGTCTGCACGTCGGCCGTATAAAAAATACGGCATTCATGAATTCAAAGAATTATTTACGCACCACAATCGGCGTATATTAATGATTGCATTTCGTGAATATTTTAGTATGCTTAAGTCATAGGGCAAAAGCTTTTTTAATTTTTTTGTTTTTTTGTTTAATGTCACGTGCTTAACGATTTTATTTATTTTCCCTTTGGTAAGCAATTTCTAAACATAATATTATATTTTTTAAAGGCGCTGATGTAGTAGTTATCCCAGCCGGTGTGCCAAGAAAGCCTGGAATGACCCGAGACGATCTCTTCAATGTAAACGCTGGAATAATTAAAGCGCTTGCTGCATCAATTTCCAAAAATTGCCCGAAAGCCTGTGTAGCAATTATCACCAATCCAGTTAACACTTGTGTACCTATTGCTGCAGAAGTAATGAAAAAGGTATGTTGATATTTAAGAAATAAGAGTCGTAAAATATTAAACTTAATTATTCTTTAGAATGGTACTTACGATCCCAAGAGACTGTTTGGTGTTTCAACATTAGATATCGTACGTGCTAGGGCATTTATTGGACATGCTTTGAAAGTAGATCCACAGAAAGTTGAAATTCCAGTGATTGGTGGGCATTCTGGTGTTACGATCATCCCAGTCCTCTCACAATCTCAGCCTAAATACAAAGGATCCCAGGACGACATTCAGAAGCTGACTGTGAGGATACAGGAGGCGGGTACAGAAGTTGTTAAGGCAAAGGCCGGCGCTGGTTCGGCCACGCTATCTATGGCTTACGCTGGTGCCAGATTTGCAGTTTCCCTACTCAGAGGGTTATCAGGAGAAAAGAATGTTGTCGAATGCTCTTATGTACAATCAGATGTTACCGAAGCTGCGTTCTTCTCAACGCCATTAATTTTGGGCAAAAATGGTATCGAACAAAATTGTGGCTTACCGCAATTAAATGACTTTGAGAAGAAACTATTAGATGCTGCTATTCCCGAATTAAAGAAAAATATTAAGAAGGGCGTGGATTTTGCCAATTCGTAAATTTAATGAACAAATGTAATTATTGAAATTAAGCAAAATAAATCAAACAACTCAATTGTACAAATCGGATACACGTCTTTCATTTTCTAGTTTCTTTGTATAAAAAGGCATCAAATTAATTGAGTCGAGAAAGTTATTTGTAAGGGTGAAGAATCCGTTTTTATCGTTATATTATTAAGGTAGTATTGGGCTGAATCGATCGATTTAAAATCTTTTATTTAGCTCATTTGTTTTCATGTCTGTTTGGAATCTTCAATATTGAACAATTTCATATTATCCGAGCCACTTCTAAATTCACGTTTATTACAAAAAAAAAAGTTGTACAAATACATTATTAACTAGTTTTCCAACAATATGAATTATCAACTGCGATCCAAAAAGTTGAATGAGATTTTAATGAGCACAACACGTAAGTAAAATTCGGTCAATTATTTTTTTTAGTCTTATTTCCACAAATTAAAACAAATTTCTTTTCAAAAAGTTTTTTATAGTTTTTCACTATCTATTTGAGAGAGCGCTTCATCGGAGCATTACCTTCTTATAGTGAAAATAGCGTAGGAAAGAATCCTTTTGAAACTTTGAGAATATATTCTTTCACTGACCATTTATGCATTTTCCCTCTTAATAGATTTCATTCAGACTTTGTGTACATTTATCGGCCGATCTCTAAGCCATGTTCAAAATTGCAGAGTTTGCAGAAGGAGGAGGATTTTCACTTCACTATTTATTTAAATTTGTTTTCGCGCAGACTGTTGTGAATCGATTATAATCAAACATAGACAGCATGCTTTTTGTGGCAATATCTCGGCAATGTTATCAAATAATATGGAATTACATATATAAAAGTAATTAAGATCCGATTTTTCTTCATTCGATCGATATTATTTTATTAAGATATGGAATCATATAATAATTTATTTTGAACTCCAATAATGACGAGGAAGAAAACTAAATCGTAAATAATTTTCCAACTTCGATATCAGCATCTATTCTACATATCAGCAATTATTCAGCTACACAACCGCTCATAAGTATTTGCCCACTTTAAATAATGTAATGAAACATTACCAAAATCTACCTAGTTTATCTGTTGTTATTACAATACAGAATCCCAGTAATACTTTATTAGAGATAAAAAACCAACATTCTGATATTTTGCTTCATGGTATTTATTTTGCTCGTTTCGCAGAATCTAACTAGTAAGAGTGCTCAAAACAATGAGTAGTAACTTGGCAATTGGTGGTGTAAACTCTGACATAACATAATAAATTATTTATCGTATTTAAAATGCTTTTACGAAGATCGCCCACTTTTGGTTGTTTCTTAATCACACTACACATAAGTAATTTTAGAGCAGTAAATTGAGATTATTTATGAACTAGTGCAAGCTGGAGTACAATCAGGGCTGGATCAGGCTACAAAAACTGATCCTTATTAGGGAAAGTCCCACTTGGTTCTTGTAGGGTTTAAAAATGAAATAATTTATTAATGCGTTCCTGATCTGGCCCGGATTTACATAATATCTCAGCTTATCCCTTTAGGTTGAAGTAGTTGCCTCTTGGGGCACACTTAGGCTAGAGAAGGCCCATTGTGCAGCCTATCTCTTAATGCGGTAAAACATAAACCTCTGATGTCGTTATTAATTTTATCAGACCTGATTTCTGTCTACTTAGCATCAGGCATAAATAATATTATCCAGATTTAGTCGTCCAATCGGGACCCTTCTAGAGTCAGGGACACAACAAAATTTGTTTTCGTTTTTACTATTGTAGCCTTTCAGTTTTTCTTTTTAAACTGAAAATTAAAATGTTAATTTCTTACATCTATTTGGGCTGCTATTAAGTATAACTAAAGTCGAGATTCAGCTCTTTACGTAGAAGACTATGGGCAGGCGCCGTATAGTAACTCCATAAGAATAAAATTTTTAAAAATGTAATGAAAACAAAACAATTGCAAATTGTCCAATTTTCTCCAAACTTTTACGAGCCCGAAATGTTTTTAATCAATGGATTTCTATCACATTTATTGGATTTATATTATAATGGTTTTTTTCTATTGCGAATGTGCAAAGAAAACAATTATTTGATTTTTAGAATACCATTAGTTTAAAAAGCAGTGCAGTTTCTACGCACATAAAGTACGTATATATAATTTTTTTCAGCGATCGGTTAACTATAAGGGAAAGGTCAAATAAAATGCAAAATATCCTGACCCAGTGTATGTCTTCGCTTTGAATTTGCAGCCTTTTGAAAGCAGTAGGCAAATCGTCCGATCGCATAATTACTTACCATCACGTCTAATTACCGCGGTCGTCGGCTAGAAAGCTCCCTTTTTTTGTTGCAAATTCTGAACGCACAGCAAACTTTCGTCCGGAATTCCCTAAAAAAAAATTGAATTCGTTTTGGGTAAACTCATTAGACATTTAAAGCAGACCGAAAGGAATAATGAACAAATCCCAATCGTTTATAAATGGGACCATTGCCGATCAGGAGCTAATTGTGGTTTGTCCAGCAATTCGCGTAGATCAATCTAAAGTTTTGCGATAGTTTTTGATTTTATATACATAGTTAATTTAAGTGGTTTAATAGTTTAGTTTTACTCATTCGAATGTGGATATAAGTGCTTACGTATAAGTTGGGACAATAATTCAGTTTTAAGTTGTGAAAGGACAATTTCAAAATGGCACCAAATCCTGATAACCAAACTGCCCGGCTTGAAAAGAAGTACTCGCGAATTCAACCTGATTCCGAAGGTGATGAAATTGTTATTTCTGGAATGTCAGGGAGGTTTCCAAATTCCAGAAATGTAGCGGAGTTTGAATACAATCTGTATAATAAGGTAAGTGCATAACGATTGAAAGTATTTTCGGTTCTCGTGTCATTAAAAGATGAATTAATAAATATAAAATGATGAATAAATATATGTAGAAATAAAAATGAAATGATGACTATAAAGTGAAGCGATTTCATAAAGCAGCATATAAAATTTGAAATCTCTGTTTTTTAAATTAACATCGTGGGAAAAACTACATACACTACATGTTGTGACTTAACAAAATGTGTTTTCTTTTTCAATATTTCATCATAGTTGCTTAAATTTTAAAAACGGCTTTAAGATGCATTGAATGATAAACTGTATGAAATACCCGCAAAATACAGAAATAGAAAAACTCTGCAGTCGCCATTTTGATCTACCATTTTGTAAATTATTTACTTAACTAAATATTACTTAAGCAGCATACCAGTATTATTTCATCAACTTATAGTTAGTTAATAATTCCTAGCTAATTGAGAAAACATTTTATTAAATAAAAAATAATAGCGAAAAATATGTATACCTTAAAATTTTTGCGTTCAAACCGCCATTTTGAAGATGAAAGCAACTATGATGAAAAATGTAAAAATATATACTTACTGTTAAATTACGACAATTTACGACATTTTATGCATAGTTGATGAAATTATAGAATTTTACCGATTTAATGTGATTAAAACAATATTTTTCACATTTGGATTCTGAAATATTATACCCAAAAAATACTGTGAAATCTAGTTTTTATTTTAGAATTATTATTTTTTCTTTAATTGTGAGAATGAGATTTTAAAGTATATCGGAAAATTGAAATTTTTAAAACGGTTGGGAAACATTTTTCCCTGGTTAAAATGGACAAATATTAATCTAAAATTATGTTATAAGCACATTTTTAAAATATAAAAAAAACGATTAGAAATTCAATGAAGATTGAAGATTTTCCTTATACGAAATGTGGATTGTTCTTATGCAAATTATCTATTAATTGTAGATTAAAATTTTAAGGAGTTCGAAATATAATGCATGTTGACACCGATTTGGGCTCGAACATATAATGATCTATGTATTCGTA
The DNA here is from genome assembly GCA_959613345.1 of Tolmerus cingulatus. NCBI lineage: Eukaryota > Metazoa > Arthropoda > Insecta > Diptera > Asilidae > Tolmerus > Tolmerus cingulatus. The sequence goes on along the minus strand of OY390709.1, from coordinate 23,562,904 downwards.
TACTCTGGTTCGCAAAGAGAAGAACCGCATCAAGATTAATTTATACTTAATACGATATGAAACCACACTATTGCAACTAGAGACATACACACACATATATATACTTATATAGCTATTTACATTCTTTGTGTTTATTAACTGAGAAAAAGTATAAAAATTAACATTATTTGTGTATAAAATTCACACTCCAATTGTCCGGGAATCTTTAGTTTTCCGAAACATGCCTTTTTTAAGTTGAACGGGGGAAAATAAATGGAAAAGGAAACTTTGATGTAAATTTAGTCCTGAATTGATTTCTCTCCTATTTCGAACGTAGAGAAAGTATGTATGCTTCAGATTAAAAGTTCCCGAAACATTGAAGTTATCCTAAAAATTTTCTCAGTACTGTAATTCGATAGGATTTTTCGATTTATGGTAAACGATTTTGAACGAACAAACTAACTGAAGTCTAAGGTAATTAAAATAATATTTTTAAAAATTCATCAGCCTAATAAGGAATTTCAATAAGCTTTTTTCTATTTGAACGCATTCGAAAATAGGAGCCGAGAGCACTTCAAATTCTAAAACAGCAATTTTTAATGTAAAATTACGTATGTACATATATACATATTAAACTATGAGTAAAGCGTATCAAATTAATTATATTCCTGTTTTTGTAAATGCAAATTAAATCGTGGGAAAAAATTGATACCTGAAATATAATTTAGTTGAAATCAAGTAAGGTACGCTAAAAATTATATGCAAATTTAATTGAAGCTATTTTGAATTGAATTTGCGTTATCTGAATATTTTAATATTTAACTTAGTGTTTCAAATGCAGCTTGGAATTTCACAAATCAAATTATTTGCAATTTTCATTTATACAGCTGTTTACAAGTACATGCTATTGTGGTTTCGGAACAGTTCAACAAACTCTAAACGACTGTTTAAAATAGGGATACGCATGACGTTGAACTGTTCTCTGTATTTGGATACGCGACCTAAAGCCATATTTAATGGAAGCAACCTTGAATTCAATGTCAATTTCTACTGTTAAAACTAAGACTTTGGGGTTGAATTTTTTCACGATGCATAAAAACTGTACTACTTAGTGCCAAAAAACGGATGCATATGCATGCGTATTGTAATAGGCACGTCTTGTGCAAAAACCGATTTATGCAAATAACAGAAAGACTTAAGTGTATCTCATAAATTATAGAAAGCTTTGCAATTGCAATAAATATCAATTGTTTGTCCATTTTAAAATCGGTAATGGACGACAACAACATTTTTTTATTCTTATTAATCAGTTGATTGATTCTTGGGAAATATTGTGCAGTTTTGATACCCATACTTATATTTCATAACAAACAATACTAAGATGGCCATTCACTTACACCTACATTTAAGAGTATTTAAAGTTAAGTTGTTAAGTATGGTTTGGATATACTCCGATAACCTTTAAGTATAGTTAAAGGTATAATTTAAAATTAATTAAGTCTATAAACATATAAAAATCAATTTCTCGGCTATAAAGAGACATTCAAATCACACTTAGGAAGGAGGTTGAACGAAGGTTCAATAATCTTAAATTATAATATACATATATTATACATACATATATTAGGGGCTAATTTATAAGAAAATCGCTAATGAAAACATTATTATGCTAAACAAACCTAAACAAAATTTTTAAAATCGCACACTAATTTGTTTGTCCAGAAAAAAGCTTTTGGATTTTATGGAGAAGAATTGTATAGTTAATTAAAACAATTCATCTTACTATTAGTTTTTTAGCATGGTAGAAGTATATAAAACGGACTCGCTTTTTTTAAGAATTTCATATGTTGTTTTATTAGTTGTTGCGTTCGTGATTAGAATGAAAACATATTTCTACAAGATTCTGCTAATATTTGCACATATTTGCTTTAAACCGTTTAAAAAAACTCATGTTATAAATACAAACTAAATCTAAATATTATTTAGTTACTGTGGTAATAGCGATTTTATTAATTTTAAAATGTGTCGCAAGTGCTACCGATAACTTCTTAAGGAAAATGTTATAGATTTCATAATCCACGTATATAGATTTGGGCATTATATACAAATTTTACTTTGTAAATTCGCATATACGGTTACAAATACTTGTACATCTATGTAACTAAATGTTAATATTATATTTTTTTCAGATTGACATGGTTGATGACAAGGAAACTCGATGGAAGCATTTTAATTCCGATATTCCCCGTAGATGCGGAAAAATTTGTGATTTAGAAAAATTCGATGCTACATTTTTCGGCGTACATTTTAAGCAGGCTCATACTATGGATCCTCAAGGTCGTATCCTTTTAGAAGCGGCATATGAAAGCATCATGGATGCTGGTGTGTGCCCAAAAACACTTCAAGGATCTCGTACTGGAGTGTATGTGGGTGCTTGCTTTTCTGAAGCAGAGAAAACTTTCTTCTATGAAACTATAGTCACTGGAGGTTTTGGTCTCACAGGGCAAGTTTATTATATATAAAATAAATCATATGTCTAAAATGCCTTCTTTTATTGCAGATGTGCACGTTCTATGTTGGCCAACCGAGTTTCTTACGCATTGGATTTTACAGGACCCTCTGCCCTTGTCGATACAGCGTGCAGCAGTTCTATGTATGCTTTGGATGCCGCTTTCACAGCATTTAGAAATGGTGAAATAGATGCTGCTATTGTTGGTGGTACTAATTTGATTCTCCATCCTTACGTCAGTCTTCAGTTTGCTCGGTATTGAATTTACATTAGCACACTTAATTCAAATTTCTTAATTAATTTTTTTAAGGCTTGGAGTATTATCTTCCGAAGGTCGTTGTCGTTCTTTCGATAGAGATGCTACAGGATATACTAGATCAGAATCCATAAATGCTGTCTTTCTGCAGAGAAAACGAGACGCTAAACGTATATATTGCTCCGTGCTTTATTCGGATACAAATTGTGATGGTTACAAAACTGAAGGAATAACATTTCCTTCTAGCCGAATGCAAGAAAAACTTTTATCCGATTTTTATGCTAACGTACCCGTACATGTTGATGAGTTAGGATATATAGAAGCTCACAGTACTGGTACTCTTGTGGGTGACCCGGAAGAATGTCGTGCTCTAGATAATGTAATTTGTGCTAAAAGAAAAAAGCCACTTCTCGTTGGCTCTGTAAAGTCGAATATTGGGCATGCTGAAGCCGCTTCAGGAGTTAACTCTATGATAAAAGTTTGCTTGGCACTTAACAATAACAAAATTCCACCAAATCTTCACTTCGCGAATCCCAGACCAACAATTCCTGCCCTCGTCGAAGGAAGAATGTTGGTCGTTACTGAACCGATGGAGCTGAAGAGCCCTTATATTGGAATTAATTCATTTGGGTTCGGAGGTGCTAACGCCCATGTGCTTGTAAAAGGACATTCAAAAGAAAAGATTAACTTTGGAATACCTAAAGATAACCTTCCCAGGTTGGTTAATTTCGCCGGTCGAACAGAAGAGACTGTGACCGAAGTGTTCGATTCTATCTTAAAAAGACCATTGGACGCAGAATATATCGGTCTTCTTCATAGTACTCAAAGTGATGCTCTTCAAGGTTTAGTATATCGTGGTTATGGACTTTTTGCTCACGAAGAGGGTAAAAATGCTCAGTGCCTTACTAAAGATATACAACATTTCACTGGGGCTCGTCGTCCAATTGTATTTGTGTTTAGTGGCATGGGCTCCCAGTGGCCAGAGATGGGAAAGGCATTAATGAATCTACCAATCTACAAAGAATCGATCGAACGATGCCACAAAGCTCTTGTCCCTAAGGGCCTTGACTTGATCAATATCCTCACTTCGTCGGATCCCAACATCTTCGACAATATTCTACATTCGTTCGTGGGTATCGCTGCATGCCAAATTGCGATTGTAGATGTATTACGAGTCCTTGAAATTGAAGCCGACTACTATATCGGGCATTCAGTAGGTGAAATCGCATGCGGTTATGCCGATGGTTGCTTTACTCCTGAACAAATGATATTATCTTCATACTCCAGAGGTATGGTGAGTGTAGAATCCGAAAAAATTAAAGGATCTATGGCTGCTGTGGGTCTAGGTTTTAAGGAAATTATAAAAATTTTACCAGAAACATTAGAAGTTGCTTGCCATAACAGTCAAGAGTCGTGTACAATTTCTGGCCCTGCTGATGATGTTGCTAGCTTTGTAAGAGAATTAAAAGCTAAAGGTGTATTTGCAAAGGAAGTAGCCTGCTCGAACATTGCATACCATTCTCGATATATTGCTCAAATGGGTCCGGCACTTCTTCAACGTTTGAAGGAAATTATAACACAGCCAAAGAAACGTTCCAAGAAATGGTTAAGTACTAGCGTTCCAAAAGCACGGTGGGATTCCGCAGAAAGCCAATATTGCTCTGCTGAATATCACACTAACAATCTCCTTAGAAGTGTTCTTTTTGAGGAAACTGCAGCTTTGCTACCAGCAGATGCTCTTACCATTGAAATAGCTCCTCATGGTCTTTTACAAGCAATTCTGAAAAGATCTATGTCAGAAGGAATTCATGTAGGACTTACGCAGCGAGGCAGCAAGAACAATATGAACTTCTTCCTATCAGCTCTTGGAAAGTAAGTATTATATCATGGAAATGGTGGGAAGTGGTTGCCATTACATACATATAATTAAATAAAAACATTTTTTCAGACTGTTCATGAATGGGGTTATGATGAAAATTGAAAAACTCTACCCACCAGTCGAATTTCCAGTTTCTCGTGGAACTCCAATGATAGCTTCTCTATTGAGTTGGGATCATAGTGAAGATTGGCATGTCAGTAAATTTGAGAACATTAAATCCGACCAAAGTGGCGAAAAATCATACCATATTGGTATCAAAACCGATACTGGTGAATATTTGGAAGGTCACACGATTGATGGAAAAGTTCTCGTACCGGCTACAGCGTACCTACTGTACGTATGGGAGACTTTATGTTTAATGAAATATGGTCCATCTTATGTTGACATGCCTGTGGAATTTGAAGACGTTCGATTTATTCGAGCTACTCCACTCTCAAGAGATGAAATCGTTAAACTAGTTGTAATGATCCATTATGGAACTGGCCAATTCGAGGTAACGTGCAAAGTTTTACACTTTTTGTGTATATGATAAGAAAATATGTATTAAGACTAACAAAATATTCGATTTGTGGAAATGTTAACAGCAGACTCTGCACAAAATTTCCCCGAAACCCATTTTTCTATATACAACAATTCTAGTTGAAGTCTTAAGTGTGTTGAAGCAGCTATGCAACTAATATTTTGTTATTGAATAGCTATAACAATAATTTAAAAATTATATATTGCAGATCACTGAAAACCGTGATGTTGTTGTCACTGGAACAGTACGAGAAATTGAGTATGAACTTCCAACAGAGTTACCACCAGCACCACCATCCGATGCTCCTATTTTGGAAACAAAAGATTTCTATAAAGAATTGCGTCTTCGAGGTTACCATTACAGTGGAGCATTCCGAAGTATTTTGCAAGCCCGCGGAGATGGTGACTGGGCTAAAATTAAATGGGAGTACAATTGGGTTACTTTCATGGATTGCATTTTGCAGTCCCATCTCATTAGTCAGGACACAAGATCATTATTTTTGCCAACTGGAATTAGAAAATTGCGAATTAATGGCAAATATCATTATGAGCTTATAACTAAAATGGACCCTGACAATTTAGCATTCGAATTACAAAAAAGCAAAGAGCTAGATATGGTTGTATGTGGCGGTGTTGAAATGATTGGTATGAGAGCCAATTCTGTACCTAGAAGACGACCCCCAGGCATCCCAGTGCTAGAGAGTTATCAATTTGTTCCGCACTTCCCATCGCCGCAGTTGGATGAGTCTGATGTTGTAAGGTGCTGTGTCCAATTAATGCTTGAAAACGATTATCTTACAAAGATAAAAGTTGTGGAACATGACACTACTGATTGTGCTGATCATATTATTAACCATTTCATAAATGCCCTTGATGATCTTCCATTGATCACGGGAACATATTTCTTCCTGTCCACCCAAGAACTCGACTTGCCCGGTGTACAAGTCGATAATTCAAAGTTGTCCGGTCAGAAAAATTGCAACATTATAATTGCTAAAAACGTGCTTCAGAACGACGAATATATTGAACAAGTGCAACAAAGTCTAGTGGAAAATGGATTCTTTTTGGCGCGCGAAAAGCCAGGACTGAATATCGATGATATACAAGCACCCTCAGGGTTCCATAGGTTTGCTGTCTTCCCTACTGAAAAGGAAACACTTGTATTCATGATGCGCTTGAAGATCAAATTCTTCGGTAAGCCCATGACGGTACTCATTTCAGAGAAGGACAGTGAGTTCCAGTGGGTGGAAAAAGTAAAAGCTTGTCAAGCTGAAGGAGCAGTACTTGTGGTTGCTCAAAATGAAAAATTCAACGGAATCCTTGGATTGGTAAATTGCTTACGGAGGGAACCGGACGGACATTTGATCACCTGTATGTTAATCAATGATCCCAAAGCTCCTCCATTCGATCAAGATCATCCCTTTTACAAAAAACAGCTCAAAATGGCAATGGCTATAAATATTTTCAAAGATGTATGCAAACTATGTTTTTTTTTATTATTTTGTAGAAAATATTGATTATATGTTTTTTAGGGTAAATGGGGTACATATCGGCATCTGCAATTAAAGCAGGAAATACCTGAGAAGTCATACTCTGGTTGTGTTGAAGCAAGTGTTAAAACAATAGGAGATTTATCTTCATTAGGATGGTTTGAGAAAGAGCCATCCCCAAAATATGCTGATTGTATTTATGCTGCTCTGAACTTCCGAGATATTATGTTGGCAACAGGCCGTCTATCTATTGAAAGTTGGGCTGGAGGAAATCGCAAGGAGCTATCAAATATTCTCGGTTTTGAATATGTTGGTGTTAAAAACAATGGAAAACGTATAATGTCCATGATTCCAACTGGTGCTATTGCCATGCATGCAGACAACAAAATGAGTATTGTCGAAATAGAAATACCCGACAGCATGTCTATGAGAGATGCCGCAACTATACTTGTTGCATATGTAACTGTGTACTATGCATTCTTCAACAAAGTCGATATACGAAAAGGAAAATCGATTTTAATACATTCTGGCACTGGAGGCGTAGGACTTGCTGCCATAAGAATTGCACAAGAGTATGGTCTGGAAGTATTTACAACTTGCAGTACAAACGAAAAGAAGCAATATCTCTTAAGTAACTTCCCTAAACTTAAAGGTAAGAATCATAAAAAAGGAGAATAATTTAATGTCGAAGTTCGGAACTCGGGTTTCTCTGAAGCCTTTTTATTTCTGTTCTATTTTTAAACAGATATATTTTTTCGAAAACTTTCTGACTAAAGATAACTATATTAATTACTGACTTTCAACGTAAGGTGTTATGTTTTCTAAATACGAAACATATACTTTCATTTAAGAATCCCATATTGGATATTCTCGAGATACATCGTTCGAAAAGATGGTCATTTTGCAAACAAAAGGCAAAGGTGTCGACTTCGTGCTTAACTCGCTATCTGGTGACAAACTTATAGCATCGGTCCGTTGTTTAGGCTTCCAGGGACATTTCCTTGAAATCAGCAAATTTGATTTTGCCAACAATTCAAAAATGGATTTAGGTTCATTTATGAAGGAGCTAACTTTCCATGCAGTAATGGCGGATAACTTTTATTACATGACTGACGAAGAGAAGAAAGTAAATATTGCTTGAATATTATTTGATTTATGTTTATTAACAAACTTTTTTTAAATTCAGGTGATTACTAATTTGATGGTACAGGATATGGCAAAAGGCATTATCAAACCTTTACCGAGCACAGTGTTTAAGGCCAATGAAGTTGAAAAGGCTTTCCGATATCTTGCTAGTGGTCGACACATTGGCAAAGTGCTTCTTCAAATTCGTGAAGACGAGAAATCAAAATGTTCTCTGCCCATAAAGGTCATGCCAATGATGTTCTTTGACAACAATTTGGTTTATGTTATTCCTGGAGGGCTTGGTGGTTTTGGTCTCGAATTAGCCGATTGGCTAATACTCAGAGGTGCTCTTAAAATTGTTTTGAGCTCTAGCCGAGGCATTACAAAAACCTATCAGAAATACAAACTTTATTTGTGGGCTACCAGCTATAAAGCCAATGTTGTTGTTAACACAGCAGATATAACTACGCGGGAAGGATGTGAGAAACTTCTGCGGGATGCATCTAAAATGGGCCAAATTGGCGGAATATTTAATTTAGCCGTTAAATTACAGGATGCTGTTTTCCAGAATCAAACAACTGAGAAGTTTAAAGAGAGCTTTGGACCAAAAGCAATAGCTACAAAATACTTAGACGAACTGTCCCGAAAGATGTGCCCAAAACTTGCTTACTTTGTAGTGTTCTCAAGCGTTTCTTGTGGGAGAGGAAATGCAGGACAGACCAATTATGGTATGGCTAACTCCATAATGGAAAGAATAATTGAAGATAGAGTAGCTAGTGGGCTGCCTGGTAAAGCCATACAGTGGGGCGCTGTAGGAGAAGTTGGACTCGTTGCTGACATGGCAGAAGATAAAATTGATTTGGAAATTGGTGGAACCCTACAGCAAAGGATATCGTCTTGCTTGCAAGAGTTAGACACACTTCTAACTTCTCCAAATCCAGTTGTTTCTAGTATGGTTGTTGCTGAAAAACGTTCAAATGCTAGAGTGGCTGAAAATATTATTGAGGCTGTTATGAATATTATTGGTATCAGAGATCTTAAATCGGTCTCTATGGGGACAACTCTTGCTGAAATGGGTATGGATTCATTAATGGCATCTGAAATAAAGACAACATTGGAAAGAGAATACGAACTATCGATTAATCCGCAAGATTTGCGTACTTTAACATTTGAAAAACTTAAGGAATATTCCGATGCACGTCAAAAGGACAGCAGTGAAACAGTTAAAATCAGTTTACAAGAAAATACTAATGTAGTTGGACTGAACTTGCTCATAAGAAATCTTGGTGATGAAGAAAACAGTGACAAAATTATACTACCTCTGGCTACACACAATAACCAAGTCATCGGCAATCCGATTATTGTACTACCTGGTTTAGAGGGTGTGGCCGGTTCAGCCTGGTACGAAATCTTCAAGAAATTGAATTCTAAGGCATTATTTTTACAGTTCAATCATACAGCGGATATAGCATCTCTGAGCGAAGCTGCTGACGTAATCCTTGAGGTAAACATATTAATCGATACTATTGTCAGATATTAATAATAATAAGAGTACTATTTCAGGACATTGTTAAAGTAATAAATAAGACGGATTTCTTCTATATTGTGAGTTACTCCTTCAGTACCTTCCTTACAATTGAAGTGGTGAAACGTCTAGAGAAAGCTGGTTATCAAGGACAACTGCTATTTATAGATGGTGCTCCACATTTCTTAAAGAAACTTTGCTCTCAATATGTCGATGAGAATACAACAGACGATGATATTCTGAACGTAATCTTCATTGGTATCGCTAGTCGAGTATTCCCCGATGAAACCGTTGACGGTCTTTTGGCTCTATTCAGTCCACTGGAGGGATGGGACAAGAAGTTTGAAAAATTCGCTGAGTATGCCGTAACTCAGAATCTTTATAGTAAGGATTATAGCATAAAGATGATTAAATCCATGTTTAATCGCATAAAGATGACAATGACATATGACACGGAATCGATTGAACCGATCAATGCCAATATAACACTTGTGCGATCATCCCAGGTGTCTATAGTGGATATTGATGAGGACTATGAACTGTCTAAAATTACGACTGGAAAAGTTGTTTTGAAATTCATTGAAGGCGATCATATGACGATGTTGGAAAACCCGAAACTTGCTCAAATTATCAACGAAACACATCCCGCCATTATAGGGGACAAAGAATTCTTGCACGTGATTAAGGGTATGTAAAGTAAAATCTGGATCTTGGTACTATGGAAATTTATTTTATGAATTGCTGGATGACCACAAATATCAAATAAATGAAGCTATAAAAAATCATCTTTCGAATTTTTTTGCGAAATCTTGACGATGGATTTTTAGAACTATTTGATTGTGAGTTTTGAAATCACTTTTTTACCTTCCGTTTGAAGTTACTCTCAATTATGCTTACAAAACTATTTGTTTGTGCTTTAACTTTTACTTGTCGTTTTAATTTAGTGCGTCCATTTCCACTGATTTCCTCCCTTATCCAATATATGTTTCAGAGGTCAGATCAAATTCATTTACAATTAAAATCATGAAATTCAAGGACTCCGTTAAATTTTATCCTCTTTTCTTTGACAGAATCAGGGTATGATTCTGTATTCGATTATAAATGAAGAAATTTTAATCAACGAAAACATTTCTAATGAGCGATGAATTTGTTGGGGAAAATAACACTGACGAGATAAATGCTTATTATTATAAATACATTAAAAACCATTTAAAAAAAAAACAGCAAACAAGAAACCGTATGTAAGTATATACCTACGTTAAATACGAGTATAAAAATTTCCTATTCCTTGAAAATGTCAGCCCAATTATTTTACATCCCTTAAACTGTTCTCTCTTACGAAATTGATAACAACATAGATTGCCTATATGATGTACGAAAAATAAATATTATGTATATAAAATAGGTGTATATGTATATGTACATATCTATAAATATATATAAAAATAAATAAATATAAATTAAAATGAAAAGATATGAACTCCCGCATTAGAATTGTCAAAGCGGTTTCGGAAACTTCTAAGTTTTGGCCGTTCGAGTTAATAGAATTTTTAATAATAATTTTTGTAGTTTTTCTAGTATAGACATTGCCCCTTCAATCGTTCTTTTTTATTCTTAGGTTGGGGGGACAGGGGACCAAATTAACAGTACAAGATTCCAAATTAAAATAATACTAATTATTATTAAATAAATAAATTAACTCAAACAAGAAGTAATAAATCTGCCGTATTAGAATTTCTAAAATGCTTCGTAGGTTTCTAAGCTTTAATTCTAACCTTAAAAACAGTTGTGAAATAGTCTTAGGTGTGCCATATGGACCTGGATAACGCGTTTAAAGTTTCTGGAGTTGTATTTTCTAGTATAAAATTGACGAAATTTATGAAATTACTGATCGTCTGTATAATGGAGGTGGGTTGCTCCAGTAAAGTGGCTAGAGACCAGGATTGGTGATCGTCATTAACGTATGAGAAATGAATTTGAACTAATATCACAACTCGGTTTAAAATTATATGTAGAACCGTAATATATTGCTTTTTCAGACCATCAATTTCTTCGTACATCATCAGTAATTATTGCAATTGCATAATGTTCAGTAACTACGGCAAATAAGGAAGAAAGGCGTCGAGAAAGCGTATGTAATTTTTATAATCCTCATCCGTACTGGCCGAAATCCAAGGTCATGGAGAAATAATGATAAATGGAAGAAAGAAAGTACAATTTACAATATTCTGACAACAAAACCCGGTTCTTGTAAATCTTCAAATTTGAGTGGTTTTTCGAAGAGGAGTCAAATAAAGAAAATGACGGTCATGTATAAAACTGCTGTTTAACTAACGTATCCAAATCGATAGTGACCGGTGTTCGGATATGCGCAGCATTTTTCTTGACGCAGCTGACCACCAGATATAAGAGTCTTTTCTCTGTTGAAATATGCTATTCAAACCATTTAATTTCTCATCAATGCGCATTCGAACTAATCAGACTTGGAAAAAGCATGCCCCGTAAAATAATTGATCCATCGAGAGGAGGAAAACGACTTGAGTGCATTAGGTACAAACAATGATCGTTACGTAAGTCGAGCTCCGAGGCTGGCATTTCAATTGTTTTGCCTGGATAGATGCGCTACGATTCCCCGCCGATCGATTGATTAAATCATTAAACTGTCATCCAGGCTGCCTATACCTTTCAAAGTTGTGAAATGTCAGTAACATTGCTGTGCGAGCATGAATTTTTGGATGCGTCTTCGCGAAGGCACAGTTATGATACAAAACAGCAACGGAAACAGACCTTCCGTCTTATTTCGCGTTTTTTTTCAAATGCTTCACCTTTTCTAGCTTACTTTAAGGATAATTTTCCTGGTGTACTCGAATACAGAGGTGAGATACATTCTTAAAGTAACAAATAATTATTTTAAATGAAACATTTAACTTCATTAACAATAATAACACGGGTTTACAAAACTTACACTTTTAAAACTTGTTGACATGGAAATTATTTATTATAAGTAGATAATTTAAGGATACTGAATTCGGATATGATTTTTTTTGTATCAGTCTAAAGGTTTGAATATATAGGAGTAACAAAAATCATAATTTAAATTAGTCCCAAAATAATTACAGTAATCATTGTCAACACACCTTGTTATGTTCATTCGTTGTTCACAAATACATATAACAAATAGTCGGGTGAATTGCTGGAACTACCTGAACTTGAAATTATTTTCTGATTTAAAAAAGGAAGTTAACTTCTCATAGAAAAGAAATACATAGTAATGATTTTATTACGTTAAAATGTTTAATGAGATTTTTAATTTTATCAAATGCATGCGATTAAACTACTCGTCAATGTAGCGATTAAATGAGAATTTGTAGCTTAATCGGTGATTAAATTAAAATGTTTAAATTAATTAATTTCCGTTATTTTATTCCTCAAAATCTAAAAAAAGAACAATTTCATTTAATCAATTTTACCTATGCAAAACTGTGTAATTAACTAATTAATATCTTTGTAAATTCAAGAAAATTAAAAGTGGTTAAAAGTTTAGTTACATTAGCAAATAAAAATGAAATCGTTTTATTAATCGTTTTTACAGAGAACTAAAAACTCTCAAATGATTTGAAATAATTAAGCTAATTTATCTTAAAATAACCGATTATGAGTAATAAACAATTTATTTGGAAATAAAATCATTATTTGAATGAAAGAATACATTAATTGAAATTGCTCGGGTTCGTTTAGATAAAAGAGGCATAAAAATTGGTTATGAGTCTTAAGTTATTAAATCTGTTAAATTGTTCTAACAGCCTTGAGTTCCTAGCATTCAAATTAATTTAGAAGGCACGGTAATATCACAGTAAAATTATATATTTAGTGACAAATACCATTTGATTTTGGGAGCCATTAACGCACAATAAATCAGACAAGACACGGCACCCGTGATTTATTCAGTGTTTTACTTAAATTTGACCCTAAGCGGTGAACAAGTGCTTCATAAATCTTCCTATGATGAATTAAGTAAGTGAGGTACGGTCATTGCTTTAGCACTTTCAATTTCACGAGCCTCAACGTTTTTGTAAATTAAATTCGGCAGAGAATCAAGAAATATTTTTTTTTCAAGCAATGAGAGCTGATAGGCCTTTTCATTTAATGTAGCCTTGAGGTAGAAACGTGCCGCGCGCAATGTCTTAAAGAGCCCTTGGCGGCGACAACATTAACATAGAAACATTTTCTTTTGCACATGAAGATAAATAGATCAAATTGAGTACTTCCTGTACTCTGTAGTTAGTAGTTATATTTGGCATCAAATTATCTAATTTTGTGAAAAGCCCAACATTAAGAGCTCATCTCATCTCACATCACCTCAACAAGGTCGTATTAAACACCGGAAGTTGGTTAGTTGGGTGGTTTATAAACATAGTTACACAGGCTTGCTTGCCAATGTGCAATTAGCACTAAAGTGCGCCGTTTTTAAGCCATATCTTGTAGATTAGATAAAACAGATTAGAGTCACCCTGTTGAGTTAAGGAAGCGAAATACTTCCCCTATCCTTTTGCATTTTCCATTTTTGATTTTACCTTATTTACCTTATTTTATAACATTTACGAAATATTAATCGATTTTTACAGTAAGCGCATTGCATTAAGTCCAATGTTAATACCATAAGAAATCATAATAAATCAGTTGGATTCAATTTGTTTTATTGACAGAGTTTTTCTTATCTAAATCTTATATAATTTTATTGGTTTATTGGACATCTTTACTGAATAAAGTTTTTAATTATTTTTAATTCATGCGATATAATCCTAATAATTTAAAGTAATATTTATAAGTAGTACAGTATTAAACTACACTTAACCCTTTCAGTCATTTTTCGTCTATCATAATTTAAGTACAGTTTTTGGAGCCCAAATGAAAATTTAACAGGCCTAAAATCAGTCGTATTGTTAAATTTTTGTGCTTGCTTTGGGCATTTTTATGTCCTAATTCTTTCGAGGGTATGTCTCTTTTGGAAGCAAATGTCGCAGCGAAAAATTATTATTCGGGTGCTTTGTAAGTTAAGACTTTTCTATGCTTATAAACAAATTTAAATTAGAGGATTTCGAGGAATATTTTAAGAGTCTATATTCCCTTAAAAGTGCCAACATCAATATATAAATAGATGGTGTTGACTTAAAAATCAGTAACATAGGTTGGAAAAATTAAGTTAACACAATCAAATATTTACATATGTATATCACACGATACTCGTAATCTATTTTAAAATTCTACCAAAAGTATTATTAACTGTAGGTTTTATATAAATATCTAAGTACATTACCATTTGAAATCATTTCAAAATTCAAATAATTGTTTTGCAGTGTTGATTAATTTCTCAATTTTGACCTTCCTGCTTAAGATAAATTGCCCACTTTGTCTTTTCTTTCGGTACATCTTCAGACAGACATAATCCGCCCAAAAACCACGTTCCTATGGAGACAGCGCACAGAAATCAAAGAAATTTCACGATTTCCTTAAATAAATTGCCTTTCGACAATTTAAGAAATGTTTCACGAGGTCCAGAAGTCCATCGCGTGCTGTTTATAACTTTATTATCGCGCACTTTATATAAATTACACACACATGTGCATGAAACGACAGACTGCGCTTCGCGTGGTTGCGACGCAACGCATGGTTGTTGGACTGAACAAAGTCGGCAGTCTTTAGAAAATAAGGGGAGGAGGGTCCAATTAAAAAATTTTTATTTAAGCGATCCAGGAAATTGATTATCCTTTCGTGGACAAATTTTTGTAGGCGTAGCACAGTTTAAGGCACAGGCGTATTGAAGGTTACTGGTCATAAATCCGCGGACACGACGAGGCCCTGATCACTTATTTGCGATATGACATGGTGTCTGTTCAGTCTTCCAAAGGGGAAACTTTAATTTCTGTCGAAAAATTATGAAATAAAACTGATGGAGGATGGCGAAATTTGTCAGCAAATATTTCGCCTGTTGATTAATGGTGACTTAAGCGAATTTTTGGCCTTTGCGACTTACTCAAAACTGGCGGAATGGCGACAGAGAGGGCAGTTTGCAGCAGTAGTCATCATCATACGTTGCATCACTTCCGCCTTAACAAAAAAAGTCACGGCCGGGAAAGTCGACAAATCA
Source organism: Tolmerus cingulatus (assembly GCA_959613345.1). NCBI lineage: Eukaryota > Metazoa > Arthropoda > Insecta > Diptera > Asilidae > Tolmerus > Tolmerus cingulatus. The sequence goes on along the minus strand of OY390709.1, from coordinate 23,547,474 downwards.
TAAATTTAATCCTCAGTAGGTATCAGCCCGTTGGACGCAATAAATTTGTTCATAATTATAAACCGAACCTGATCGCGATGAATGTCGTCATATGACAAATCTGATGTATGGAAAAATGCGAAGGGACATCTATACCGTCTTAGGCTATATAGTCAAGACTGCCTTGGACAGACTTGCCTTTTAACTTGACAATTTTAAAACACAACAGTTTTGAATATTCTAAACGTCTCAGCTAACACAGTAAATTTCCATTAGATATGTATGTCTTTTAATAATCTAATAATTATTTACTAACCTTTATCCTTAATAAAAGCGAATACATATCTTGAATTAAGTCAGACCTTATTCGCTTCATTATAACAGTAGAGCTAACTATGTAAGTGAAATTAGATAACTAAGCAAAATTTAGATTTTACTTATTACAGTAAAGGGAATATTTTTAGGACCACTCCAATTTTTCGGGAACCTTTAGTTTTCCGAATCATGCCATTTCTAAGTTGGACAGAGCGGGAAAAATCAATGGAAAAGGAAACTTTAAGATTTAAATATAGTCCTGCATTGATTTCCCTCTTGTGTCGAACCAGAGAAAGTTAGAAAATTAATAGTTACTGAAACTTTAAAGCGATCCCAAAAACACATCTTAACCAGTTGGCATTTTTGTTTTTTTGTATATATTACTATCTTTTGGCAACAAACTTTTAATAAAAACGGAAAACAACTCTCGTAAAGTATGTATTTTGTATTTTACTATAAATTGCGTATAATGGTTTTTAAATCAAACATATTTTGCTGATACCTAAATAATGAAAACGCTATAAATTTACTTTCGGGAAGTAATAAAATATGTAGTTAAGATTTTTGCAGTTTAAAACAGTATCTTTTAAAATTTTAACTTAAGATGCCCCACTTTATGTTCCCGAACTCTAAATGGTGGTTATTAATAATTAATAATTTGAATAAAACCTATTGCGCAATTTAAGTTTAAGTACTTCTACTCTTGTAATTTTATTATTAATCACTGTAATTGTTAAATTTCTATATAATTATAAAAGATAAGCTGAGATTGCATTTTGAGAGGTTTGACGGCAAAACAATATATTCACACATATTTATATGTACTTTTGTTTATCACAAAGGAACGTATATAAAAATATTACATTTTGAGATATGCTTCAAAGCAGCAATAAAAACAGTTATAGTCAATAAAATTTGCTTGAGACCTTGTGCTTCCTTTTAGGAAAAGATCACCCAGATGTTGCTAAACAGTTTTTTATTAGTAAAGTTTGTTTTCGTCTAGAGCTCATGCTATATAAATATGTATATAGAAATTGCATAATATAGCCAATTTTGCAATTTCCACTTTTCTCAGTACGGGTAATCAAGATTTGTTGTGCATCGCATCGCTGTAAAGAGTGTAAAATTTTAATTTTCATAGCTGTTTCTAGGGCAACCCATTTTTTACACCATATAAAACGATGCAATAGCAAATGCAAGGGTGCAAGGCCTATTTGCGCCAAAGCTTGAGCAAAATACCTAAAAGATCACGGCTATAAAAATCAACGGAAACGAGCACGTTCATTCTCGCTTAAATCGTTTTCTTAACGAATTTTAAATGGTTAGCATCAGGCATGGGGCATTATTTGACCCGCAATTTTGTATGGCAACTGGGCACCTATGATGTTATGTTGTCTTTGTTCATATGCTTAATCCTTACAAAATTTCACAAAGCTGACAATCCAGCAGCTTAATCCAAATGATATTTCGGAATTGAAATCCATGAAAATTTCCACCGAGATTTATTGTTTAAAGGCCGGTCCTATATCAGGCATCTTTGATTTTACAAAAAAGTTTCATTGCCGCGTAATTTCCGCTAATGATTTATCCGAGCTTAGCACAAGTTCTCTTTTACGTAACTGCCCATCGATTCCCATTCAGGAATGAGTTACTACCGGAAGAGTTCGGTGTGCGGCCCAAGAGGACTGCACTCGCCTTGCCCTGCCTGCTCGAGTACACGAGTTACTGTCGTCGTGACACAAATTCGTGCCGTGCCGGATTAACTCAACGAAGCACGCTTTGTGCTCCGCTGATCCAATTTACATTGAGCGATCACCGGCGTCCCGATCGTCTCCGGAGCTCGACTGTCTCCAAACTGCTGCGCCAAAATGGAGGCGGCGTGATCACGAACGACTTCCGGAATTAGCTATGGCAAAATTGGTAAAATTTCTTTGTTACCTTCACGTGCATTCTTTGCGATCCTTGACATTTTTATTTTGCATACCTTCACCTCGACAGTGACATTAATTGGATCGGCAGCGAAGCAGCGGCATCAGTTCCCTCTTTGATTGACTCGGACGTGCCGTGCCGCGTGCATGGCGATAGAATTCGCATTAAAGCGTATCGTGGCGTGAAGAAGACGATTACTGGTGAAGTTAGCCCATTACGGTCAGAGTTCAGAATTGAGGTCAATGGGGTTCATATATTTTTACAGCCCTGAAATCCGGAATGCGGGTCAATGGTGAACTTCGACAATGCAAGTTACTATAGCCTAATAATGGAGTCATCAACAATCACTTTCATAAGACGGTTAGATTAGTGTAGTCTCACTAAAAGCGCTGAAACTCTAAATCGTTTAAAAAGCTGGCCAAAAGTTCAAAGATTAGTACAACGGTAAAATAAAACTTAAATCATAAACTCATTCACGCTATCATGGAAATGGATAAAATTTATGAGCGTCGCGTCACAATTTGTGGAAGAAAAGAAGAGGATGTAAGAGATAAAATGCTCATGAACGAAATAAGGAGTGGTCTAGAAAAAATTGATCCATGATGATGATTTTTGTTATCTATTTTCTAGAAATTATTTATTTTGAAAGAAAGTTTTGACTTTTTTATTCAATCCTTTCATTTTGGTATGTTCTTTTCTATTTATTTCTATAATCAACTTCATTTTAGCAAATTTTTTCGTTTTCCTTAGCTCGTTTTTCATTAGACCCCAATATCTCTCTACTTGCTGGATTGGCTTCCCTTGGCGCGATATTTACTTGATTAATTCTGTACCATTCCATAGTTGCATTTGCTTAATGACTTGTGACCAAACCTAGCCAGAAAATAAGAGACTCTTCATGTTACTGGATAAAAGGTAGACGGCGTTTTTGAAGACATTCATTGATGTATAATTCTTGCAGTTTTCCCTTCCCTTCTTCAGGGGCGCTTTTTGTACCTTGTGGAACCTTAATTCACAAAATTTTGTAAACCTCTGCAAGGTAGACTTTGATGTACCAGTCAATGTGGCCATATCTCTCTCCGAAGTTCGTGGTTTCCGTTTTTTATGATGCCTCGACAGAAAGGCACAGGCTTTCTGCCTAAACCTCGTTTCCTTTTTACTGGTATCCTTGTCTGTACTTAGTAATTGCCCTTTAATAACATGTATTCAGGCATTTTGAAATTTTTATTTGGAAAAAATAACTTTACGCGGCGCATCCTTTTCACTTTAAGACATTTTAACTCTTTGGCTTGCAGCACACGAATGGTTCATAAGTAGGTAATGTACTCAAAATTCAATATTTATAACATTTTTTAGCAAAAACTTGTATACCAAAGATTTCATACTTTTACAGTTATAGCAAAAACTAAATGGGTCAATTTTTTATGGAGCACTCTTTAGTTTTTGAAGTTGTTTGATATAGGCCTAAGAACCAAAATTTAGTAGAGAGATTACTATGAAAAGAATGTCCATGTCTCGCATTTGGATCGAGAGTCAAGTAAAACATTTCAAAGTATCGCTTATATTTTATCAATCCGGCTCACAACAGTGCCATTTTCACGATTCAAAATGCTCATGAAATTGACTCATGCCCGTGACAGTGTAAATCCAACGTTCATTTTCACGACTCGAAACGCTCATGAAACTGACTTATACCGATGATAGTGTAGATAAACCAGGTACTTATTTATTCAGCGTAGTAAGTGTTTGAAGTGAATAGCTAACAAATAGATAGTTTTCTTCAAATCCGTGGAAGCAAAAACTTCCGCAAAAATTGGCCGTCCATAACAAGCTATAGGAAATGTAGTGGAAATCGAGCAACCGCTGCGCAAGATTGAGGATTTGCAAAAATAAATTAGTATATATGTATGTGTATATCAATCGGCGGGGGCTCTTGTAATCGAAATGAAGCCAAAAGGGTCTGTTTTCAAGGTACAGGCATCAAATCGGCTAAAAGCGGGTGAAATTGTAAATACATATATACTATAAAAGATCAAGTTTGCTGCTGCTTTTGATTCACTCATGATTGGCACTCAATTAATAAGTAAATTAATGCAATAAGGAGTTGTTCTTTGTTCACTTTTATAGAGGAATTGGTTTTTCGTATTAAAGTATATTTATATTTACTTTAATTCCTAATAATAATAATAATAATATTCCTACTAGAAAGGAAATAATTTATAGCAGACTGATTAGATATCTTCTGTGACGGCAAACATAATTTTATTAACAATTCAGATGTACATACATATTTTAGAACTGACCCCTGCTTTAGGTTTATGATAAAAAATATACCATAAATTTATTTTTGGTGAATCCCCTTTTCCTTAATTTATCCTTACCCATTATTTCAATTAGCTTCGCTAAACTATGTATACCCAATATTTCGTTTTGATCAGTTGAAAGTAGGAATTGTTCCAGTTGTGATTTTTTTTTATAAAAGCTCTCTTTACTTACTACTCCCGACCGACAACTATTTTGAAAAAAGGTCAACTGCTTTATTTCTTTTTCTTTGTTTTGAATTAAAATCGATTCAAAGTAACTGTTTGGATATATCTTTTTGTTTAAATAAAGTTTAATGTCGAAGAGCTAAACAAGAATTATCGCGCTCGCAAAACATTTTGATATGATTGATATATTTTATTTTATTACGACAATTTCCTACAGATTTGCAGTTTAAAAATTGATAAATCCCAGTTATTTTCGGTCGATGAAAGCTTAGAAACCAGGGCTGTCCCCTAGTTTAAAATCTTGAAAATTCTACGTATGTGCAAATTATAAATTGGTAAAAATTCCCAGGTCTATTTGGTGTGCTAGGATTGCTGTCTTGTCGTCCGGAAGGACTATTAATGAAAAATAGCGACTTATTAGTGGCTCTCGGATAGCCGAAGAACAACTAATATTTATTTATTAATTTATTTAATAAGAATTCTTTCATACATAAATAATAAATTCCCTGTTGCTATTGCCATATAGAGTCCGCCACATAATAAAAATAGCGCAGGAAAAGATAAACAGCAATAATACTCCGAAAAGTACGATAATAAACACAAATCGCTATGCAACTGCAGCGGCAATAAATTCGAAGTGAGCAGACGAATTGAAGAAATGGGATATCCAGTTTTACAAAGAAAATTTATTTTCAAATTGATCATTAGGAAAAACCATTTTTGAAACATGTTCAAAAGAAAAAATTCAATGCTCGAGTCATTCGAAATAAAGAAAAGGCCTTTTATCTTAAACATTGCACTTCTTCCATTGATTCCTTCATTGGAATTTTCTGGTGATGAAAATATTTTTCATCAAGATCGTGCTGCCTGCCAAAGGGTTCGGATCACAAAGAATTGGAATAATGCAGCAAAAAAACATCCTGATGTATACTGTAACGTCCACCCACAGTCCAAATTTGTTCCCATTCAAAATGAAACAAAGATTAAATAATAAGTCCGCAATGACTCTTAAAAGTTTAAAACTGTTGAAGATGTTTTAGGTTTGTGACCCAGTCATATTTTCTGAGATGTAGCACAAGGAAAGAAACGATACATTTTTTTGTAGAAATGAAAGCTGTTTCCAAAACAATCTGATTCAAAATTTGGCTTTAGAAATGTATAGACAATTAATTATCCAATCAAAAAGTCCTAAACAAAATTGTAGATAATATTATGAAAAATTAGTAGTTTAAATTGTATCAAAATCAGTTAAGTTAGATCTTGACATACCTTATTCAACAGTTTAAAAAACGTAGTAGTAGAAACGGAAAATACAGTAAATATTTGCTGCCGCGCTCATTTCAATTTTCTATTACTCAAGTAATGATTAGAATTTTGATAAGTGGATACGCTTGAAATAGAAGATCAAGAGGAATTAATTTTTCTTTCCTTTGAAAATCTGAACTACTAAACCAAAATGCAGGCTTGAACCTTTTATGGTAGATGTATACCCGTATATATTAACATTTTGGATTGAAAAAAATGTTATTTTTAACCCTCTCCGCAAAAACGAAGGGGTGTTATAAGTTTGACGTGTCTGTCTGTGGCATCGTAGCTCCTGAACGCATGAACCGATTTTGATTTTGTATTTTTTGTTTGAAAGGTGAATTAGTCGGGAGTGTTCTTAGCTATGTTTGATGGGAATCGGTTCAAGATGGCCGCCGCCACAAAATGAAGGATTACATATTTTTTCACAACTCCCTCAATATAGGTATCCAATGAAAGGACTTGAGTAGTAGAATACTATACACTATGACAAATTTCAAATCCAAGATGGCTGCCACCACAAAATGGCGAATAACTTTTTTTCACAACTTCTTAAATATGGGTACCCAATGAAAGGGCTTGACTAGTAGAATAATGTACACTATATTGAAAGGGAATGCGGAATATTAACTAACGAAATGTAAACTACAAAAATGGAAATTATTTTTTTGTGTGATCAATGTGCTAGTTTATTATTTTGTGTCGGGGTTTTTTTAAATTTTTAATTTAATATTTTATTTATTATGCTATGAGCAAGCCCTTGTGAAATCCTTCAAAAAAGTTCAAAGTTATCGTTTGTCGGTAGTTCGACAACTATATTTTGAAAAGGAGAATATCTACTTATTATCAAATTAAGGTTAGCCTTCGCTGCTCACCTGCCATTACGGCGCCAAGGTACCGCATAACTCACATTACTCCTCTGTAGGTAATAATCGGATGCACCATGTCCTTCACTTTCACTTTCTCATTAGAGATGTCGTCGTAGCGATCCTGAATAATTAAAATACTCCTTGACCTCCAGTTACCAAAGAAGTTCTTGCGCGTATCTACCGCAGTTAAAACCCTCCCCGGCTGCAACAAATCAATCGGAAGTAGCCAATGTTCCATTATGAGGGAATTTATCAGTTTGCGGCGATCGGCCAGCAGCCAGCAAGCCAAAGCTCGCGAGCTCATTACAAATCAGTGGCGAAGACTATCGCGGCTCATTTGCATAAGTGCGTGCAGGTGAGCTTTTTAACGAGGTCCACCGGGCAGAGGTTTCTTGCTGCAGCCAATAAATCTCCGGCAAGTTCATTACCAGAAAGTGCAGTCGGATTGCGTTCCATTGCTTGCCACTTTCTGCCCGACATGGGGCTGCCGTGCAATTTTCTGCTTGTTCGCTTACAGCGATTCTGGAGATAGGCGTTTTGAAGAGGTTCCCGCCGACCGGGTTTAGCCGCTCAAGGGCCAGTAGTCGCGATCGTCACCGGTGGATTAATGGTCGACAGGCATTTACTGCGTAACATTCGGTAAGTAGTATATACCATGATTTCCAACCGGCCAGAAAATAGATGATAACCATATTTCCGTGTCAAGAACCGGTGAAGGCTGCCCAATGACTTTTCCGAAGGCTTCTGTGGTCTGACGACTTAGCGTCTTTAATCTTGAGTAATCATAACTCCTAACAGATGACATTCGCACAAATTTAAAATGTTGCACGTCTTCGAGATGACTTGAAAGTCAAGTAAACGTTGCCGCATTTGTCTAATGTTGCACATTAGCAGCACCTTCGATGCTAATTGGCCGCCTTTCTTATTTTCCCTTCAAGCCGATAGATCTGCGCTAGTTATCGTGATGTAAAAAAAAAAAAAAAAAATTAGTCAATGAGATTTTTTCTGATACAATGATATATTTCATGTGCACTTTGAGATGCACCTGCAGTCTTGAGTAATAACACTTTTTAATTTGCACCTTTCGCTGTTTCGAGACGTTTCCCTTTCAGCTAAGGTGACAACACTTTGTCAGAGTGATGTATGATTTAATGCTCGTTGTGTCATCGCGATCTCATCTCAATTAGCAAATGACTTGTTTCTCAAATTTGAGAGAAGGGAAAGGTAATGACAATGCAATCCAAAGCAGCAAGAACACATCTATCTAGTCTAGCCGCTTTGAATAGAATAAATATCCCAAACATTTCTGATGCAATATAATAGTTTTCCTATGAGCTAAACATAAACTATAATTTGCAATTTTGAAAATTCTGTCACCTCGCAGTGATGAATATTCGTGAATTGCATGTCGAATGCAGTCATTTATCATTGCTTAAGAGGACATTATATCACCTCGAAACTAGAAAGGTTAAAAAATTAATATCTATTGCTATAAGAAGCCCTAAATTCAAACCAAAATATGTGGAGAGGGTGAATTTTTGTGCGGGGTCTAGAGCTTTTCGAAACTCCCCCTCTTTACGTCCACATATATCCAACAGGGAAATAAAACATTGAAAAAATCAATGAAACAATTTTATTAAACAAAATGAGAATGCAAATAAGTACTTCCTTCAACTGCTGAAAAACTTGTCTTAATGGACGCATAGAATGCTTTCACTTCCCTTGAGAAATCATTATTATTATATTTGTATAAATCGAAGGGAAAATCGTTAAGTTAAACGTTCATATATCATATTTATTTTCCCATTTGATTATTTAATAATTTTAGTCAGAGCATTATTTACCTTTAGCCAAGAGTGAAATTCCAAGATTTCATTAAGAAATGAATTCTTAAGCACTTCATTTGCAAATAATTATAGCCATCAAAATTTTCCTGGCTCCTCATATTTAATTACTTACAACGATAGTGTAAAAAGCCAACTCCAGCTTACCAAAATCTTCATCAGCTGAGTCAAATGTTTTCGATTGGCACAAATCCTGATATTAACAACAAATAAGTACATTATTTAGCTTATAGCAGTAGCTCAATTTCATCTATGTACAATACAATTTAGTATTTAAAAAATTAGGCGTTTTATTATAACATTCTACCGACTAACCGCCATCAAAAATATTCAGAATAGATTCAGCAATTAAACCAGGTCTAAATGGGTTAATCTTGTGAAAATGAATCATCTGACACAGGACTGTGTTTTACAACATAAATGTTTGCTCCGATAGTACTATCAACTTGATTTTAAGTTGTAGTCATTCTTGACTGCTTTACGAGGTTTTTGAAGTTTTTCTACATAAATTTGTTTTAAATTTGTATACTAATAATTCTGCTACAAAACTAAAAAAATTAATATACACGTGGTAAGAAATGAGCTATACCTTATTCACTTTCCTTTTTTCACAAAGACTAGAATATTGACACAAACTAAGATTAAAGAAATACACTTTATAAAATTGAAGGGGTAATACCCTTAATCTACAAGATGATGGTATATTCAGCGCGCTCTAATTTAATTAAAGTTCCAATTCGCTTTTGGTCAAATAAGACTTTTATGGTGATTCTAGATTAGGGCTATCCATGCTCAATTAGTACATGAGAAAAAGATATAATGATACCAATATTTTTACAAATATTTTTGTTTAAAACTGTCTCTACAAAGAGTGCAGATCACAATTAAAAATTGGCACTGATAAAAAACATAATTGGAAAATTGATACAAATTAAGATCATACCTTTGTTATATTTGTAGACCAAAACAAATTTTTGTTCAATTTATTATCACAATTTACATATTTTCCTCACCCAAGTATAGGCTATCCACAAAATCCTAGTTGAAATGATCAATCATCCAGTCGGACTTGCAATTATTCTTACTTTCTCTAATTACACGCGCAGTGATTTTTTTCATTCAATTCCGATAATCCGAGCAAAATTGATACAAGCAAACCCAACAAAAACATCTGTTAATTATGTAATTAAGGTATAATCCTCTTCAAATTTTATGAAACCATGAAGTGTTTATCTCCTCTGGATTGGTCCACAGATCAGGAAGAAGCTTAAGATATTAAAAGTCTTCTATCTATTTTTCCTGATAAATCATTATGTGATTTGGATGGCTATTTCGGTCATTTAAACTATTTATAATTACGATCAGGGGTCGACCATGCTTTTCAACTACTCTTAAGACAAAATATGCAACAGTCAATCTCAGTTTCTTCTTTTGTAGTTCAAGGTAACAGACAACTTAAGCCAATGATGAAGTGATGAAAAGTCGCTTTAAGATTTCAAACAATCGTGACCCGCCCGAAGAAGATACCCTTTCCAAATTTAAGTTAGGGCTTGGATAATATTACTTTTTTGAAGTTCTGTAAGAGTCTTGACAAACTGAGTTGTGTGTTGGTTCAACTTAAGCGCTTTTGGATCTCAAGGCGATTCAACTTCAACTCATTCCTGATGATCTTATTATGCTGCGGCTCTATGCTCGCAACCCAAATAGTTCACTCAATTACAGACGCCATTGAGCTCGTCCTCATCGCATGCGCAAGCAATTTAAGTGGAATGTGATTTTTGTTGACAGTGGCCCCGCACGGTCGATTACATAGGGGAAAATTCATAATTGCTCTAAATATGCGCGATGTGATCTGATCCGCGCGGAATTAGAAGGTGAATCACAAGCTGAAGATAAAAAATACCAATTTAATTACTCTTAAGTCATCCAACCCACTATGCTGTACGTCGGCGTAATTGAATCGTAAATGAAAAGTTTATGTAATACGCTAGGAAGTCAGTTACCACAGAAAACCAAATTCAAATTCATCGCCAAGTGCTTATGATCTGCATATTCTAACAATCGCTGAATTCGTATTGTATAAAAATAAAAGTATCTCTCGTTAAATCAACAACAAAGCTGGTTTTACTAGGAATTTATTAATGTAAAACTTAGTAAATAGTTATTTTATGTTGTCGATTAAAATTAAATCATAGGAAAAAAATTTAAGTTCACATAATAATTCTATCATTTTGAATATTACATTGTCCATCAGAGAAGCAATAGTAATATGAAAATATGCTTTAAAAGGCCATATAATTTTACTGTATACTAAAGCAAAATTTACAATTTTCTGCCACAGTATGAGTCTTTAGATCATAGTATTTGATATTAATTTCAGTTCAATACCTTAACCAGTTTATATGAGAAAATTGTCCTAGAAGCACCGTCAAACGGACAACAAAGTATCCTACAATGGTTCTTGTTTTGCATTATGAGGAACGAAATCCTAAAAAAGGACAATTGTATCAATTTTGCTTTTAACAGTAGGTCAAAAGATATAGTTGCTGTACATCCTGCATATACTACATATATTAAATGAAATGGAAATAAAACATTTTACTAATTGTTAATAAAACTAAATCAATCTTACATTATTAATGCTTTCCATTTTTGCATAAATTGTGTTCCTTAGCTATAAATAAACATGAATAAAATTATGCTGAAACGCAATTCGTGATAATAATAAACATATAATTTGCGGTAGCACTGATACAATTTTGGTAGGTAATATAATAATACTCGTATGTAGAGAACTAAAATATTTATAAAATCGAAACTAGCCGCTTTCCTATTTTTCAGGTCGTTTTGACGAATTAGAATTTGCTATACCTGTTTATTTTTTTGAGTTTCGAGAAATTACATATATTATAGAAGTAAATTTATTTTACCAAATATCACTTCAAAGTTTGCTAATAATATCCTTTAACTGTTGGCACTAATCACAGGACACTGTCTATGAAATGTCGTAAAGGTAAAGAAGTTGGAATGTACCACGCCGCCGTCGCAGTAGTAAAAACCTGAGAAAACTTTGGCAGTTCTTCCAGAAAAATTCATTATAATTCCAAAATTTAGTTTTGCAAGGTACCGTTTTTCTGTTGCAAGAAACAATTTTGAAAGTGACTTTCTCAAGTTTTTAAGCACTGATATGTTGTACAGTCAACTTTTGTAAAGTTGTTTAAACAACATAGAAATTCGTTACAACTTTACGCAACCGAATGGAACGCAAATTAATTGCTATTAGAAATAAACATATTATTTATATAATATTAATTTACTAATTTACTTGACCCCTTCTGTCTTAAATATGATAGAACTAAAATATCCCTACAATGATCATGAATATAAAAAACAACCATTGAATCAATGGGAGCTTGAGAAACATCAAGAAAGAATAAGTTATTATTATTATTATATAAAAAATGAGAACACGAAAGGACTGTAATTTTAATAGAGGAAGTGGAAAATTAGTTGATAATTTTTTTTGTATGCAGAAGAAATGCATAAAAGTGTTCGTACCTAATTGGAAGTTCTCAAAATACGTGTTAGTTTTCTTAGATCTTGGCTGGTTCCGTCCGGGAGTCATGTCGCCTTGTGAAACCGTCCTGATAACAGAGTGTTGCAGCTTGTTGCAGGCAAAGTATGACACCATTATTATTCATAATCTTCCAATCTCTTGCTCTGTAATAATATCACTGAGTGCGATCATAAGACGTCCTCATACCTGCCGTCACGTAGTTCTGTGAAACGTTACGAAACTGCTGCGTCAGTTCCTAATAGAGGACCCATATGCGCATTAATCAGCGTCCTCTGCTGTGCTGCAATACCTTTTAAAACAATTATTTTTCCGATCGGAAAATTGTTCGCACTTCACACACATCTCAAAATGTTAAAGATGTTAAGTACCACCTAAATTATTTCGAAAGAGATCGAAACACCTCCATAAAAAGAGATTGTACGGTTCACTAGAATAGAAAATCAGTAAATCAAAAATCACGCTATTCTAGCTCCAGAACTTAATTTAGTAAAATGCGTGATGAATCAGCACAGAAGACCCTGAAAATTCTTACCTTTTCCGAAATAAATGCCCCGACTTAAAAGCAAACTTAACTCTGAGAAGAAATTTCAGTCCTTGGATAGAAGGAAGGTAACTAATAGTCTTCTAAGTAATTAGGAAGCTAACAAAGACTTTCTGATAGGTAAAAGTCATGGCAGTGCCATTGATTTTCCTGCCTCAAGCCTTATTAAGGGCAATTTACACGGTTAGTGCCAATTCAAGCGTGAATTTCCTGGGACTAGAGATGAAAACTTATTGAGACCCAGGGGCTTAACGCCAACTACTCTCACGATGCATTTACAGAGGGCAAAGGGGTTTCTTTCGCAATTCATGGAAATTCAACATGGAGAACGCGACCGAGCATTGTAAATTTGAACAAATTGCTATTTAAAGCAAAAGTTGAGGATCTTCATGGTCGAATCTGTATCTGTTGTCAAATATGGCAAATTTAAGAAGACGGTCCAAAATCTTTTATCTAAATAAGATGCCTTGCTGAAACTGAATACTTGATGGTTTTAATTGACATTGGTTTTGAATCAAGAATGTGAGGGCCAAACCTTTCGATTTCTATATTTATTGGCACGTACATACATACATGTGTGTGTATATATATTTTTGCGATCGATGAAGCATACCTAAATGTTCTATAAAAAACTACCTTCGATGTATCATAACAAAAAATTACTACAGTATATCTAATCAATTCTGACCGATTTTGATTTGGTTAATTTTTGCAAGAACATTTCTAGCTGAACTCATGCATAAAGGGGTGGTATTGGTTAAAGGAGTAAGGGGATATACACTTATCGTGGTAATATCTCAGCTAAGTTCTAAATAAGGTATAAATTGGATAAAGGACGGAAGGCGTACCTCACAGCAATTATTTCTAACAATAAACAGCAATACGCATTCTTAAAAATGATTTAATAATCACGCAAGTCGCATTTACTAACTTATTTCAATTAAACATAATATTATATTTATACATATTATTCATGTGTTCAAAAATATGGGCATTTAAGTAAAAGGAAGCTTTCTGCTTTCGGTTCTTTATTCATGAAATAGATAATTTTCTTTTTTTACTGAGCTACTACTATGCTCCTCGTTAAATTGAGAGAAACCTTACGTCGCATACTCGATACCTATGAAATACTTAAGAAAGTCAAAAAATTTTTTGAAAAACTAAAATCTCTTAAAGAGAAAATGCGTTTTAATATCTTTTAGTTACAAAATGTTTGCACACCCATTTCAGGAAAAATATGGGGTCTTCATAAATTTAGGAGGAGTATTTAAAGTAATTTAGGAGAAAATGTTATATACTAACATTCCAGTGAATTACTTAATTATAAGAATAAAGTAAACACCACTTAATTTTGCTTACATTTAGTAAATAACCACATCTTTTATAAAATGTAGCAGCAAGAATATTTAAATTTTCTCTAACGGATATGACGTCAGCCCGACAATGTACATACTTCAGAGATATGTACATAAGTGTGCCAAAATCAATTTATTATCATTTTGTGGATTTTGTTTAGCATAACTTGTAGGTTCTCAAAATTAGTGCATTTAAACCAGACGGTAACTAAATATAAAGCATTCATAATTAAGAGAATTGGAATAAACTGAAGTATGCTCGTAGAAAAGAAGTAAATAATTTACTAGGCCTAAATGTCACATATTTGTCAAATACAAGAGGGTGCGAATATCGGAAATAAATGTTTATAAATACGTATGTACACCAAACAACCAAATAACTTTGGTTTTCCCAATTACGCAAAGAAATTAAAGGAATTACTTGAAGTTTATTATTGTTATTGTTAAAGACCATTTTGTTCCTTAACATTATTTCGTAGTATTTTGTCTTATACACATTTGGCACTCATAAACATTTTAAGAACAAAAAAACCTACATAAATTGCACAAAATTATTTCCATTATAAAAAAAGTAAATAAAATTAATTATAAAACTGTGTTAATATATATGTATATGAGACGTAATTTCAAATTGTTAAGGGTAGATTATAAATTGTCCTTCCATATGCAAGTAAAACGCGGCACAGTTTTTAACCCATTTAGCCCTAAAGAGTACAACATCGTTAAAATTGCAAAATGAATCTTCCCAACGCAATTTTTATAAATTAATACACGCGACTTCCAAAACATCCAGCGACTCAATGCTCAGCAAAATTGCAGAGCAACCGTCACCTTCTCCTTGGCGAGTCTTGCCGCATAGTACCAACTGGTGGTGCGGCAGCCTCAGCATCGCCAGCACCCACAGATTATTTGCAACTTTTGCTTTGTTTCGAGCAATCGAAAAGGGGTCTGGTAGGGCAAACTGACGAACTGCACATCACCAGTACCCTCCAATCCGACCCCTCTTCTTAACCCATAGAATTTTAAGGAAACGGTTTGATTTTTAAAAGCAATTATTGTCTTAAAATCTGCTTGCGATTTCTTTAGTGCCGAAAGATGCAACTGAGCTATGAATATCACTAATCATTGCGCTAGTTCATAGACACGGCGTACCTGTTTGGGGGGTAGAACAAAAACCGCCGACAGAAAACACATTGAATTTTTTGAAAAGTCGGAGGCCTATAGGTTGCAGCAATAAAGCTGCGAACATGAAAGCTCCCCTATTCTCAAATCATGATTGAAAATGTTATACTGGAGCGGGGGATAGTGGGAACTACTCATCATTACAGACTCCCCGCGAAGATCCCTCTAGAAAAGTTAAACAGCATCACTTTATCGGTGTCTTGAGAACTCTCAACGGATTTTTCATATAAATACCGAACCGAAAACTTTCTTCACCATCAGTCCTTCCTTAGACTCACGTTGATCTTGTGACTCCCCCGAAAAATATTTTAGAGGCGCGGCAGGATCGGACGAGGTAAGGATCCATTGTGCTTCTAGTAGTCCTTAAAATCAGTATACAGTATACCTACAATTGGACTTTTGCGAATAGTGTTAAAAGTGAATCAAGTGCACAGTGATATTGTGACTAGTATTGAGTGTAACGTCTATCCATCTTCCAGATTAGCCCGGACAATACGACCTTTGAAAAAAAGGATTTTTATATATAAAAAGATCTTTGTGATTCGATCAATCTAGAGGACTGCTGTTGCCTGACCCCGTTGGGATACCTCCGAGCTATCAGAATGCAAACACTCACCACGCTCATCGGTAAGTTCGGGATCCTCAAAAAGTTATGACACCCGAATTAGCAAACAATGCGCATTGCACTTCTACCGGCGGCGGTTTGATTTTGTAATTGGTCTTTGCATAAGCGCGGTGTATGCATAATTAACCAGGCTGATATTGTGCGGGGGCTAGGAGACGATTGCTTGACCAGCTCCGTAAGATAAATGCATCTTAAATCGCACTTTATCAGATTTTTTTTTGATCCGTCGAACTCCTTTATCGAACCAATCGTCGACCATAGCCACTGTGAAACAAAAAGGGGCTGAGCTGAGGTAATAATTAATATTTCATTGCAATAAATAACCACTTATGACTTATGATCGGCTGTTTGACGGGCCGAGAATCATTGAGGGGCCCATCCGCGATCGACTCCCGTGGATTATGCTTTATGCTTTATGAGCATACAGTGGCTGAGTTATGCTGTGGGCGCATCAGACATACACGAACTGAGGCGGACATCCGATTGAAGTGAGCCAGCCCGGCGCAAGCATACCGCTCCGCTCTTTGCCTTTTGTTTGCGGCTACAGCCGCATGGGCTTTTTTCCTCCCGCGTCCACTTTGGTAATCGATAATAAACAACGCGAGATATGATCACGATCTTGGCCCACTAATATTGTTATTTTGCTAGCAATAGGTATCGACAGGTACTTGGGAAGTATTGTTAGGCTCCTTTTGAGATCGCATCATAAGTAGCTTTGTTTGTTGAGAACTGGGCGTTATTTTTACTGGATGTATGTTACTACTAAAAGTATTCGTGCAACCACGTACTATGATATAATCTACCCTAGATAAGGCAAAACTTCTTACCTCATCAAGATCACATTTCGAACTATTTAATGTATGACTAAATACATATAAAAATATATGGCATAGTATTTCTCATATATACATTATTACTTTTTTTTGGAATTGGATCCTAAATCTTTACTATTTTATTTAAGGTTAAAGGGAGCCTCTTTCAATATGCCACATTTTTCAAAATAAATTGTAATATTGAAAAAATCTCTGTAATTTTTATATTAGTAGAGATATGTATAATATTCATTCAGGTCTTCACGTTTGCGTTAACATTGTAATGCATACGTACGCACATATATTAACATTAAAGAAAAGGATTATTTCGACATTTTTAGATAATAATTTTTTTATTAATTTAACAATAAAATGCAAAATATTTCTTTCCCAATTCAGCTTATATTCTTAATTAGTGGGAGTTTATTATACTCGGAGTCCCTACCATAATTAAATATTTTAATCAAAAGTTGAAAAGATAATATAGTTTGGAATTTAAAAATCGTATTGCTTCCATAGCACTTACTGTTTTAGATTTTAAATTGATATGAAATAGAAATAATACGATGTTTGCAATGAAAATCCGGCAGTAGATATATGAATATTTTATTCAAAATCGAGCTTTAAAATTCAATTAAATATGCACATATGTATAAATATTTATAAAAATGCATGAAACCCATTTAAAGGATTTTATGAAGCTTTTTAAAATTTTTTTTTACATATGTACAATCCTTTTTAATTCCATCGCCTTGCACCATTAAGGGCTGAATTTTTTAATTTTAACAATTACTGCCAGAAATTACATACACAAATTTCAAATAATATCTTTATATTTAAATTTATCTACGGTAATACGTGATTACACACGGTTTTCTCATGACATCATAGAAGTTAGTTTAAACTTTGTTGTTGGAATTTTTTTCCTTTCACACTCTAATCCCAATGACGCAGTCTATTAAGTCTTTTTCTGCAAATAATGGAATGGTGATTAAAAATCATACTCACCATCCCTTTAAAGGCAGCAAATTTTTGTAGTACTGAATATAATACTACCCGAGTACAAGGGTTATTTATAGAAATAAATGTGATTATTTCCACGTTTTCGAAAGTTTATCTAATAACATCATTTAGTTGCAATTCGTGAAGGATAATAGTTTAAAATGTTTAATTTAATATTTTTAACTGAATAACTTTGAAGCTGCTTGGACATAAATTGCGCACTTTTGATAGATTCATGCACATACACAAATTATTTAATGAACAAAATTAATAACATAAAAGAAAATTATCGAGAAAATCGCATTCTTTCTTTTTTTTAACTTCAAAATATTTAAGGATCAGATTTTTTCTTTATTTTCATACCAGATTCTGAAATGCCATATATGTATGTATGTACCTTAGTACGTCATATTTGGAAATACCTGAATATGTACCTTTTACATAAATATTAACACTATTTTTCGAGTGTAACACCTCAAAATTGAAATTAATGCAATCCGAACGTACATAAAAGGGTTCATCTCAACTCAACACAATAATTATATAGCGATTAAATAGAAAAAAATTCTACATTTATAGACATATGATTGATAAGGGGATATATGCGTAAGCCCAATACTGGGATTCTTTTAATCTATTTTTTCCTTTTTATATTTGGTTGACGATTTCTTGTGTAACCAAAACTAAATCATACAATTTAGATAAACCTACCTCGCATGAACTTCTTGGCAAACATAAAAAATATTTATTTCATGTTTATCGAAATAATCGATTGATCGCCGATTATTCAAAAGAGGAAATAATCAAATCAAATTAATCGATTATTCTACCCCTTGCATTAATCATCATCAGTCTCATCTCTACAGCCGAGTCGTCGCGCAATTTGCTTGGCCACATGCACATAAATCCTCTGGGCTGCAAGTACCTAATTTGCTGAAATTTCGCGGTCTTTCTTTGCTTAACTTATTTATTGGTGAAAATTCAATATACATATAAGGTAGCACAATTAATGGGATTTTGCTCATCACTTTCTCTTATGTGCCATGCATTTTATGCATCAATTTAACGACTGTCCAACCAAGTTCCTATGTGCAAGTTCACAACACACATGTTGAGACTAGCTTCCATTTCCGGAGCTTCGTTTTAGGAATATCTTTTCCCATGAAAAAACTAAGTATTATTTACAGGAAGAGCTTGGGATATAGCAGTGCTAATTTTATGAAAAATAAAATGCCATTTCGATTAATTTTAAAAAAGTAATTTTTATAACAATAAACACAAAAATTCATATAAAGCGCCATATCGGTTTGAATTCCCAAATGCGCAAAAATATGAAAGCAAAGTAGAATAATTGCACCTTGTTCAGAAACTGAAAAAATAATTAATTTTATATTCAATATCAATATAGCCGAAAAGCAAACATTCACGGTTTTTGGCAATTCATGAAAAATTTTTAAAAAATAGTTGATTTTTTCCTGCTAGATGGCGAATGAAGATCATAACAGATGCAAAAGCTAAACATATTTTTTCTTCAACATATTTACTTATAAATAGCTACACAGATTAGTGGTATTTTATGTTTTTTGATCAATTAAAGATCCAGGCTTTTACTTATAAACATGACAAATGTTTATTTTTGAATGCTATACAACAAATGGCTATAAAAATGTTGTTTTTACTTATTTATAAATATCTAATTTTCGGAACAAAGCTCGCAAAAATAATGTGCCAGTTTTATGAACACAGACAAAAATGCTATAACCTAGTACATATATGTATGTATATTCAGTGTTCTCAATTTAAAAATTATCTTTCTCACAACTAATTTATGGCACAGGATTCCAATATTTCTATTTGCAATAGCCAACATTAACTTCTGACAGTGGTGTGTTTTATGCAAAATGTGCCAAACTGTCGAAATGGCTTACTTATGCAAATCAGATCCATTCTCCCGCATAACCGTCATGTAATGAGCGATTGCTCACCGCCGTCAGCTGCTATTTGATGAGTGGCTGCTCACGACACCAACGCACTCGTTAATTACAAAAATTTAAGGTATGTGCCTCAATCGGATGCCTGGCTGCATAGTGCAAGCATAACGACCTCCGCAACGCGAAAGCGAATTACATATCTGCGAGCCCAGGTGCCATGTTGAAATTCAAGATCAAATTAAATTATGCGCAGGCACCTCGCGCTCAGTGGGTTATCAAAGGACCAATTAAATCATTATACCGTGTCGTGAGTGAGGCCGGCTTAATGGCGGTGACATAACAGCTACAACGGCTACCGTTCGTGTAA
Source organism: Tolmerus cingulatus (assembly GCA_959613345.1). Lineage (NCBI taxonomy): Eukaryota > Metazoa > Arthropoda > Insecta > Diptera > Asilidae > Tolmerus > Tolmerus cingulatus. The sequence continues at coordinate 23,527,352 of OY390709.1, read as the reverse complement.
ATGACACAAAATCGGGCTGGTTTTGGTGCAACTTGCGCGCTTAATAACATTTTATCCCAAACAAGTTGTTCCCAGCAAATTTGGTTCCCATAATTATTTCGAGCATTGTAACTACTTACTTACACCCGCATAAGCAAGCGGAGCATGCGCCGTAGAAAACTATAGCTAATATAACTTTTTGCATTTTCCTTTGCAGTCTTATTCGTCACTAATCATCTGTGTCTGGTAAGTACAGTACGAAAGGTTGTGGCATAAAAAGACAGATTGACTTAATTGTTCCCACAGGCACAGAATGGCTACACATACCCACGGCCACCAGACAGCCCTCTAGCTGGACCGAGCACTATAGCTCCTGGTGTAACTCCGCCGCTAAGACCAGGAACAGCTGGAGGGTATCCTTCACCCACTGGACCTGGTTTCCCTGGATCGCCAAGTTTCCCAACAACAACACCCGCATACGGAGGCACTGGGTACCCTGCGGCTGGGCGACCAACTGGTGTCGGTTTCCCTACTGGGCCAGGTGTAGGGGCACCCGGTTTCGGTAGCACTCCAGCTGCACCCGGATTTCCAGGCAGACCAGGAGCAACTGGACCAGCAACAGGTTTCCCATCAGCACCTGGAGTTCCAGTACGACCAGGAACAGGCCCTGGATTCCCATCTGGTCCAAGTTATCCTTCAGGATCTAGACCTGGTTTCCCCACAGGAACTGGCCAATATCCTACAGGCGATGTAGGAGGAGGAGACTATGAAGGCGGCGACTATTCTGCCATTCCTGGAGAACCCGGAGTAGATTATCCGATTTACTCAGATATACCACAAACTTCCTTCGATTGCAATCAACAACAGTGGCCCGGGTACTATGCGGATGTCGAGGCCCAATGCCAGGTATTTCACATTTGCGCCCTAAATCGAACATATGATTTCCTCTGCCCAAATGGAACCATATTTAGTCAGGAACATCTAGTATGCGTTTGGTGGAATCAATTTGATTGCAGTACAGCTCCATCACTGTACGGGAACAATGCTTTCATCTACGATTACTCCCAAACGGGGCAACCTGTTCAACCAGGATTTCCAGCTGCCCCAGCCGGACCCGTTGGTATTCCAAGTGGGGGTGCAAGACCACCAACAGGACCAGCGTACCCTGGAACTGGCAGACCAACAGGACCAGCTGCTGGCTACCCAGGAACTGGTAGGCCAACTAGCCCGGGAGGAGCATATCCAGCACCTGGAGGACCTCAAGGACCATCAGTTACATATCCCGGAGCAGTTGGACCACAGGGTCCATCTGCGACATATCCAGGTAGTACAGGTCCACAAGGACCTTCGGTTAGCTATCCTGGAGCTCAAGTACCCACAGGACCAGCAGGCGGCTTTCCAGGCGGTGTTACAGGACCAACTGGTCCAACCACTGCATTCCCAGCTAGACCAGGAGCATCAGCACCAGGCTTTCCATCTACTTCTCGTCCCGGTTTTCCCGTCCAAGGAGATACTGCATTCCCTGCTACTCCTCAAACACCCAACAGGGAATATCTGCCCCCAAGACGCGCATAGAAATCAATATCCGACCACAAATACAGAATCTACCGATTAAATTATTTATAAACACGGACGACGGCTCTCATTTCAATTGTGTTCAGTGAGAGGAGCTTGCCTGCAAGTTCCCACCGCCACCTCAATCCCTAATCCAGAATATTATTGCATCTTATCGCCCTTCCCAAAAATATCACCAATCATTCAAGCTTCTAATCGTCCTTCTTGGTCTTGTCCTTGCCGAAATACAAGAACTGTTCAATCTTTCAGTATTTTCATGTAATTTTAACGTTAGAATCCATAATTTATCCTTATGGCCATGTGTATAAATTTTTATATTTTATATAATTCTAAAGGAAATAAATATTAAAGAAAAATAATAGTAGATATTTTGAACTCCTTACCAATTTTACAGCGATTCTGGAAAGAGCAAGCATAAGGGGGTACTATTTTTAACCCACTAAACATCCGAAGAGTTAATCGGTTATAATTCTACAAAATAATATCTAATATTTTGTATCATTGAAATACTTTATTTAAATTTTAATCACAGAATATGTACATGAAAGTGTTCAATCAGCAAATACTAACTGGTAGTCTAATTCCCATCTTTTTTTCGCCTTCATAAAACAAAAGTTCAATAGTCCAAGAGTGGTGAGGGAAATGGTCACACCTATTATAACTATAAAAAGGACTCGAATTCCAATCATAACGCTACGATATTCTTCCTGCTCATCTTCTACATTAAAATTAGTCGTTTGGCCAAAAAACATGACGCCTATAAATGCACCTACTGCTTTAGCAGTAAAAAATGTTACAGTCTTTTCTTTCCGGTTTAGTATGTTTTTAGTATGTGCATTGCAAAATAAGTGCCACAAAAAGCAGTTGCCAAGCTTGCTAGCAGTGTGCTCTCGAATTAAAAATTTAAATTTCGAAACTTCTGGTTTTGTTGCTAGAGGGGCGTGAAATAGTTCTTCTTTATTGTAAATAACAGATAGCCACTTTTGAACAAGAAACATATACTCTGTGCGTTTTTCGATATCCTTCACTCGAACCATTGAACAATACCAGGAAGGATATCGCCCAGTGCCATCATGAGATAATGTAACCGAAGTTAATTTTCCCAAAAAATTCTTCGTAAACACAGTAAATGTATATATAGTATTTCGTTGATACAATCTTTTCTCACGGCTGCCTGTTAGTAAGAAAACTTCACTGTCATCCTCTTCCCCATGCAGTTGAATCGAGACTCGGGCTGTTGTTCCCGCATGTGGATAATTACCTGTAACGACTGTAACTACATACATATACGAATTTTTACCATCCTTGCTTCCGATGTAAAAATGTCTGCAATAATATTTATCCATATAAGCCGCATATAGTAAGGAAAGAATAAATAGCAGTAAGAATATAACGACGAATACTAAAAATATATAATTCGATACAATTTCGACAATCCCTCTCGGTAAGACTAATTGATTTGGTGGTACAAATATTTTGGATGCAAAACTTGATAAATGATTACACCTGCAGTGCATACGGGTGATTGTTGTTCCATCGCCGACCACACAATGTCCGAAAGTCCAATTACTTTGTAACAAATTCCATGTCCCACAAGAGTATTCAGTTGTTTTAAATGTAAAATTCACTGGTTTTCCGGATTTACTGTCGTTGGGAATGATAGCAATATAAGCGACTGAATCCTCATTTAGCATGTTTTGAATTCTATATTTAGATTCATTAGATCCTCGTCGAATAATTGTGTAATCTTTTGACATCATCCAGTACCTTGGCTTTTTTCCAACCATAGCTAACACTCTAACATCATCATCCAAAAAATTGAAATCATAGACAATTATAGATCCGGCAGAGCATTTGGTAGAGTATAAAGCCAAATCAGAGCTTCCATTTACATATCCGGTTACTTCTTTTTTTATTGAATTATTTCCGTTTAAGGACTTAATTTCTTTTATGTTCAAATATAGATCAAAATGCTTCTCGTTTAAATCAGTATTGATATTTGGATCGAAATTTTTGATATCTTCCTGAAACATATTTACAAGTATAACGTTGCTAGATATTTTAAATTGTTCAGGATACCACCAAAATGGATTGTTTTTAACGGTAATAAATTGAACTCCAAGTTTGGGAGAAGGCATCAAATCAAAAATCTTTTGAAGGGTAATACCACTAAAATGCACTTCATTACCCCATTTATCTAGTTTTAGATTTTTAACATTTTCATGATCTATGGATTCAAATTGAAAATTCATTGAATTAAAGTCTAAATCCATCTTAGGTTCTTCCGGTTCCATATACATCGCAGCAACAGTTCCAAGAGAGTGGAAAATATGTTGCACACCTAAGGAACTTTGACGCCAATCTTCTATTTGCGCTACACGACTGAAATCAAGTTCCGGATAATCAGGATAGTTTTCGTAAAAAGGACTTTGTTCTGCCTGGAAATTTTCATATTCATGGACCACGGGAAAGAATTCAATTTCTTCGAACATTCTCTCTATCACTTCATTCAATTCTTTTATAATTTCTTGGTACTCTTCAAGATGCATATCCATAAGTTCACCACTTTTAGCGCACTTGATTAGTCCTTCTCCTATTAATCTCAACATATTACTGATGGGAATAGCCAGCGAGTAATGCATGTCAACAGTACTAGTGACTTCCTTTAGACCCCAGCTAGCTTGCAGAACTGCTTCATCAGTTGTTATTTGAAACATGGACATTGTATCAACAATCGTCTTAACAACTTTTCGCTTCTTTTCCACATCTTTCATATCCTGAAGTTGTCTAGAAGCCATCGAAATTAATAGAACTCCTCCTACTCTATCCCCCGCTTGGAGAACCTTCGGCAAATTTGTTTCTGCGGAACTCATGTTTGATGCTTTTGTTACTTGAACGTTAACAGACGTTGAAGTACAAGCATGAAGGGAATCACAAATTTTTACATTTATCGATTTTCCAGAACTGAGTCTAGTCTTGATCGATGTTTCTGTAGTACGATAAAGTAATGCCTCGCCCTGGTAAATGGAGTATATTAAAGGCGAGTGAACGTCCTCATATTGGTTAAATTTAATTGTAAAAAGGTCATAGAATTCAGTCCCAGATGTAGGTTCACTAACACATTGACCTTTTTGGGGTGGCATATTCAAATTCAACTCTAAAGCAGCGTAACCGACATGCGACTTCCAATTGACTGTAACTCCCACAATTAATTTATTCGATTCCGGAATTGAATCACCTTTTAGGATAAATCTCTTGCCTGACTGTCTAATCTCACTAGGGTTCGGAAATACTACCTGCCAAGAATATTGTGCATTCTCAAGACATATTTTGCAATTCGCTTTAAGATGTAGTAAATCGTGCTTATTAAAAAATCTTCTTTCGCAGTTCTTCACACAAGAAATTCCCAAAAGCAGACGGTACTGTTCTACTATAGTAATCTCTTGCCAAGCAATATCTGTCCACATTGTGGTACTTGCACCTACTTCCAATGTAAAGTTGATCTTCTCACCAATTTTAAATATGTTTCGCGGAATGTTTACATCTGATTCTGTAAAAATAAATTAATCTAAACAAATCTCACGATTTAATCAAAGCCTGTACTTCGTCCTATGATTTGATTGCAATAGGTGGTGTCGCTAGCACTAGTGCAGCTCCAGGAATAAGTTAACTTTGAATCTGCCTGGTCACGCAAATTCACATCTTTGCTTTCTCTACCACTTAGAACAAAATTCTTCATACCATTAGCTTCCCTGTAGTTACCCCCAGTTATAACAGCCTTTGGTGGATAAATTACGACATAAATATAGCACTGAAAGCAAAGATCTTTTGTGAGACACACTACTTTAAGAATTCATATACAATAATCTAGTAGCAAAGCAGAGAACGAAGAATAGTGAAGAAATTATTTCTTAGTCACAAGCAAAATATACGCTTTTTTTAATAATAATATTTCATTTCAATACAAAATATACATTGTTAAGACAAAGAAGAGATAAGTTTATTTTAAAGTTTCATAATTTTATTTAAAGCGTATAAAAACGTACCCGAAAATAAGAATATCCTTGCATTACTTCATCATTACTTATTTCTGTTACTTTCAAAACAAGCGTATAGTGGTATGGAAAGAAACTGGTACCATCACTAAATATCATAGTATAAGGCCGAACATGCAGCTCGCGGCGCGACGCATCCTCAAAAGTGTGCAGGATTTCTATAATAAAAAGTCTTATATACGCTGAATTAAAATCTTCAATAATTGCAAGTCGTGAATTGATGTTTTATTTCAATGCACCAAATATTTTTATTTTTGGCCACGGTATGACAAATTTTATTACGTATTAACAACAAAAATATTTCATTCAAATCATAGACTCCATTGCAATATTTGGCTTGCGTTCAGTAATATACCATGATAAGTGCATAAAGACTTTAAGCTTTCACGACTTGTAATTGCAGAAGATTTTTCCTAATTTATCGATAGTCTCAAAATTTCCTCCACATATCACGAATAAACCACCACACTATACCTTTCAAATTATTTGCAATAAAACTGCGTGCATATTACATACTCATTTCCGTATTCTTACCTCAGTTCGAACATAATTAAAATTTAATTAACAACTAAAAATTGAAAAACTGATTGATTTTACGGTTCCTAAAGAAAAACGTGCTCTTAATGGTCTAATTTTATCGTGAAAACATCGCCAATACTGATAATACTTATCAAAGGCTCTTTAGCAATAGAGAGATAAACATTAATATGCATTTTTCGCTAAAAGTTTTATCATCTATGTAAAACATCTCAAAGAAAAAACGGGCTGTTCGGAGTTAACACCCATCTTAAAAGGATTAAAATGGCACAAGTATTATCTAATACATATGTCACAAAACCATACTAGGCCACAACTCTACAAATTAGTCAGCGACAGAACTGTTTTTAATTTTTCTTAATGAGTAGAACTAACTTTATGCGTAATAAAGAGCATCATTTCTCAAAAGCCATAATTTTAAATTACATTTAACTATTTCTCAACACCATGACGGGAATAAATGTTTATATAATACAAAAAGTTCATTCGAACACGGTTACAGAATATTCGAGGATATGTGGAGGTGTAATCTTACTGTTGCTCAAGTAATTCCAGACAGTCCATTGAAATTTCAAGTGCGAGTCTACTCCACAACTTCGTTCAACAACTGGATCAACAATTAAAGGCTGATCAATAATCGCACGAAGTGGTGCCCTACACATCGAACATTTTGAACAGCTTAAACGTGGAAAGCATTTTTCAACTGATTTGTAGGTAAGTACGTAGAACATACGGAAAAAATAAAGATAATAATCCTGAGCGTCAGACATTGATAAAATTATGGCAGAAGATCCTAGCTGAAAATTCTTGACCCTCGCAACTACGTAGTACCCTCTATTAAATGGTATTTCATCGAGATTTCCAATAGAAAACTTTGACGAAACAGATTTCAAATTATTCGACTTCGTAAATAACTTCGGACCTTTCTTGGGAAAGCTAAAAGCATCAATAGCATATCCGCTTTTATAAAGGTCTACGAATATTTCAACAGTGCCAAGATCTTTTATCATTATGAGAATGTACTGAGGACTATTTACGGGAATTATCCGATTAAAGTGTAAGTAGACCTCAAGAGGCGACTTTCCCTTAAAACTGCAATTCTGTCCTCCATAGTTGGAGTTGCACTCACAAAAATAACCACCCACATAATTGATACATTTTCCGCTATTTTTGCATAAATTTGGTTCACAGTGATCGAGTTTCTCGTTGCAGCGCTCTCCAGAGTAAGCACCTTCAATACACTGGCATTGTTTTACACCGTTTTCAAAATAGCACACACCGTGGTTGTTGCAAAAGGAGTTGTCACATTGTGGGTTATGTTGCAAATCCACAATATCTAATAATATGCACATTAAAAATAAAACAAAAACAGATTGCGACATTTTGATGGGACATATATTTTTTTATAATAACACTGATAAATACATCTAAAATTATGGACAACTCGATTTGCTTGTTTGTAACTAGCAGAGAGCAGTCGAATGAATCAGATTAGAACTATAATTTTGAATGTTCCTTTGGTCACCTATTAAGGCATCATTTTAACATTTTGTTGATGTCCTCCTTTCCTTTTTGAGACAAAATAAAAAAATAATGAAACCGCTGGTTTTGTCCCAGCCCGCAATGACCTTACATTAACCTTGATCTCATTCTAGCGAATGAAAATACCAGTCGGAATACAGAGCTTATTCACTGGGTTGCAAAAAGCATCTTTTTTGATACCTTGTACGAAATGAATTTTTTTGATTTGTTTAATGATAACTTACTAAACGTGAAATACATTTGAAAATAACGCAATGTGAAAAGTGCTGATAACATGACTCAAATGAAAGCCTTATGAAGATTTATGTAATACAAAAATTTTATAGCTGTTACTAACCGTATTAGGGGAATAGTGTTTCATGAGCATGTGTTACTTGAGATTCTCATTCACTATAAATGAAGGAATTGGTTAACAGAAACAAATTAAATTCATAGAGTATTTCGGAAAGTCTTAAAGACTTTAGTATTTCAATGTAGTAGTTAGAATTCAATCATTCAATCTTTTATTTAAGCCATATTAAAAACTCCTAATATAATAATCCATTATTTCGTTACGAGTTTTTAAAAATGTTCCAATAGCGATATTTTCTACTTTTCAAAACTATTTTTCCAAAAAAAAAACATGACATGGTGAGTTAATTTCATTTATTGATTCGTAATCTATAGAAGAATTTCTATAGAAAAGATATCATCATTTGTTCAGGTACAAAATTATTGTATATGCTTTAAAGGCTCCCCACACTACCAACGGTCTTCCTTCGAAATTTAGTTTTAAACGCGGATCCTCTTCTTTACTAATTTTTGTATTTACAGGTAACCTTTTTTTAACGAAAAGAAGTTGCACTACTCAGATGGTTTTGCAAATACTGGTGGAATCTAATTAAGGTAGATCCGCATTGTTTTTCAGAACTGCTTTGAAAAGAGTTATGTATGCATAACATCATGTGCCCCATGAGTTATACGTCGGTAGTACTATCATATACTTATCTACGACTTGTATCAAAAAGATTTCATCGTGCCTTTGATCCATCTGACTAAGTAGTTTTATTTTTCGAGTTGTACTGGCGTTGTAATACCAAAACGAATATAAAGTTATAAGGCATGATTCGAACGTGGCAGTTAATTGCCTATACAGCCGCAACTATTTTGATTATTTTGTCGCTTTTCTTTGTACTTATGTTCGGAATAAATTACGGCTACATAAAAGGCCTTGCTTGGATATCAGTATTTATAATTTTCACCGTCAAACGACACGTCTTGTGGGACAATTTTTTTGCATTTGTCTATTCTTTGAGCGATATTTATAAAAGCAGGATGCCACCGAAAGATGTTTTATTTAACGACGAAATAATTGTAAGCGACCAGAACGAGCTTGATATTCTAAAAAGACGTGTAGATATTGTGATGGAGAAACTATGGAATAGGCGCTACATATTTGATGAACAATCTGCGAGTGAAAAGCAGGAACGTGAAAGACTCAATATCTACTATAATAACATTTTTCAAGACTTTTTTATGTTTTTCTTCTACATGATTACACTTCTTCTCATTGTGCTTGGCTCTAGGGATTCATTGGCTTATTACAGTACGATGAATGTTAAGGAGCTCGTGAGTTCATATAAGTTCGGCTATAGCATTAGAAGAGTTCAAACCAACGAACAAGTTTATTCGTATATTGGGAATCTGGTGCAAAACACTAACAGAGCGACAGATATTAATGGCCAAAATATTACAAATGAGTTTGGTTGGGTAAGTGGAGGAAGAGGCAAAATCCTAGGAGTAATAAGGTTACGACAACACAGAATTCCTCCAAACCGATGCTCCAATGGGCAGTTAAGAAAGAATTGTGTAGGAACATTCCATTCATTTGAAAGGGACACAGAACCTTACAGCCAGGGATGGCAACCAAAAGTTGACTGGTTTTACAAAGAGCAATTCTGGAGAATAACCACACCGTGGATATACAAGGATGGCATTGAGTCGACATCAGTCCCATGTTTTGGGGACATGGGTTTCTACGCAGGCGGAGGCTACATAGCCCAATTGGGAAGAACTTATACCAACAGTCGGGCTATTTTAAGTTATCTAAAGAAAAACCATTGGCTGGATAGACGAACTGCTGTGCTGTTTATTGAGTTCACACTCTACAATACTGACGCAAACCTATTTAACATCGTTAACATTGTGTTGGAGAAAACTCCTCAAGGTTTATTTAAGGCAGTCGTAAAAATTTTATCCCTGAAGCTCCTGCTAATACTAGAGAATCTGCCTTGGAAGGTAAAACTTATTTTCGTATCCTTTTTGGTACTTACCACGATATTCTTCTATCGGCTGTCAGTAACTATATGGAATGCTAAATTCAAATTATTTATTTCAAATCCTTGGAACGTTGTTGACCTTATAATAATCGTCATAACTATCATTACACTCGCCCTCTTCTTTGTAAGAAACAATTACGTAATTGGACTTATTCAAGAATTGAAGAACAAAAAGAAGAACGATTTTGTAAGCTTTCAATTTGCTGCTTTGTATGATGCATTCCTTGCTTGGCTTTCGGCCTTTCTCGTCCTTCTAGCAACCATCAGATTATGGAAAATACTTAATTTTGCGAAAATGTTTCGGATTTTGACAAACACCCTTTGGCAAGCTACCGTCCCTCTGATTATGTCCGTCATATTAACACTTATACTCTTAGTTGGGCTATCACTTTGCCTAACTATTATAAACGGAGGAAGTACGAAAACGTTTCAATATTTTGGAGAATCACTTTTTTCCGTCATGACATTCTCCATTGGGTTCGGTGAAAGCGTTAACGCTGAAAGTTTATTTGTGGGTGGGAAAATTCTAGGAATGTTACTATTTGCGATTGGAATAATTTCAATCTGTATAATTGCTATATTCCTCATTGCGACTACTCTATGTTACCATTTTTCCAAGGAGAAAGATTATTTAGAAACGCACGCAATGCCATTGTACTCGTTTTGGACTTTCCTTAAGGAAGAGTATGAAATCAAACCTCAATCACGCAGGACTGGCTGTAGATTGGATGTTCCTCTTAATAACAAAGAGAAAATAAGCTTTGCAAACAAATTTTCAACTCAACGGTGTGGAGGAGCTTATACTGCTAGCAAAGCTAAGCTCATTAAAGAGGCAATAGACGCCCAAATTGACTATCTTAATAAATATATTGACGAGCTTTCACGTGAACCAGGAGAGATGACGATTGTAAAATAAATAAAATAGTTTAAATTCAATAAATTTTATTCTTAAAATCCTAATGGTCTTCCTCATTGGGCCCTGGGCAATTCTCAATAAGATCGCCAACATCATGGTATTGCACACCACACCAGTGGCAATAGTTATAGGAAGTGCGAAGGTATAATGAGAGTAATTCCAACATTTCCGCAGGCTAAAAAAGGGAATTTCTTTAAAATATTTGTTTTTTTTTATAATTTAAAGAAATAATAATATTCTAAGCAGCATACGAACGAAATTTCGAATTTCATGCATATTAAATTTTAGGTTTGTCTTCTCAGCTGCGATTTGATCCACAACTTTCGAGAAACAAAGTGAAAATTGTGTCATAAAAAACTGATTAACAAGTACAAGATGTCCAGGTGAAACAGGACAACAAACATTTTTTTTTCTAAAATGAATACATTTTGTTCGAGTAAAGTTGCGTGTCCCTAAAAATAATTCTTTCTTTTTCCGAGTACTTAAATAATGCGAATAAAATTATGATTAATTGCATTTTCCTAATAACGTATGCCAATTTACTTAAAAATACTTAGCACTGGAAGTGCATCATTAATTAACCGTATTGAGATTTTTATACTTTGATTTTTGTTGCGAATTTCAATTGATATAAAATTGTTAATCATGGAAGGAAGAAACCATTCATACGTTTTATTTAAATTCCTCAACTTTAAGCTTTTTAAAAACATATTTCTACCAGTTCTAATTGATAACATACACACCTCATATTGTTGTTGTTCTTCCTCCAAAACTTCTTTGGCAATCTGGCCATCGTCATCTTCCTCCTCCGGTTTTGGTTGCTGTGGCCAAAACCATGGCATTTCCGGGACTTCTATGTGCTCTTCAGAATCAAGTTTTTCGCAGGTTATTTGCAGACGTCTTGAATATATAATAAGTTTTATTTTGCCCAGATAGCTCAACGGCAACTTACCTTAGAGCTCTTTCAATAAAATTATCTTTTGCTTTTTGCATCATGCGCTGCCTGTGTTCCTCTACAGTGATTTTCGGAATTTTCGCTTTTTCCAGTAGTTGTTTTCTCCGAAGTTCTTGCTTTCTCTTTTCCAGTTCTCGAAGAGCAGCTTCCCTGCCTAAACCTGACCGATCGGATTTCATCGCTATGGAAATGGGTTCAACAATTCCACTAGATGTTTTCCCAAGCGCCTGTCCCTGTTTGTAGCCCATTTTCGCCAGTAGGGCGAAACCTTTATTTTCTTCGGATAGTGCACTGCTCAGACCTTCCTGGAGCCGTTCTTTGGCATTCGGCTTAGATTTTTTGTTATCTTCATCCTTCTTCGCCTTTTTTGCTTCAAATTTAATTTCCCGCTGTTGCTTTCTATTGCGAATTAAGCCTGGTCGCACATCCTTTTGTACACTGAAATATTTTATTTATATTCAAACTGTTTTCTTTTCTGTCGACATTACCATTGAGACAGAAATGTATCAGACATGTAATCCTCTTCTTCACCTGAAGCCATTTTCAATAACAAGTCTTCAGTTGAAATAAATATTAACTATAAAACCAAAGACAATTTCTCAATCCTTAGCGAAACTTAGTGGTGTTTTGTTTTTCTTATATTGACAGTTCACATAGTTCTCATAACGCGATCTCGACATCGAATTTCGAATATCCATGAGCTGTCACTTTTGTTTCTGAACGCTGCCGACATGTGCTTGACTTGTCTATTGCAAAAGTGACAGTTGGTTCTTAGCGTGTTAAATGAATATTGGGCATTTAGTTTTAATCGGTCTTTTCTTAAGTAGCAAAAGTGCACAGTATAATTAAGTCTAAAAATGGTTGTGGTATGTATACAATTATTTTTATATAGCTTGAACTTTAAAGCCGGCTTTTGTACTTGAAAATTAAGGATTATTTTTACTTTGCAGAAAAAAGTGAAAATAAGTTCTGTAAAACGGTCGCAGCACCTCAAGCATAAAAAGAAGATAAAGAAACCCCAAAAAGGCCAGCAACAGAGCTCTGATAACAAACTATTAAGTCAGCAAAAAGTTAACAAAAATTCCAAGAAAATCAAACTAAAGAAAAAAACTGAAAAGAAAATCCACGTTGAAAATAACGAAGAAGATGAAGATATTGTGGAGAACGTATTGGATATAATGGACGAAGATGATATGGAGGAATTCGGCATTAATGAAAGGCAAAATAGAAAACGAAAATATAATGAAGTGCCAGACGATCAGGACGCTAAAAGATTTGAAAAGGAGTACACCAAACAGTCCCGGAAGGAAGAAAACAAAGTTGTCGTTGACCTTTTACCTATTAAAAGCAAGGACGGTGAAATCATTACTCGATCAGCTAAAGTAGATTACAAGCCGAAGGTGGCAAAGAAAATTGTTGAGGTGGAAGATCAAGATGATCAAGAACAAGTCACTGAATACGAGGACTCTGATGACGATATAGTTCGGGGAGTAGATGCGGAAGGAAATGTAGCTAAGAAAGTTATATCCATGACCGATTTGCTTATAAGACGTGAGCAAGAGATTGAAAAACAAAAGTATAGGATTGGTATAATCTGTTCGGGGATTCTTGAAAAACCAGAAGATAAAATGAAGAATTTTTCTGTTCTATTCGATCTAATGGAGGAGTGCAACGAAACAGGAGCTCCAAATTTGCTAAGCGTCCGAAAGATAAGCATGATGTCTATTGCGGAAGTATTTAAGGACATCCTTCCAGAATATAGGGTTGGTCAGGTGGACACTAAAATGACTACAGTGCGCAAAAACACTCTTGCCAGAGTCACATATGAAACTGCACTTCTGCAGCAGTTTAAAAAATATCTGCAGAAACTAGAAAAGATCACTGCTTCAGTGACAAAAAAAGGAGCTGGTTATAAAACACCTCATAATATAAAGTTAGCCGAAGTGGCTGTAAATTGCATGTGCGATATTTTAGTAGCCCATCCTTATTTTAACTACGTTCAAAACATTGCTCAGCTCCTTGTCTACATGCTTAATTGCCGATTTCCGGCAATGCGACAAAGCGTCAATAAGTGTTTCCAAACAGTTTTTAAAACAGACAGTAAATTGGATATGACTCTATTCATCCTTCGCCGTATCAATCACTTGTTAAAATCGAGGTCAAATACGGTTCATGTCGAAGTCATATCTTGTTTTATGGCATTAAAAATTAAGAATGTAAATTTGGATGCAGAAAAGGAGAACGAACTTAAACAGAAGAAGCTAGAATCACACCGTCAACGTCTGCTGAGCTTGTCGAAAAAGGAAAAGAAAAGAAGGAAAAAGTTAGCAGAGCTCAATAAGGAGCTACAAGAGACAAAAGCTGAAGAAAATAAGCAGTCCAAGAACTACAAGCTAACTGAGATTATTAAGATGGTTTTCACAGTATTCTTCAGAATTTTAAAGAATGATCCAGGTTCCAAACTTCTTAGTGCATGTCTGGAGGGTCTGGCAGAGTAAGATATATTAAATATTAATAATTACATGTTTTAGTTCAAATCTTAACCTACATTGGTAATTTAAGAAAATATGCATTGTCGATAGAACACACTAAAAAGGTATTAATGCCTATGGAAGGGTACTTTGTGTATGCTCCGAAGGGCACTTGTATGGATGTTTAGTTTTTATTATTTCAAATCAATAGCTTAATACAAATTCCAAACTCAACCAAGTTATTTTCAGGTTTGCGCATGTTATAAACTTGGAATTCTTCTCTGATCTCGTCGAAGTTCTAAACGGGTTGTTGCAGACTACCGAACTGGGATACAGAGAACAACTGCACTGTATCCAGACGATATTTGTAATTCTCTCAGGCCAGGGAGAAGTTCTTAATATTGACCCAATTCGATTCTATACACATTTTTATAAAAATCTACTCGTTGTGAATGCAGGAAAAAATCATGAAGATTTTGTCATCATTGTAAAAACCCTAAATGAAGTTCTATTAAAACGCCGGAAGAATATCACCCAGCAAAGGTTGTTGGCGTTTACGAAGCGCGTTTTAACACTTTCCCTACAATTACTGCACAATGGAACGCTAGCTGGATTAGGAGTGCTAAAGAATATTATGCAACATACAAGCGCCCTTGATGTAATACTGGACCCAGACACTAGCTTTGGATCGGGCAGGTATGACCCAGAGCTTGAAGACCCGGAATATTGTAATGCAAGTTGTACAGCACTCTACGAGCTCACACTTCTGCTCCGACACTATCATCCAACGGTCAGAAAAATGACTGTGCACGTTGCTTCTGGCATTCCAACCTCAGGTGACGGGTCTCTACCAATTGAAATAGGAAAATTGTGAGATAAGAGTATGCTAAATTTTGTTTGGTACTAAATTTTATTTCCTCATAGATCTCCTGAAGAATTGTATACACAATACGATAGCTCACAGATGTCCTTTAATCCTTCAATTTCCGTTCCAAGGACATGCCAACCGAAAATTAAAAAAGGGGAGTTCCTCTTCTTGGATTCAACCTTTAAAGAGGCTTGTAATGAAAAAATTCAGCCAACAGCAGGAGAATCAACGTATCTTGATTTTCATGAAGAAATTTTTAAAAATATAAGAAACAATTAAAATCTTTAAGTCTTCCTTAAAAGTTTTATTTCTTCTAAATTTTAAATGTGGTCTTACAATGAGCCTTCTCTGGCCTAAGTATTCCCCAAGGGGCAACACCTTCAACCTAACTTGAGCTTAACTTTAGATGTATCCTAAATAAGATTGACTAAATATTCGTAATTCTCTATTGATTCTAGGATTATAAAGCCCTGCCTGATGTCGTCCAAAATTTGTTTCCTTTTCCTGTTTAGGATAGCAGCAATGGCACGACGGTCTGAGGCAATTTTGTTGTTGCATAATTCTTTAATTACTGCCCCAACCCGTTTGCGTAGTAATAAATCTACTTTATGCAACTCAGATTGTTCAACAACTACAACCAGAGGTTTTTCTTTTTTTTCAATGATGGATTCAAAACATTCGTCCAAAAAACTTTCAAATTGGAAACTGTTACATTCGCTAGGTTTTATGACGAATACTTTTTCTTCCCATTTATACTTCTTAGACGGAGGCTCTAGGCAGCAATTCATTTGGACTACAACATCTGTGGGGACTTTATTTTGTCTTTGGGAGTTCCGCTCTATAGCCAAATGAAGTGGAAAAGCAAAGTATATTTGGCAAAAGGAAACTTGTAGCTCTTCAGATAGTTTATAATAATCATATCGCATGCTCCGATAGAAGTTGTTATCATCTATAAGAATCAGTAATTTATCCGATCCCTCCATAAATTTCGACGAATCCCGAAATATGTTATCAGGCTGCAGTCCTGTTTTAACAGAAGAGATTAACTTCCTGACGCTGTTTAAAACATCTCTCCTCTGGAGCTTAAATGATTGGTGCATTTCAAAGTCAATATTTACAAAGTTATCGTAACATACATGGACGACACTAAAGGATAACTTTTTATCCAGGAGCTGTTTACAAAATGTCGTTTTACCTGCGCCAGGTAGGCCGACAAAGACAGCCAAGCAAATTTTTATCATTTTACGTAAGATACTTAGGAGTCTAAAAAGAACAGAATTACGTTCATATACTATCTGTTACTGCTAAGGATTTCAGGAGAACGAATTTCATTGTCGCCCGCAACTGGGAGCTGTGCTTGGGGTTGTTCTTGAGTACTGATTGCTGTCTCCTGTGCCTTTTCTTCCAGCTCAGCCATGCGGCGTGTGTTTATTGCTGTTTGCACTTCGACATAGACACCCATCATTCGTTGGCTTACATTAGCAAACTTATTCACGCACCGATCAACACAATCTCCCTAAGAATTTTTACATTGATTAAATCAGCAATGTAAATGTTGGTATCTCCATTACCTCTTCAGGCGATATGCTCCTGTTAAAGAAGTTGTCCACGCAGCTCTTAAAACATAGCTCTGTGATTTTATTATACAGTTGAAGAAAATCCTTAAACTACAATTAAATTGGAGTTGATTGTGGGTTGTTCTTTCAGGAATTTTATATTATAAATTAACCTACATTCCGAATCTGCGGGTCCATTGCGATATTCTGATGTAACTGTAATGTCAGAATCACTAAATGTCTAAAATTTGGGGAACGTGCTCGAAAAATTTTAGTACCCTGTTCAGAAATTCATTTCGAAATAGATAATTTTGAAGAGTATGGAACAAAAGTGGTTAAAATTAATAAAACAAAATTTAGCATGTTTCTGGTTTAATTTTTCCAATAGTTTAAAACAAAATAAATGACAAAATTCATTATAAAATCAATTAACCAGATAGAACTGGGGGAAACTATTATTACATGAATCACGCTCATGGGTAAAATTATCGTTCCACTTTGTAATATTTTGTTCCAAAATATCAATTTCGAAACAATGAAAATGAATGTTCCAATTTAAGTTAGTCACTTGTGAAAAATGGCAGCAGATTGACAGCTGTCCACGGAGTGTAGTAAAAGTTGCGGAAAATTACGGGAAGTTTTCTTAATTTGGTGTTAAAAAGTATGTAATATTAATCATTCGAAATAAATCTGCAATATGTTGCTAACGCAAAATTAGAGAGTGATTTGAAATAACTTATAAGGGCATAATATTAAAAGTTTGTTTATATTGATCTATTTTCAATACTGCGGCATATTCGACCCTTCTGAAAACCTAAATTTTTGTATATATCGAAATTAAGCATGGGATTATTAAATAGAAATACCTGGCTAAATGCAAAAGAATTAATTCAGAATCTGGTGACGGGTGTAGGACGATAAGAAATTTGACCGATGAAGAAATGGAGATGATAAACATAACAGTGGGTTGCGAAATTTATAAAATAATCAAGTAAAGTAAGAAACTAGAACATAACGTAATTAATTTCTTGTTCAATATGTTTATCTATGACGCAAGTTTCAAGCCTTCTATAAAATGCGAGAAGGCTTTCTATTCACATGCTTTTTATAAAATCATGTTCGGAAAATTTAGCCCTTGCTTGGAAGGAAGGGCGAAGCTGTTAGAAAGGGCTTTGTTTTCATTTCCGAGAGCTATTTATTTTAGTGCGGGAAATATGAGAACTAATTACTGTAGTCAAAAAGTTTAAAAAAAAACAACGTTATAAAAAAAAATAAACAAATATTTTACTAATAATAATGCATATAAGATCTTTTGTTTAAATAAATTAAACTTAATTTCTTTGTAAACAAACTTTAACACACATGCACCACTTATTAAAAATATTTACTGTCGTACTGTGGTGGCATTATCAAGATTCCAAACTGGTAAATTGTTACTTTTCGAGCCCTATGCATAAGTTCTTGCAAAAATCTTCTAGTGCAATGCGTTTTTCAATTTTCGGATGGATTTTTTTAAGCCATACATTTTAGTTTACTGCCAAAGAAATTATGTATAAGCTTTTCATTTATCTTTAAATGTATGTTGGATTGAATAAAGTAGATAAAACGAATGAAATATTTAAAATAAATAATCCTATTTCTCAATTTTGTATTTTCATAATAAAATTCCGTAAAAAATTTTACAAATAATAACGTTTTTTATTTATTTATTTATTAAAGATGTTTTCACCTATGCGATTTCGATCAATCTTTGCGTATTATATGCTCATATTTTTTGGAACAATATCTGGTTTACACAGTTCTGTAAACATTTTTAGAACCACTCCAGTTCTTCGTGTATTTTTTTCTGAAGCATACCTTTTTTATGTTTGACAGAGGGGATGAAATCAATGGAAAAGGACACTTTGTGGATAATTTTAGCCCTGTATCGATTTTCCTCTTCTGTTGACCCTAGAAAAGGCATGCTTCAAAAATCAAAAAGTCTCAAAGTGTTGAAGCGGTCCTAAAAATATTCACATTACTTAGAATCGATATGCATATCCCTGTTCAGACGCTAACAAAATACCCTGCATAGTAAAGATAAATTTGTTTTTTACTGAGCTGGTGATTATTGTTTATATTCATTTAAATTAACGAGACGAATCTAATGAGGCTTAACACGGTTGAAATGTACAATATTTTATTTTCATACACTCAAACTTTTATCACTATTAGAAATAAACCACTCGATAGTAACTTGAAGAAATATAGTAGTAGTTTTATACGCGCTTAATTTTTGGTTTAGTGAAAACAAATACGTATGTACATAAGGATGAATATTCCCAACTTCTTTCACTAATGCCCCAATTTTCAAATATGTATGTCAAAATATTGATCTAATGAATGTACATACACGCAAAATTTAATTGAATAGATTAAGACAAATTTTAAATACATATAGTGCTAATTAAAATTACAGAAGCCAGCACAGATCCTCATCACTTTTATAAATTTGTTGCATTTCCAAACTCGATTGGGGTATTGACCTAAGAAATGTATTTGTAAATATAATTTTATCAAATTCCCCTACCCTTCTTCGAGAATAGTTTTTGATCGTCTGAGCTATCACTAAAATGTCTTCTATTTTGTCTGCAGGTTGTTCTGCAAGACCTTATTTATAATATTTTACAGGTCATGTAAATGCTACAGCATACGTTATAAAAACAAATTTACGAGCCTATGAATTAAAAAATCTGTAAACTCACGTGTCGCAATTTTTAACAAAGTTTTCATGAGAGACTTACATATAAAAATCCATTTCACGAGAGAGGATTCATTTGTGGGTCATTTTCGGTACATGCGGCACAGAACGTGTTATACAATGTAGTCCAAATATACAATTGCCATTCTATTATATTAGTTTTCTATTTGACATTCACTTTTCAAATTCGGCCCATATTTGCCCATTCCTTTTTTCAAATGAGCACTTATTAGGATATTAACCCCCGTGTATTTCGTTCAAAGTTTCATGTTGGACATGCGCTCAGGGTGAGTCAAGTGATGTACTTGTAGGCCGAAGACTTTTGTTTTTCTAAAACGTTCCGATTTTCTAAATGTTGCGAAAATACGTATCAATGTATGTAAACAAATTAAAGGGTTTTAGGGTTGTTATTGCTTTATTTAGTGTGCATAAAATCAAATTTTGCTCGGGTTAGGTGTAAATGATATTAAATCTATTTTATACATATAAATATATGTATTTTGATAAACATATATATGTATATATATATATCTTGATTGCCAAGGCCACTACAGGGAATGGTTGCCTTTTTGTCACGTGTCTAACAAGCTTTTCAAAGCTTCAAACAGGGCGGCCTTTTTCGAGAGATATAAATGAATGCAATTCTTTCCAGTAGCACCTCAGATTAAATGGAAATATTTTTTTACGATATAAAAAGCTAACCATTGAAACAGTTCTGTAGTAGAAAGCGTGGGATTCCGCTAATGAATGAAGTCATAGTAGGTTAATGAGTTAATTAAAGTCTTGTGCCAAAGAAGAGAGTATAAATCAAAGCTCAGGGCATTGCGTGTTTGCGTTCTATAAATGAAGTGGAATAGTTCGCCTTTTCTAGGGTTTTTGAACTGAAATAGTCCTGTGTTTCAGGATACTTAAAGTTACACGACGGATTGTTAATTTATTATAAATCGCTGTAAGTGCAGTTTTGTGCTGAGCCATTTAAACAGGTTTTACATTTTTATGAAATTGCTTTTCAAATCAAACATCAATCGTTTTATTTTTGGAGAGACTTCCCATCTCGTTGTGTTTATACTCTCCAAGTTTTCTTTCTGTCCAGCTCGTACTGTATTCTGTATTGTGACCCCACGCGAATACTTTCTTGCCTCCCCAAAAGTTGTTCACATTTCCTCCCCAAAATCTTTCGCAGCCAACTCGCCGCTCAAAAAGCTCATCCTTGTTTGTAAATTCTGCAGTCTTTAGTCAGACTTTGTGGCAATGGTATTTGCGGGACATGAAAATGTCGCTAGTGGGTGGTTGGTGTAGTTTTATAACTGTTTATGGTGCAATTTCTCTAGAACAAGTAAAGTTCTACTTGTTTTTGTGGAATATGGACGTGTAGACGTTTGAGGCATTCGTGTTTTCGCGATTTTTTTCTAATACAACCTAGAAAATGGACAGTTTCGTACGAACCCCCGTTCTGATAAAAAAGGTGCTGTTTGAGGCTCGAAGGTAATCTGCATTACAATTTTAAAATATTTTAGCGATAAATGATAAAATCATGATGAGTGAAAAATTAGAGTACCTCATCTCAAATAACTTTAAGCAAATCGTGTATTGGTAGATCAAAAATGAAACGCATTTCAACTTTAGAGGTATTACAACTTTGTTATCATAACGTAAAACTCACACAGAATAAAATATAATACATACAAAAGTTATGCGCATTGTGCCGGTCTTTTAAAGGCGTAATATAAAAATTAAGTAACTTTTGCAATGGCTCGTATTGTGCTACGAGCGTAATTTGTGGATAATGTTTTTTAAATAATAAATACAAATATACATATATATAATGGAATAAGCTAAAACCTTATAAAACCATTATACTATACTACATACATATATCGTATATCACGGAAAAAAAATTATTGGATAAAAACAATTTACATGAAACAATTTACTTGAAACTTTGAAAAACAAATATAAATTAAATGTAAATGCAATTTTTTTATTATAGAATTGGTGGATATATTATTATTTTACTTAGTATTTTGGAATATATTCGGACCTTTATGAAAATTGCTACCAAGGGAACGATATGAGAACTGCCGAAAAAAATGCAGGTATAATGCAACAATGACCAGAAAGAATTGCTGAGGCAATGTGAATTTATTTAATACAAATTTAGAGTATTAGTTAAATATTTTTTGCAACAAATTTAAACTTTATACATACACATGTACATACATACATATATAAATAAAATATTTTCAATTATAATAAAATAATGAGATAGAAAATAGAAACAAATATTTTTAATTAATATAAATCTTTGAAGGAACATTTCTTTAACGCCTTTAGTATTTGTTGTAATTACAAACTCTCAGAATAAAAACAATAATTATTCAAATTGACATTAACTATCAAAATATATAATTCCAATCAAATACATATAATACATACCTAGAAGAATGCTATCAGCATACAGATTATACAGTATTCAATAAAGTTATATTGCAGTTAGAGGAACAATTTTGTGGTGAAGGATATTGCTCTTTTCTTATAGAAGAGATGAAAAGGACATTCCCCTCTGGATAATATTTTATTGTTGTGTAAGAACCTTTCGTTAGTTGACTGAAATTTTGTTTTTTTATTCCTTTATCGGTTGCATTTTTGCTGCATTACGGTTTCCTAATTTTCACGAAATTAGTACAGAGAAGAAATTCATTACAAGTAAATAAGGAACATAATAAGATTTGCAACTTTCCTAAATTTCGAAGATATGTATGTATGCCATTATCTCGAAATTTGAAAGATTTTGGTTTTACTTAGGATGAGTTGGTTCATTAGGACATTGGTTTTTGGGACATCTACTATTCAACTTGAAGTAGGTACGAATTGTTATTGAGATTTCCGAGAAGATGAAAAATTGTTTTTCTAGTCTGCCATTGTATATTTTTGACTTGTAATGTGTACTAACCTTTATCTTGAAGGCCTTAGAAAAAGGGCTTAGTATATACATTGTGCCTCTTCTTTCGTGGAAAAAATATGGTATTGAAAGCAGTTAAATCATGGTAGAGCTTATTTGCTTTTCGTTAACTTTGAACTTAATGAAAACGCTTAGAATGTATTAATTTGAAGATATAATGTAAGAACCCTCTTCTCTCTGAACAAAATGTTATCACGTATAACGCAGACAATTTACTAGTCGTTCTTTATGAATATTATTTGATTTATATTTATTATACTTTGTTCGAAAGCTATTCGGCCTTCTTTGTTCCAAGGAAGCTTAAGAGACGGCGAGCGACGTTTTGTTGTTCACTTAAGTTGTTTGATGGCAAGGCTCTTTCAGTGTGAGGTCAATGATTCTATTGATTTTTAAAGCCTCTTAGATAAACATATTTGTTCGTAACGAAAATCGATTGAATAATTTTTAGCTTTCAAGTTTAAATATCTATAGTGCGTCCTTAGAGGCTATTGCAAAATTATTTAATAGGGAATTATGAGAATAACAATTGATTGTTGTGGGCAATGAGAGTAGAAATGTTTCGGTAACGTTCTTTTATTTAAAATTTAATAAAATCAATGATATAGTATATTTCACCTACTAGTGTTGTTTTAGACTATTTCATAAGATTTTCTTGCCTAAAAATATTTCGCACACCTTTCCAATAATGCTGAAATTTAAGTTTGTTGTTTATCTTGTTGGAATCTGAATATTGCTCTGTCGTGTCGTCGAAAACAGTAGGGATTATTTTAATCTAAGAATAGTGGATATGCAACGCGACATTAATGTGTAGCATGTTCAATTTTTGCATATGTTTTGATATTTTGGCTATCTCTAAATCTTGTTTGACGGTTTTTTACGCAATAAACTATAAATTTATTTGTAAATATTTTTGCGGAAAAGTTTACAATTTTCGTCATATATATGACTCTAGAAAATGTTGCTACTTTTTTTTCAACGACTCTATATAAAGTTTTATGAAAAATAAATCAATCAAGTCTTTTTTAAATCTTTTTGATATACAAAACGATAATTTAAATTCCAGTAACTCATTTTAAAACATTCAAAGCATAATAAAAAAAAAGTTTTGATCAAAATCAATTGGTTAGGTGTTGCTCAGAAAGGAAAAAAGGTGTATACGAAAATACGACTGCAACTCTCACTGAATAAAAATAGCTTGGTGCTGTGAGCACCTTTTAGTTCCAGCACTTAAATTGCTCCTTTTCACAAATGCGCTTTTGTTCTTTGAGTATATTTTTCTCCGCACTATTTGGACCAGAAGAATTATAGGGCAGCTGTATATTTAAGTCTCCATGTAAAAAGTTATTTATAGAGCTTAAGGAAAAAAAAGGACTGTTTTTAAAAACACATAACCAAATACATCCCTTTAAAGGTCTTTTAATCGCCACGGAAAGGAATACAACGAAATGGAACTTTCTCACAGTCTCACACTGAACGAGGAGGCATTGAATCAAATCCCAGAACAGAAACGACCAGTCTTCGTATTTGAGTGGCTTCGATTTCTGGACAAAGTCCTTGTAGCAGCACAAAAATCAGATATTAAAGGATGTCAAAAGATACTTGTTCAACAGCTGACTGCACAAATCCAAGGATTACCTGGACCACCAACGCGAAAACTCATAGCCAATTGCCTGGCTACACTTTTTTCTGTGGGGGACACATTTCTTTTGTTCGATACTGTGAACGCATGCAATGATATCTTGAAGAACAAAGATGATTCTCCCAGTTTTCTTCCTACAAAATTGTAAAATACTTTTCATTTGTAAATATTATAAATTTGTTGAAATGAATATTTTAATAGAGCTGCCATTTGCGTTGTGGGCTGTATGTACGAAAAGCTCGGTCGGATGATGGGCAGATCCTATGAGGAAACAGTTCAAATTCTTTTACGGTCGCTGCGAAGTGCTGAATCTCAAACAAGGATCGAAATAATGATAACTTTAGAAAAGGCAAGTGGAATTCCTTCCGCAATGTATACCAATTATTTATTATATTCGTCTTAGGTTTGTGCGGGTATGGGGACGGCCATTTCAAACGTGCATAAGGACATCTACAAAGCGACGAAGCACTGTCTGACTGACCGGGTTATGGCTGTTCGCGTGGCTGCAGCGCGGTGTCTTCTTGAAATGATTAATCATGCACCATTCCTATATACAGTAGAGCTCGAGAGTTTGGCTACTTTATGTTTTCGGGCTTTTGATGGCAGCAATTATGAAGTTCGTTGTGCTGTCGCTAAACTACTTGGGATTCTTCTTGGTAAGTTAGTTAGCTTGCTTATTTTATTTACCAGTTCTCCTTTCCTCAGTTATTGTTTACTATGTTTTTATAAACCGCAGAAGATGAAATGAAAAAAAAGCCAAATTTCCTAAACAAAATATTAAAAAATTGCAATTAGTACTTTATATTAGTTTGCAAATGTTTCAGCCTTATTTGTTTTAATCGTTACATATCAGGTAACAAAATAATAAAGAAAGAAGATATTAGGAAAAATTCAAAATTAAAACATTGTTTGCAAATTTTTTGACACGATGATTTTTTAATTTTCACAAATTTGATAAAGATTGCAGGAAAAAACACGAATTACGAATGATTTGTAATTATTTGGCAGAATATAAAGTAGTAAATATCTAAAATCTACATAAACCTGAATCGCTGCCTGATAACATAATAGTAAAATAATTATTTGTTTCTTTTCAAATAACAAATTCACGAAAATGTAATTGATGTAGTCCGTTATCAACATGAATCTAACTCAGTTCCATCTTACGAAGGAACAGATATCATTAAAACGTTTTAATTGAAAAATTTGGTATTTGCCTTAGTATTAAACAATTTTTAAGTTTAGGTTCTGATGTTTCTACTTTATTTTGCTTTATTTTAACTTTACAGATCTCTTCAGATTGTTTTAAACATAATATACACTTGAAACTAATTTAATTTTTAGCATTTACCCAACAAAATTCCGACACCAACAAAAAAATTCCATCTGGACAGCAACAGACGAAAATCCAACAGCGCTCGATGTCCTTGGACGAAACTTTTGGCATATTGATGTCCGGGTTCTTGCGTGGAGGTGTTTCGTTTCTTAAAGGAACCGGTGAAATTATAAAGGGCAGTTCTGGAGTCAATCGTGAGGTCCGTGTCGGTGTTACTCATGCGTATGTCATATTTGTACAGCATATGGGGAGTGTGTGGCTAGAACGCAACCTCCAAACATTCCTCATTCATGTTCTTGACCTAGTTGCGAACCCTAAAGCAGCCTCTTCGCATGTAGATGCTGTATACTCCAGGAAATGTATTAATTTTATCCTGCGATCAATTATTGGAAAGATACTAGGAGAAAAGGCTCAATCGTCTGCCTGCAAAGAACTAATTCATCTTATTGCAAAACAAATGAATTCGATCGATTTCAATCCAGAGAATGCTAAGGATTCCAATCAAGAAACATTATTTAGTCAACACTTTTTGGTTTGTGCTCTTCAAGAATTGGGCAGTTTAGTGTTAGGCTTAGGAACAACGGCACAAAACCTGCTTAACGATCATTCGCTAAATTTTATTGATGCCATCTGTGCAGTTTTGGTGCATCCATGTGCCGCTGCTAGATTGGCAGCTGCATGGTCATTGAGGTAATATTCTTTTACTATTACTTTTGAAATTCTATCTTTGGTTTTAAAATAGGTGCATTTGCGTCGCAGTCCCCAGTCAAATAACACCATTAGTTGATCGATTTGTTGAAGCTATAGAGCAAATGAGGTCTTCCCCAGAAGCAATCGCTGGCTATAGCAGTGCGTTGGCAGCAGTTCTTGGTTCAGTTCGATTTTCGCCACTAGGAATTCCACACACTAAAGGAAAGGTCATTTTCAATACGGCCGAAGAACTCTTGCGATCAGCAAGCCAGAATAGTCGACTATCTTTAAACAGAACTCAAGCCGGTTGGTTATTAATCGGCGCTATTATGACTCTTGGATCTCCTGTTGTAAAAGGCCTACTACCACGAATGCTTTTACTTTGGAGAAATTCATTTCCTCGATCCGCTAAGGAATTGGAATCAGAAAAGGCTCGGGGGGATTCGTTTACATGGCAAGTCACTTTGGAAGGACGTGCGGGAGCCCTGTCTGTTATGCACAGCTTTTTATTAAACTGCTCTGATTTGGTCACCGACGATATTAATAGGAGGCTTCTCACACCAATTGAAAGTGCTCTGGCGATGTTGGTGAAGTAAGTCCACACTTAAAATTTGTGTTGTATAACTATTGAGTAAAATTTTTACAACTAGCATTTCATCAGTGTTGAAAAATTATGGGCAACACTTAAAAGCTCCCGCTGCAATGGTTCGTTTGAGATTATACGAAACGCTTTCTTTGCTGCCCCCGAGTTCGTTAGAATCATCTTACACCCATTTGCTACGAATGTTGGTTACTGAATTTACGCTCTCGGAGAATCCTGCAAACACTACAAACTCTCTTTTGAGAGACCTGTGCCATGCTGAGGATTCTATTATTCTTGGAACTTGGCTCCAAGAAACTGATCATAGAACAATTGAGGATCAGGTAAGTGATTCTTTAGTAACTAAAAAAGGTAACATTTTTACCTTTTCTCTATTTTTCATATCTTGTTAAAACAGATGGAACCTAATAGAAAATCTGATGGGGAGCATGTAAGTTGGTGTGCTTATATAATAAATACACCCCAACCTCTGATGTTTTATTGCTTATTTCATTCATTTTTCTGCTGCGTGATTTTATTTTGTTTGTTTTTCTTGCAAACATTTGCTAGCATGTTTGTAACGCAAAATCAGGATATAGGAGGAGTTTTAAATTCTCTATATCAATTCATTGTTTTGTGTAATTTTTCATGCGAAAGCGAGATTTTCGACTTTTTTTCTGAAACTGTGGAATACTATAACCGATATTGCTTTACCACGGAATTTAAGCCAACATTTGTTGTTTATGTCAAAGTGGTACATTTAAGGGTCATATTTAAACAAATATTATTTTGAAATTAAAATTTACTTTCTATAAAATTGTAGAGGATGTTTTTCTTTTAAAATGTGTGTGTATATAAAAGCATTTGAAACTTCGCTAGCAAAGAAAATCATTAGAAATTAATCATTGAATGATTAGTTTGCGGCTTAATAAAGCGTCTGTCACACGACACGGAAAGCGGAGAAAGTGATTTAGTTTAGATTAATTGTTGATTTCAAATTTCATGTTTCCAATCCTACTTCGATTTTATAGTCTCTGTTGAGTATGAGCGAAATAAATGCATATTCACTTTGAAACCTGAGGAATTATTTTGATAATTTTATATTCGATTCGTATACATGTAAAAATGTTGGGACTTTATTATAAATTAAATTCAATTTAAACTACTCATAAATTAAGCTTAGTGTTTTGTTAGTTTGCTGAAAGTCAGAAGTTTTTAAAGTTTATATATTAAAATTAAAGGATCGAATGCTTTTATGTGAATTTCCACAGACAATTTTTGTTCAGGAAGTGTTGAGAGGCTTTTCTGGTTTCATAATCTTTAATAAGAACTTATTACAACTTTGAATTCTTTAATATTATATTTAAAAAGGTCTGAATTTGTTTTTAAATGTTTTACAGCTTCAACCAAACAGTGCAGCAGGCTCAGGAGCATTAGAACACGATCCATGCTGCCTTTACCGTCCAGTTTCTAAAAATGAGCAATGCCCCGGCCCTCTACCCTTAGGAGTCGCTGTAATAGACATGTCCGTGACTCTTTTTGGATTGATATTTCCACGAGTGGCTAATAAGCATCGCATCCAGATGCTTGACCACTTTGCGGAATGCATAAGGCAAGCAAAGAGCTCAAGACAGGAGGCTGTTCAGATGAATATTTTCACCGCCCTACTTAGTGGATTAAAGGGCCTCACAGAAAGCAAAAGTGGAATTGGACAGGAAGAAGTAAAGAAGAGTGCAACGAATCTTATTATTGGAGCTCTAGTAAGTACGAATTCGATGCTGCGCTGTGCAGCAGGAGAAGCTTTGGGAAGAATTGCTCAAGTCGTTGGAGACTCACGATTTACAGCTGAACTAGCACAGAATAGTTTTGATAAACTCAAGTCGGCAAGAGATGTTGTGACCCGTACCGGGCATTCTCTAGCATTGGGTTGTCTGCACAGATATGTTGGAGGAATGGGATCTTCCCAACATCTAAATACGAGCGTTTCAATTCTACTGGCCCTCGCTCAAGATGTTAGTTCTCCTGTGGTTCAAGTGTGGTCACTCTATGCTTTATCATTAATAGCAGACTCAGGGGGTCCAATGTTCAGAGGATACGTCGAACCGACCCTCTCACTTTGCTTAAAACTACTTCTATCGGTTCCTCAGTCACATGTAGATGTACATCAATGTATTGGACGTGTTTTGAATGCTTTGATTACAACAATGGGTCCTGAACTACAAGGCAATATTGCATCCATTTGTACAATGCGATCTTCATTTACCTGTGCCGCTGCTATTATGCAGGCCCACTCCGATCCTTTAGTTCAAGCGGAGGCAACTGGCTGTTTACAGCAGTTACATCTTTTTGCCCCACGTCATATAAATCTTTCGTCGCTTGTTCCAACTTTAGTAAAGACTTTATCGAGCAATTATTTGATGCTCCGAAAAGCAGCTGTCGCATGCCTAAGACAACTTGCTCAGCGAGAAGCCAAAGAAATATGTGAACATGCACTATCTTTGACCTCCGAAGAATGTCCAGGGCTTCTGATGACTGACTCAGGTCTTCCAGGAATTTTGTTTGGTATGCTAGACACTGAGACTGATAATGAAATGATCAAAAATATACACGATACTTTAACATCTATGCTGCAAATGCTGGCCTCCGATAATCTAACACAGTGGCTGGGATTGTGTAAAAACGTATTAACTGTAGCTGTGGAAAATTCTAATGATGACAGTCAGAAAAAAGATTTGATGGAAAATGATGAAAACGAAAATGATGATGATGTGACTGAATATCATGCTGAAGAAAATGTTGCTACTCATCCAGCAGTGCAACCAAGGTGGCCTACTCGAGTTTTTGCTGCTGAATGTGTTAGAAAAATTATCAGCACTTGTGAAGCTGCCAATCCGATACATTTTGATCTTATTCAAGCGAAGGAAATGCAAATGACTAAATCGCGGGGCGACTATCTCATTCTGCATCTTTCGGATCTAATTAGAATGTCTTTCATGGCTGCAACAAGTGATTCAGATCAACTCAGGCTTGAGGGACTGCGAACTCTACAAGAAATTATTGACAAATTTGCTGGTGTTCCAGAACCCGAATTTCCAGGACATTTGCTATTGGAGCAATTCCAAGCACAAGTAGGTGCCGCTCTTCGTCCAGCCTTCTCTCCTGAAACCCCATCTCATGTTACAGCCGCTGCCTGCGAAGTATGCTCTGCTTGGATAGGTTCTGGAGTTGCTCGAGATTTAAATGACCTTCGTCGGGTCCATCAGCTCTTGGTTTCAAGTTTAAACAAACTTCATACTAAAACGAATACAACTCAACTTTATAATGAAAGTATGGCTACTTTGGAAAAACTTAGCATCCTTAAAGCTTGGGCTGAAGTTTATATCGTTGCAATGGTTGGAAATGGGTCAGCACCAGCAAGCCTAATTCAAAAGAAATTGACAAGTAACGTAAATCATATTACAAATCTTTCTTTCGCAAACAATAACGAAGAAGATGCTGAATTTGGTGATTTTGAGAGTAGAGGTGAGAGTTTATTATCATTAGTTAAGCCTGAGTTGGGAAATCTGTCGACTCATTGGCTTGCTGCTTTAAAAGATCATGCCCTCTTGCTACTACCTCCAGAATTTCAGAGTCAATTACCTCATGATGGTGGCGCTTTTTATACTACGGACACAATAAATTCGTCGAAACCACATTACCTTTCGTCATGGCCTCCGATATTATATGCAGCCGCATTGTGGCTCAACGACGGTGGATTCAATCGTAATCAAATTAAACTAAAGGATGATAACGCCAATGAAAATAATAATTATAACAACAGTATTACTCATGGTAGCATAAGCGCGGATCGATTCCACATGATATTTGGTATATGTATGGAGGCTCTCTGTAGTACTCGCACAAGTGAAAAACCACAATCTGTAATTTGCTGTTTACAATCGCTGTATACAATTTTTGATTCCCAATGGGCTCGAAAGATGTTAGTTGTGGACAAGTCTTTAACTATAGAACTGTGCAATGTACTTCACAGACAAATATTAACGAGGGATAGTCTCTTAGTACAGCTTTTATGTATGGAGATTTTAAAACAGACTATAGTTGCGGCCAGGGAATCAGTTGATGATGAACGACAAGAAAGGTTAAACGAAATGCAGAACGACAATGCATGCAACTTGAGCAAGGAACTGGATAACTTAGGCGAAGGCGGTGACCTTGGTGAAATTACACCAGGAAAGTCGCATGTGTACGCTGTACTCGAAGTATGCCTTTGTGTGTTCGTTAGGCAAATTCCAACGATGAATCCAAGTAGTAGCGCTAAATTAACGACAGATCAGTTAAGGAATGAAATGGCCATGAAGAATACAACAGGAGTAATTACTTTAGGGGAAGATAATGGGATGCTTGTAGCAAGCGGGTTGCAATGTGCAGAATCTTTAACAAAACTTTGCTCTCCAATGGGTAAGTTATTTTATTATTAAACAAAGTGTATTTACGCACTGAAATTCTTAATTTTATTCGTGGTTTTCTGGATCAATTTTGCATGGGTTCAAAAGTCGATAAGTTATCCTGAGTATACATTAGCTGTATATTATATTGTTTTGCAAGCTGTGATCAAATTATTGGTAGAAATATAATTAATTTTTTCAAAATTTGAATCTGAATCCTTGCGAATCATAGAAAACAGCAAACAATATTTAATTTGAGAAACTCTATTATATTTAGAAGATCATAATAATAGATTTTATAACCAGAATATTATTATAATCGATACATTAATTCAATTCAATTTAGGTGAATGCAAAACATTGAAATGAGAGTTACTTTGTTAAATGTATATTTCTTGACAGGCATGAAAGCATAAATGAAAAGTATAAATTTTTCATTATTTTAATTAAAATTTAAAAAAAGCTGTATACTTTAACAACTATAGTAAAACATAAATCCTTCAAAAATGTTCAAACTGTTATCTTGGATAGTTTGAATAGAATCGAATGGATAGAATAAAATGTAGACAACTCTAATTACTTATAAATATGCTTATTGTATAGTACTTACATAAATTTCAATTTTACAGGAGCGATTTCAATTATTCCAACGATTCTTTATTTAACAACAAGCATAATTAAAGAAGTTGCAACCAAATCTGTCAGTGATCCTACAGTTCTTGCCAACACCGGACCGATTCAAGCAGCGCTTCATTGTCTGAAGGCAGTTTGTACCGATCCATATGCTTCAGACGAGCGTTCATCTTCTGAATGGAAAAAGTACTTGCAAAGTGCTCTTGCTAGCGTCATTGATCTAACTAAAACTGGCTGTGATGAGACAAAAGTTGACGAAGTCACCATGATGCTGGCTATTGCTGTCTTCATTCTTCATACTAGCTCAAGCGTGGTATCTGCACCGTCCTTGCAGTATCCTTGCATAAATCATTTTAGGCAATGCCTGCAGAGTGAAAATCCTGTTGTAAAACTTAAATGTATTCAGACGGTGCGCTCAATTTTTGCAAATTCTGATTTAAAAGTGGCCACCCCTTATATACATGCGCTAGCACCTAGAATCATTGAAGGTTTGTATTCAGAAAATGTGAAGAACCCAAAGACTGATATTGACTTGGCTCTGGTTTTGGAGAGTATTACAACCGTTGAGACTTTGATTGAACTGGCTGAACCAAAAAATAGTAAGTAAAGTGTTTGCTATTTATAACTTAGGTATTCAATTTAATTAATAGATTACTCACTGAAATTGAGGGATCGTCTTAAAATTCCGAATTTAAATTAATAAACATAACGAAATAGCTTTTCAAAATTATTATATTAGCTTATTCAAAGCTTTAAAATCATCTGAATAAATCAGTTGTATACGCCTTCTCGGTATTTAGTCCCGTTATTAGCCTTGAATATAAAGCCTAAGTCTAATCCCGCGTCGTAGAATCCTGCGACTAAATAGCGAGTAAAATGAACTCCTTTTTGACTAGGAGCGGCATGTCTTCAAAAATAGTAACATTTTCCGATAATCCCGACAAAAGTTTTCATTCGCTGCCTTCCCGTCTATATGTTTTTCTATACGACGATGTGAAACTAAGTATTTTGGTATGAAAATTATTAAAAGCTAATTGCTTGGCGATTTTTCACGAAAATGTTACATATTTTGTTTGGGAATTTTGGATGGTCCTTTAATTTTAATTTGCCTATTTTTTAAGTTTTTTGAAGGTAAGTACGCATCGATGTGCAATAAAAAATAATATGCAGCAATACATAAATATAATAGTTTAATTAATGTGATCACATATGTACACTAAATTATCTGTATTATCAATTATCTTATGAAACAATTTCTTTAATTTACTGTGTCGGTGTGTGCTTACGTATGTTTATTTATTCTAAAATTAGTCTAACTTGGAGTTATTTGTATTTTTCTCTTTTTCCGCTATCAGGAAATTTAATGCAAGGTAAATAATTATCCGCGAGATGTAGCAACAAAGTTAGCAATCTCCATTATCGTAACTTTTAAAGGAACTGATAAAGACGTTTATCTCCGAATAGACAACACATTTTGTTTTAAACACAAAGAAATTAAATTTGGAGATTGCTTCGTTGTTATAATTAAATGAATTATTGTTAATTACATTTTCAGCCAATTAGTATCCTTTGAATACGCGTTTAAAAAACGGCTAAACTGAAAGTGAAGCATCTCACTAATTGAAACTAATCGTTATTGATTAGAAGCCTTTGAAATTATACGTTTGATTTAAAATCTCGTATTAAAATAAAAATTCAAATTATCTTTGTTAAGGTATACTTTTGGATAAAATTATTAAAATAATTCATTTCTACAATTAAATATTTTTGATGTTAAGATTTAAAATTGTTCAAAATTGAAGTTAAACGATTTGGCCTGTAAACAGTTCATTTAGTCTGGGAAATTTGATGCAAATTCGTCGAAGAAAGGTTACCGTCAGTTAGTCGGTAATCAAAGAGACCATAAATACCAAACTTTTTTCTATCCAATCAATGTATATTTAATTTCGTCTATTATTGAATGCTTTGATATTGGAGTGTCAATACTTTTGAATTTAAATACATTGCGGGTATTGTCTGTCTTGAAACTTATTTTTATCAATTTTTCTTCTAGGAATTCAGATGTTAACTCTCCTCGTTCCGGTATTGATAAGTTTGCTTGCTGAGCCAGCAAAACTCAGAACACTTCCTAGACAGAGTCGACAACTACATGACCAGTCTCTTCAATGGCTTATGCGAATTGGACCCAAATATCCCCAGGAATTCAAGACCCTAATGAGTCAATCAACAGAGTTACGGCAGAGGCTAGAAACGGCAATTCGTAATAATCAGCAGACGTCAATTAGCGCAAAAGGTTCCAACGATGCACAGAACGGAGCAAAATCAGTCACAACAATACCACAAAAACCAACAATTAAGTTAAAAACCGACTTTAGCAACTTCTCGTAGAACATAAATACGTAGACTAAAAATAAGCATACGGTTTTTGAGCAAATGTTCTAATAATAATTTTAGATCCCTGTGAGTGCTATCAACAGCACTCTTTATTGGAAAGAAATTCAGTTGAAATTTTCAGATGCTGTGGTAACTACAAGCAATTAATGACTTAGCAAGTTTTTTTTTATGAGAATTTTAGGTGGTGACTCGTTTTTAATGCTAGCCAAATCTACAAAAAAGTATATGAATGTTGCCGCAAATTGGAAAGAAAGTATTCATAGCACCTTTTTCATTTTCATGTTTTTACTTTCTTAAGAATTTAATATTATAATTGTTTGGAAAAAATGCAATCTTAACAATTAACCACACTGTTAAGGCGACAGGTACCATATATGTATTTATGATTTCAGAAATAATTTGATGTTTGCTCCCGTCTAATAGATCATATTTGTTTGCGGACGTACGAATAAACAAGACTAATTTTATTTGCAATATTTTTTATTCAAATATTTCAAATCAGCAGAGCAACGATATAAGTTAGTTTACATATTGGTCATAGACTGCAGTTCTATCATTATTACAGCTATGTCGGAGATATCTGCATGCATTGTTTTGCTTAATTGGTGATTAGAAAACAAGAAGGTAAACGTGACATAAGTTAAGTAGAAAAGAGTCTATAACGCAAAACATCACAAAAAGAAATGTGGAGGCAGACCTTTATTACAGATTAATAGCATTGAAAATTGATTTGACTTACTAATTTAAAATATATATTTTGAAAGCAAGAACATGTTAATTTTATCTTTAATTTTAATTAAAGGAAATATTTACTAGCTAATTGAATTTACATCCTTATTTCATATTCCCTAAAACCTTTTTATCCATTGTACAATTTTCACAGCCATTCAACCTATTTCCCAGAGCATCACAAAATCTACATCTCATCTCTATTGGGAACAAATTATTGATGGAGTTATTTTCTAATGTTGTTCCCTAGCGACCTATTTTTGATTTTTGATACGCATTTAAATTAACGAAATTTGTGTAGATCAGCAAGCGGGCGCATTTTGTACGCAATTTTGTGGTTCTCATGAAACAGGCTAATTAAAGCATATCGAACAACGAGAATTTGTCTAGTTGAAAATATAAATGTTTCTTTTCTTTTTTGACCTGTGGGGCTATGTATATATTTTATTATACTTTCTACGGGCTCAAATTTGATTACAAGATCCACTACTTTGGCTAATGCTTCAATTTCCAAATTGAGTCCATTTGTAAAACTAAGAGAATGTTGTTGCCATCTGCTTTGCTATAAATTTCAACAACAAATAAAACTAGTA
Source organism: Tolmerus cingulatus (assembly GCA_959613345.1). Taxonomy (NCBI): domain Eukaryota; kingdom Metazoa; phylum Arthropoda; class Insecta; order Diptera; family Asilidae; genus Tolmerus; species Tolmerus cingulatus. The sequence continues at coordinate 23,491,839 of OY390709.1, read as the reverse complement.
TGGACCCAATAATTACTATAAAATATTGTTTAACATATTTCCAAAATTTGAATTTAATTTATTGATGAGCTTGGAAAAAATAAGTAAATAAGGCTTTGTTTTTTGGTTTCATTTTTATATCGCATTGACAAAAATTCAAATTTGATTACATACATATAATCGTTTTAACTCGACAATTCGAGCTATTTGGGTATAATTGCTGTTTCTTGCAAAACTTTCTGTATAATATCGTCTATAATTTGGCATCCTCTCTCTCTTGAACCATGATGATGAGGGTGGAAATCCTCTTTTTCAAATTCTAGATCAGCCAAACGTAAATTGTCCTTATTTAACGAACAGTTTCTTTTGGCTTCAACAGAGCCAACAATAGAATTTGTTGTTTCGTCAATTACGATGAAGATTTCCTTTTGTTCCTTATCCTTTACGCCTTCTTTCATTACAAGGCTAGTACTATTCTGAATGTAGTCATCGTCGGCAAGTATACATGAGTTATCCATGGTGTTCTGGTTGAGAGCTTTTTGAGATTTTGTGATAAAAAGAGTAATATCGAGTTGGAGATTATCACTTTTATTAATTATGCTACTAGCACCACCGGTTTTATAAAACACCTTCTTACAAAGCAAGCATAGAAAGTCTTCTATTTCTTCCTTTTTTTTAGTACATTTAATGTGTTCACCGTACGCGCGACAGGCTCTGCATACGACAAGAGTCCATTTTCCTTTCCGATCTACATAAGATCGACCTTGCGGACAAAGGCAGGTATTAGCGTTACAGGTAGAATGTCCTCTGTAAAAATCCTCATATGCTCCTTTATCTTTCTCCCACTCGGCGTCGCGATCAGGGACAAAGATTCCATCCAGCCGAATTTCATTCCTAAATTGCTCATTTCTGCACCATATACATTTAACGTAATATCCCGCGAACAATGCGTATTTCTTAAGACATCTGCGATGTACCCAACCGCATGAACAGCATTTTGCCATTACAGATGTTAAAGGGTTGTACGTTCCAATGGGCGATAAGCAAATAAAGCACCCTTCCTCAGGACTGTGTTCCTTAGGGTGTTTAATTTTGTGATGTTCGTGACAATATGAGGGGAATGTACCAGCAAATTGAAATTGGCAGTTGTTTTTTAATCCACACACAAGATGAAACTTTTTTGAGCAATCTTCGCAATGAATAGACGCGCTGTGGTCCTTACAATAGTAACAAGCCTATTGAAAAATAAATTGTAAATTATCGTCATTTATAGAAACTTAGTCTACCACAATGGTGCACCGCGCATAGCTAATCAATCCCTAACATTTTGCACATCCTGCAGGTAAAATTACATTTTATCACACTTACCACCTGCCTTGTTGGGGTTTATCATATTATCCGCAAAACTGAATATGAACTTACGCTCAAATTTATTATTTTGAAAATTAATCCTCTAAAACTTAATGCATGATTGAAACCACGTTAAACCGCCAAATATTCATATTCAATTCTATACATAAATACAGTAAACGAAAAGGATTAAGCAACATTAAAATTTTTGGCTTTAAATATTCTGAAAAGCTGAAACATGAAAATTACTTTATTATGTTTGTAGTTTTGTAATATCATAAACATATTAATAATTAATTCATGCAGTTTAGCTTATAAAAATGATTGTTCATAATTGCTAACTAAATAGTTTAGACTATTCCAGAGTGGCAAATCTTATTTGGCTTTTGAACTACTAGAGAGTTACACTACAAAAATGCGGTGCGCCCTTGTGGTCATACAATTGTACTGACCGTTCGCTGAATATCCTTTATAAGTTGTCTGATGTCTTTTATTAGAAATCCAAGTATACCTCCCGTATCCGTGCCAGCTTGTGGTAAATTTGTTGAAAGCAACTAAAAGTATAAGAAATATGAAGTTACTGGCCGTTTAGAACTGGCGAATTATTTATCTGCCCAATTAAATATTTTACCGCTAAAATAATGATTGCACAAAATATTTATTTATTTATTTCTTAAAAAGGTTGCAGGATAGGGAAGCTTTCTTTTCAGAAAAGAAAACCGGCCAAGTGCGAGTCGGACTCGCGCGCCGAGGGTTCCGTACAAACCTGTAGGTATATAAGCAAAAGTTCACCCATCACGACAATCGAGTCATAGTTTGATTTTGTTACAGTTTAAAGGCATTATTGACCTGAGTATTTGATATAAATTTCAATTTAATACCTCTACACGTTCATGAGGAAAGGGGTAGAAGTTTAAAATTATTAAAAATATTTTTATTATATGATGTAAATAAAAATTTACGGTTTTCGCAATTTTTCCTTTGTCTGTGCTATAAGACGTTGCTTCGTACAAAATTCCAAGATTTGGAATTCACGGGAAGTACCCTGTAGATTTTGATTCCCTTGCGAGTGTGGAAAATTTGCGGCATAAACGACTGATCTTTTGATTGCGTTGGCTTAGAAGTTTGATTTTTTCACAGCTCCAAGGGACAGCAGACCTGAGTATAAATTCCAGCTTGATACCTCCACGCGTTCCTAAGAAAAAGGGTCTTGACAGACAAACGAACGGACGGACAACAAATTGATCCTATAAGGGCTCCGTTTTTTCCTTCCGAGGTACGGAACCCTAAAAATTAGTCTGCCCATGTGAAAAATTAACAAACCGAAGAGTTGGCTCTTTTGGCATTGGAAATTCTATTGTGGAATTGATCGTGAAATCGGAATCTTTAGAAAGCTTGAAGGATCAGCCTTCTAACACACTAATAATTAATATCGTACGATGTTTTTGAAAGAACTTATGAAGCATTATCTCAGGTCGTCTCCTCCAAATTTCCAATTACAACTTTAAGGATGAAGGCCCGATTATATAATCGATGGTTTGATTTGAATACTGCTACAGGATTGCCGGTGCGAAAATGGTCCATTGGCTTTTATAAAGTGCTGCTTGACTAAAAAACCGGTAATATGTGTACCATCAATCTTAGAATTGCGATGCGGACGTACAAGCCGGTCAATATTACGTGGGCATCGTGCATTTAAGTCTCCCACTATTTGCTTTAAACTTGCATTTATACCAGTTATAATATGTACATAATACACTTATTTTAAGAGAGAAATTTTGGAGCTACAATAAACACAAACTGAACATCAAATTTAAAATTTGTGTGGCAGGCATATAAAGAACACTATAATAAAATATATATTTACCAAGCAATAGTAATGAACATTTACTCCTGATTTTTCCATAAATTCACCAAGCTCCACAGAATCGTTATCAGTTTTTCGACATATGTCGCAAAACTTAATTTGGCTGCAAGAAGCCATGAATGAATTGGAATTAAAAACGTTTGATTTTTGCGGATTCAATAACTGGAAAGAAATAAAGGCAACTTTTGTAACAAAATAGAAATTAGCAGGACGATAGAAAGTTCGCATTCAAAGTTACTGTACTAAAACTGACATTTACAAATGTCAAACAAATCTACCTTAGATCCAGGAAAACCGAAAAAGCCTTGCCAAGTCGGTGGTTGTTTTGGCGTTTCGTGTCGACGCAGTGTCCGTCGATCAGCTGGTGTTTTGAGTGTCGTTCTATTCTCCGACTCCTTTGTGCTGTTGCTGATACTTTTCTCTTGGTGTAACTACCCTTGCGCAGAGCATAGTAAATCCTTAATTCATCACTTATCGTTTGAAGAAGATTCGCCCGAGTTATTTTGTTCACAGAAGCATTTTTACCTGTTTTCATAGTCCTGCTTTAATTACTTCGGTGGTGCAGCTACTTCAGAGAAGTTCGCGACCTAATTGATTAAAGTGAATTATTTTTAAAATAACACAGCATTTTCTCAGAATCCGTCTGGCCTTTTGTTTAATAAAGAGCTGCAGTATACCTCCTAATACCATTCATTTCTGCATTTGCCATTAGCGTAATCAATTTTCAACAGAGACAGAAAGCTCGCGTTCATTTACAAGCAGTGCCTTCGTCCGGAGCGAGAGTACCACCGAAGATTTCGGTGGAATATTAATATATTTGTACTTGTGACAAAATCGATAAAAAAATAAACGTGAATGTGAAATCTACTACTCATCCAGGTTGTGCAATTAATCGCAGACTCCACTGTGCACTAAGTGGACCAACAAATTAGGCCGACTGTTTCCCAAATCTTTTTCGCTAGCGATACATCGTCGGAATGTGTGCGGTAGTTTTTTAGCATCGTTTAATTGGTAAGTAATAGCTTTAAAAAATAATTACACTATTGACTAGACTACGCTCGGTGCTTTGGTGGACGCACTATCAATCCCAGTTAGTTCTTGAACCAAAGCAACTTCCTCAAACTTGCTATCAGACGTGAAGGTCACACCAGATTTGAAATGTAAATAAACTATTTTTAATCTGTGTGGTTTTTCATTCCTCGGACAAGTTCTTTCTTCCCCTGGTTGGGCCTACAATCACGGGAAGTGCAGCAAACCAAAATAGAAAGAAAATAAAGCAAGTCACACTATACGCCGCCTTTGTTTACGCGAAGATGAATACTTTTCTGCTTTGTTGAGCCCCTTTTAAATCTCAAGATATAGTTGTTTTAAAGTTATTTTGTGAACTGAAGCAAAACGTCTTTTAAGTAAAGTTATCAAACAATACAAGTTAAATTCCAACAGAGTTGAGTCAACAAAGTGATAAAATTTTATCTGAAGGAATTTACTTAAAATGCACATTTCTGCTTTATCTTGGGTACATCACTCAACTTCTTCCTTGTTCATTGACCTTAGAAATGAAGGAAAATTTTCGAAATAGTTTTCTAGCATTGCTCCTTATCTTCTTATTCGAAAATTCTTCAGGAATTGCTTTTCAAACTTCAAGGTACTCGTATTGCCTGACCTCATTACTAAGCAACTATTCATCTAAATCATAATAAGAAGAAATCCTCATCGCATTCCTAATGCACACATTCAAACTTTCTTTAAACTTCCTTAAAGGCCTTCACTCGTCGACCAGGAATTCTCTTAAAAAAACTCACTAACTACTATTCGAGCAAATGATGCCAGTCTGTAGTGCCACCTTTACCTAAGTTGTTTCGCACCTGAACAACAAAAAACAATGATATTAACAATAAATCAGTTATTACGAGTTCGGGAGATATCACTAATTCAAGATTGAATTTAGTTTGTAATTAATTTGCTGATAATTAGAATAAAAAGCAATTTAACAACAATTGTGAGGGCATACTGCTTACATGGACTGCATCCGACCTTAAAACTAATTTGCCTTGATATCGACCAGCCCATGTTCTTGTTACCGATTTAGTTCATTTTCTATTAAAATTTAGGCATTTCGTAAGAAATAAATTTATGAAAATCACGCATACTGTTTTTTTTTCTCTTTATTTTATCTTCATGAATTTTATTTGCATTTATAACAAAAGTAGGAATGATATTAGAACATAAAAATCAATCTGTTGCCTTTCTTAGTTGTTTTTGGGCATTAAAGTTATTTCTTAAAAGGACTAGGATGTTTATTGTTAACTTAGATGTGGTTCGATAGGTAATTCAAAAGGCATATATTCCAAAACAACAACTTAATCACAGATGACAATCTTCCAAAATCTTGGTTGATAATATTAAATACACATTCGAGGGCCTGCCAATATTTATAGCATCAAGATAGCTTAGTTTAATATCGGAAATTCGGATATTCTATTCCCTTTAAGGTAATTGTTTTGAATTTCGACCACTCCAAAGTTCTGTCGATAATTTTTTAATTTTTATGACCAATAAAATACTTTATAATTGTGAACAAATGATAATATTATTGTTGTCGGTGAAAATTATTAGTAATTATTATATATAATTTTATATCAAGCAATGTGTAATAAACGCAACCTTATTTTAAACTAACTATGTTTCCAAATTAAAAAAACAGCAGGTCCGAAAAATATTCATATAAGTGCTAAGCGGGTGGATTAAAGGGTGGTCGGGATTAGATCACTACATTGTGCAATTACGAAGCGGACGCGAATATTGCCTTATCAACGATTACTTTTTTCCGACCACACAGATATTCATCACTATAGCTCGGTTAATTTACACATAACATTCATCAATTATACAATACATTTAAATTTTCCTCATGAAACAATTTGCATATCTAATCGTGAAAAGTGGAACAAAATCCAACAGAAATGAACGAGGACTTTGTTTTGTAAAATGTGTCATAGATATTGTATGTTTGGATTGAATTTCGTTCTTATTACTACTTATAAGGTCTTCTTCTCAGCTACTCTTTCTCCCAAATAGAATAGTTTTCGTAATAATTCTAAAAAGATTTTCGCCATTGATATTTCCTGCGCTTTCCTAACGTTTATTTTATTTATAATTTGCTTCATATTTCAAACAAATTTTCTTTGTTGTTTAAACAATCCCCATTTCCTACAAATCCATTAGGAAATCACGCCGGTTTTCCTAACTGCTTCAGTTTTACGTATCTTAGTACCAAAATTTTTTCAAAACTTAAGAAGCCCAGCGAGGAAGGTGTTGGCTAAAAAATCGCCACGCACTTGATCGCTTAAAGTTTTCCAAGTCCAGTAAAGTCAATTCTAAAAGGATTTTCAACAATTTTAAAAGATTGCTCCGCATGAGCTTTATCTTTTGAACCCATTTCGGTATTTTCCTGAGAAACAAATTTTGCGTTCTCGTTCCACTAACATGTTTTCAAAACTAATACATTCATATCAAAATATGCAAAAAAGAAAAATATTGTTTTAAAAATTATGAGTTGCACTAACCTCTTAAGAAAGTTGTGAACTAAAACGAAACACGTTGCAAAATTAGCACTATACGGTGGACGAGATAAGATATCGCTCGCACTATTGTTATACAAGATTTTATATAAAACTAAACAATAACAAATAGAAAAATGAGCAAGTACTACAATTTAATCACGATAATAGACCTTTATGGTGCAAAAATATACACATGAATTAATTATCAACTTTTTTGATTTTTTTTTTTGATTTATTGATAAAAATCAATAACAAATTTTCATTTCCTAAGTAGATAGCAATATGCCGGACTTATTTAATTTTACAAGCTTTCAAAAAAGGACAAAGCAATCATCCGCCTAATTGAATTACATGGCGGCTGCAACGGAATTAACACACTTGTTGAACTTTTTTTAACTATCGCAATCCTTTATATTACAAAGAAACTAAAAATAGTTCAGTTTCATAATTTCACTTAAAGAGAAAAACTTTATTTACCAGACAACATTTATAGTTTAAGTTGTTTTCCAGCTAAAAGTGTTTCATAATGAACCATGAAAAAAATTATTGAGTAATCTAGATCCGGGCCAGCTAAACTTAAGAATAGTGAAGATTCACACTTTATTGCTTTCCAGCAGAAAGTGAAAACAAATAAAACAATATATGAAGTCTATATAATAGAAGATATTCGAGCTGCAAATTAATCCTGAATTTATTGTTTATTTATAATTGGGCTGGCTCGTATGGTGTGTTTTGTAACCGATAGTCTTTTGTGTGAAATATCTTAGCGGAACTCAACAAGATATTCTCTTTCTTATACATATAAGCTGACATTATTTTCCAAGCATTTTTACAACAGCAATATTTTCGATTGGTTTCTAGAATCAGAATAACAAAATTATTGCTGTATTTATACGAAATCGCGAAAACCATTAATAGGGTTTACATTACATTGAACGAAAGAAAGGTATATATTTTTAAGATTGTTTGCGGAAGGAAGGGAAGGTGGAATATTAAAGAAATAATAATATTTATACACACATACAAACAAATTGAATTAAATCGAGTAAGTACTTTAGACTTAAAGAATATTAAAGTTTTAAAAAATTAGAACCCAACGATACAAATAAATAGAAACATTCGCCACCATAATTTGAAAAATATTGGTTGGATTTACAACACGGTTGTAAACTATTAAATGTTTAACCATCAAGTAGGAAACATTATTCTTATTAAAAATATGAAATGATATGTATTTACATATGTACATACATGCGAAATAACGAGATTTTTTAGAAGAGCTTTAAATTATTGATTGTATAATTTTTCGTCTGGCTGTTAACCAGAACTAGAGGACCTATTTTTAACTTGTTCGACACACAAAGTTGACACCCAAGATACTTTTGAATGAGCTTAAGAATAAGGCCCACCTCAGGTTTATAAATGTTGTTTAAAGAAAAGTATCCTTAAATAGGTATATGTCGAAATATGTTCAAAGGTAATTTTAAGTAAGAAGTAATACAGGGGCGATAACAAACGTTTTGTTATGACAAATTTCTCATGCAATCGATTATGATTAAGAGAGAATATGCTGGGTTTGAATTGTAAAATATTGTTTAATTACATTTCTGGGAATCCTTCTTTTTTGTAAGTATTTTCGTAGAATGTAGCGTTGTTGTAGCATATATTTTTTATACTTACAATTCTTTTGAGATAAATATAACTCGTCGCTTCAAAGCTCAATGTGCCTCAATTCTTTTGCTAGTTTAAAAATAGATGGAGATAAATAGATGAAAATCTGGATGGGTTCATTGTTTTCATAAAGTGAGTTTCTAGAGGAAAACAATAATATTAATTTTTGAGTAAATGAAGAACGATAAGAAACCGTCATTGTCCGATAACCTACTGCGAAAATATTTATTTTGGAAGTGCATTACTTTATTCGAAAGGAAATCGTAATGAATTTAAACCTACAACGATCATGGCGAGTAGCACGATGTAAGATGAAATATCACGAACACTTACAATAGATTGAAGACGCGTGACAGTTCTTCCAGAAGATACTAATCTAATAAGAACTACATTTATTGTAGGAAGTAAATTGAATTTGTCAACCATACTTGTAGCAATTGACGGTAGAGGTTAATTGACCTTTCATTGTTGATCATGGGTTCTAATGAAATAATTTTTGTCGCGATTAGCGAGCAATGCTATATAACGATAAAAAGAGACTCAACCGTAAGTTTTTATGCTTTTTAAGAACTAATTAAAAACTCGCGTCGCGAAGAGTTAAGACAACTCCGGAACAGATAATTTTGTTATCGCTTTGCTCGTTAAAACTTAAATGGTAGATTTCCGAATGAATTCATTTCCCAATTTGGAGATTAAAGTGAAATTATTAAACAGCGAGTGTGACGGTTTGGTTTGATTCAAAAAAATTTAAAGCTGAATGACTGATCCACGTGAAGATCATATCATTTTTAGCATGTGCTTATAAAAAACTGTAAGTCAATTTAAGTGATTTAATAAAATGTTGCTCTTTACTTAATGTTTTCAATCTGCTACTGGCTAAATCTATGCAGCTACCTCCGGCTTTTGCTCTGTGTTTTATATAATACCAGTTATGCTATAATTTACATTTTTAGGTTCTGTACAAAATACCTTGAGGTGTCACGTTTTTCAGTGCATTTGTGCTTTGTGAATTAATTTATTTGAAGTGAATAAGATTTAATACTTTTTATCAATGGAAGGTCACACCAAAATGGTAATTTGAACTAAAATATTTATAATATTTACATATATGTATGTAATTAAGTGACTCGTAATCATTAAAGAGATTTCAGCCTTTCAAATAATTTTCTTATCAAATAAACGTTATGGATTATGGAATAGTTCATTATGCTATCAATTTGTATTAGGTTAAAATTCAGACGCTTGGAATGTTTGATAATTTTTCTATTTCTTCAGTAGGATGCTGATGAGAGGAACTTCAGTTGCATCCATGCTTATTTAGGGACACATATAAATATGTACATACATATACAATACTGTAATATTTTTAGGAGCACCTCAACTCTTCGGGCACCTTTAGGTTTTCGAATCATGCATTTTTAAAATTAGACAGAAGGGTGGAAATCAATGGAAAAGGAAACTTTAAGTTTTAAATTTAGCCCTGAATTGATTTCCCTCCTCTGCTGAAACTGCTTCAGAAAATTGGGTGATCCCGATGCATTGAAGTGGTCCTAAAAATTTTCACAGTACGTAATTACCATCAAACAATTTACTAATATGTTTTTAGAGTCGACAAAGGGAAATCTAATTATCTTAATTTTAAATCTAAATAACGTAAAATAGTACCTAATATTTGAACTGACTTCAAGGGGAACGCCACGGAAAAAACTTTCAAACATAAAAATTATAGGAACATATAAACAATTTGTGATCAGTTCCTTTACATTAGTATCCTCTGATTATATGGTATCTGCAAAATTTCAAATTTATGCGATGATTGGGTCTTTCAGGGTACCTCGTATCCAAAGCCGATTTCCTAAAAATATTGTCTTGGGACGTCGACTTGACAGTCATGATTTCTGAATTTTCAGTAGATAAAAGTGATATTTTGCAGATACTTTAGACATATACTGCATTGAGTGCAAGGCCAACAATAGTTAGAATATCATAAATGACGAAAAATGATGCAAAAATATTTGTGAACTGTCTTGATGTAAGGATCTTTGAAAAAGATATGGTAATTATTTAATTCATTTCATGGTAATTTTGCAACATTTTAAAAACTGTCTTAAGATTTTTCGCTGGCTAACAGCTATCAAATTATACTATAAGCAAATTTTATTTATACTTCTGGTTTATTTGTTGTAAGCCTACTTTTTTAATATATGATTTTAACAATTTGTCTAATTAAATCTTATTTTATACCACTTTCAAAAATAACAACTCAATTATTGTTGATTCTATTAAGAATTGATTAAATGTGCGCATTGAATTTGATCAAAATTTTAAAATTCTTGGATGGATATGGATTGAACAGTTTTCATATTGACCCAAAACAAATATCGTAATTCAATTTGTGTTCAATCTTTTGGATAGACAATTCAGCGTGTCTTGATATTAGAAGAGTAACATAAAACAAGAGTTAATTTTTTAACTAACATTAATTCTTAATCTTATTCAGTTTCTGTCATCCGGTTTTTAGCTTTTATTACACGTGGCATAACACAAGCGTTTTTCTGATAATATACAAGCAATTACGAGAGATTTTATAAATGTGCAATTTAAGCGCTGTATAAAATTAACCAAATAATCGTCAATTGTGAGAATCGCATTTTTAGTTGATTACATGATAAAATTGTGACGCAATTAACTAATTGTGCGTGATATAACAGACTAAGCCATCTTAAGTCCTTGTCTAACTGCCACATCGCAGTCTTATTTAGTGATAAAAAAGCCCTTGATGAGATCCTTTGTTAGTTATATCTGCTGCAAACAAGCACCATTATTCAATGCAAGCCGGAGCAAATAGTGCCCTGGATATATTTGTATTTGCTAAACGAATTATCACAGTCGTCGCATAGCCAACCTCAATTCTACAAGTGGGCACAACATCCAGCATCTCAGAATTGTTTGTTAAAAAAGCGGCAAAGTGCCGCAGTGATCACTAAACATCTTTACAATTGATAACCGACGCTGGAATCGAAATACAATACGAGGGAGGAACCACACTTATCATAATTGCCATCTTCTACATGGTCCACCCCGCGCAGCAACACGATTGTTGTTTGCAGTACGGATCACTGGATTGCTATAGCATTCAAACATACATGCATATATCCTTCCTCGTCGGTTCGTGTGAGTGGATCAAGGGAGTGACAATTTTGTTGACTTTACAACCGCTGATAACGCTAAATTGACTGATAACAAGCAGATCTGGAACACAAGGACTGCTCGAAGGCAGAGTGCTTCGAGCCAATAGTGCTCCAGTCCGAGAAAACAATACTACCCTCACTGGTCCTGACCAAAAATTCAAGGCCTAATTATCGGTTTAAAGTGCCGATCTTATCAGCGGCTGAAAAGCTCAGCCTGAGTAGCTGGCTGATTCGGGAAATTCGAGCTGACAACTTGTGGCTTTTAGCTGATTACGGGTGTACACGTGAGCGTTCAGTTCTGCTCTCTGTCATTCGAGGAATCTGTGCTATGTGATTTTATGTGGTCTACTACCATTTAAGTTAACTGCCCAACTGGTCTGGACGGTCCCGTCTTCCCGTCTTAGCGTTCGGTCGAATTTTCTTTGTTTTTAAGTTAATCTGAACGATGGTATGCGGAATCGCTGAAAACTAGTTAATACCATTGAACTTGCTTATTTCAACATTTTAATTCAATTAAAGATCGTTAGGTAAAAAACGAAACCAAGAAAAAATGTCAATGTGATTGCGGAAAATTTATGCTAATAATGGGAATGAATTGTGAAACCTGTACTTGTAACCATTTGCGGTTTCCTTTTCGAAATCGTGTCGGCTGTTTTCAGTGATTATAGTTATTTAATTTTCGATATTAGCAACAATCAATTAGTATTTATCAATATTTTAATTAATTAGCGTATAACATGTGTTGGCAGTGTAGAGTGTTGTGACTTGTTTTATTATATATTTTTAATTGATTCTAGGAAACTTTTTGGATATGGCAAATTTTAACGATTGGGTAAATATCTTCAATTTCAACTCTCATCGTAAAAAATTTCTTCAAAATTTATCGTATGAAATCTTTTCCACAACACATTTATCTTACCGTCAACACTTAACGTGTGTATATTTTCATTGGGACTTTGTTTAAGTTTTTCCTATTGTTTAGGTTATTTACAATTATCTCGCATATGTGGTGATAGTGAAATGAGCTTCGCTTTATAAAATTTCGTCTTCTCTTTATAGGAATTTCTTTATCTTCACAGACAAGATAAAATAAAATCACATTTCATTAAGCTATGGCTTTAACTGATTAGGTTTTGAAATTGACTTCATGACATACAATGTTTAATTATACAGATCTTATCTTTCCTCGTGTAACTGACCAGAGAGTTCATTAGCTTTTGTCGCCATATTGACGTAATTTTAATTGTCATCTATCTCATGGGCTGGCTCTGCCTTTAAAAACAGTGGAGTAAAAAAAGGACTTTAATATTTTGTCGTAGCTTTCAATCATTAATTACACTAGCGTAAATAATAAATATATAAATAGAAATATTTCTTCTATTTAACCTGCCGCGGAGTGAGTGAGATCAGGCATCGCACACCCCGACATTTTTATGTATAACATTTTTGATAAATATTGTAGTTCTTGCAACTGGAAAATAAATATTTTTAAATAATATTTTACCTGATTTTTTTTATGTAAGAACTTCTATAAATTGTCCCCTAGAAAAACTGTATGGATGGTGAAAGCGTTGTTACAATTTTGTTACTAATTTAAAAAAACAAAAACAAAAAATCTGCAGTGTAATTGGACATTTCTATAAGATTACTTCATCGTTTCCATTAATTTACCTTAAAATAGACTAACCTATGGATTATGGTGATGGCAGTTCCTAAAACTACATCGATAAGATAAAACATCAAAGAATTAATTGCTCTATCATTTATGTAAATTTCAATAAAGGCAATCAAATTGATAGAAAAGTTGATTTTTTAGTGGAAGGCATGCCGCCTTTGAAGCGCTGGTGATTGGATATGATTCCATCCAATGAAAATTTATACATCATGAATCAAAATAAAATCGGTTATTATTTGATTCTGTTGTTTGAAATTGTTTTGGCTGTAATAAATTAAAGATAAGTTTCTAAACTAATTCTTGGTATCAATTTATAACTGATTGTAGAAATCAGTACATAATACTTCGTAAACAATTTATTTTTAATAAAATAATAAAATAATTATCTGTATATTAGATTAATGCGGCTGTTTGTCGGTTATCGCAAAACACACTTAGGCCTTCTTTAGCTCAACATAAAATTTCTTTTTAACAAGGGTGACTGATAGGAATTGAATCAACATCTCTCAACACCCCTATCTTGTAGTATATCATTTATTTAAATCAACAATAGCGAAATTAATAAGAATTATGTTTGAATTGATTTTAAACTGTTTTCGGGCGTGGATTTTCATTGATTAGAGATTATTATTAATATGTGTCTCATATTAAGATAAAATTAAAAGCCATTTTTAAAAAACCACTTCTCTAAAAATGACCGCTTTTTTACTTTTAGCAATCCTGATTCTGTGATATTAATTTGCATCAGTTTTTACTTCACGATTCCCAAACGCCACGTAAAGTAATGACTGGGATTTGAATGTTCTCTCTCGTCAAATAGATTTTTACATGTAATTTATTCCGAAAAGGTTTCTTTAAAATTGTGGAAACGCATTAACTTGGCATTTTTATTGGAAATGCTCTAATTTACCTTCCCCTTTATTTTTATATGCACATTTCATGCACACGTTATGTAAACGAATGGCAAAATCGTTATGTATCACATAACCACTATTCGAGTTGCTCCTCTCAAATACTGGAAAATTGCATACTTGGTATGCACTTTATGCAAATCTGCGTTAGAGTTATTAAAAGTACTGCATTTGTAATTTTTTTTCCTCAGCTATGTATATTTCTGATCATAAATAAAATCACTTTGAATGTTATGCAATGAGAAAGAATCCATTTCTTAAAGTGCTAGAAGAAATAAATGCAACATTTCTATGGAAATTCATAGTAAGTGTAACATCTTCTCTCTTTCTTTTTAAATTCAAAGTGAAAATATTCACACAACAATGAGCGAATACGTTGATGTAGTTTTTCCTTGTTTTAAAATTAAAATATCGATCCGTTTTTCAAGTTCTTTGCTGAGTTGCTTTCTAACAGCTCAGCTGGGGCTGAAGCGCTATATAGAAGTCCTCCAGTATCACCACTGTAGTCTGTGAAGTACTCTCATTAAAACTGAGGGGCTAAAGAGCTGATTACGCGAAGAACAAAGACGAGTTCTCTTATAGTGATTATTCCCGAGGCTTTTCATTCTTCCCTTTTTTCCTTGCGTCTGCGAATGTATTATCAGTGCAAGCATCCTCCCATCCCTATCGACTGAGTGCATCTAAAGAATTAGTCGAGATTGTACATTCAATTGTAAGACTAATGGAAAGGACGGTGAACATTCAAAATATGAAAAATGGTGGAAGCTTATGGTTTAATTTTCTTTCGTTAATTGCAGATGTAATTAAGGAAAGATCCTCGGTTTTGGAAACAAATAAATAGATATAAGAAATGCAGCGTCTTGGAATCTTTCTTGTCCTTGAAACTTCTTCCCCAATGCTCTGTCTTCCATTTCCGACAGTTTTGTGCACTATTGAAGTCAATTGCACTTTCCTTGTGGCTTGTTGAGTGTTTCATATACTTTTTAAAGTAGAATATTTAACAGGCCAATATTATAAGTCCATATAAATATGTGAATGTATAAATTACTTAACACATCTCAGAATGAGTTAGTAGAGCGCTCAAATAGTTTTTAAGTGTTGTTCATATAAGGTGGTCACCTGAAAAAAAAAAACAGAAAACCAGAAAAGTTAAAGAATTTAAATAATAATATCATCAAGTATCCGTAGTAATTTGGATTTCGACAGGTTTAGAACTTGTTAAGTAATAGATTACCGGTTTTTGGCGGCAGTCTGAAACTTTACACAGACAAGCCCGAAAAAACTTAGAGAGTTTTATTGAGACCAGGAAATGTTTTTCATCCATTAATATTTAAATTATTTTCTTATGAAAGTCTTATGTTAGATAGAAAATAATGATGAACGTTACAATAATTATTTTCAAGCTACAATGAATATGTCTTTTGGATAGCTAACGCAGGCCAACAACAGTTTCTTCCTGGACATATGTTATATGTAATGTTTACGGAGTTTTCGTTCATTGAAAATTCGAAACTGAAAATGTCCCCTCATGCCACGTTGTCAAGAAAAATAGGATCCAACTTTGAAAATTGTGGGGCGTCGAAAAAACTTAAAACGAAATAGAAATCATAATTTAGGGATAGTTATGAAACATGATTAACGTGTGCAAAATCTAATTTAAGTTTTGAGCCTGCTCCTGTGATATTCTTTACTTATTGGATGAACTAAATTTCTTTCATGAAAATGGTATTTTAAACAAATTGCGTAAGAGCTTTCAAGCTTCTCATACTTTTATGTAATGGCTAAATGTCCGGACTTTTATTTTCCAACAGCTCCCATTACGTTGTAATATTATTTTAAAATCTTTTCAAAGATGACAAATTATAACTTTTTTTTACTTTGTGACGGTATATTTTCCAAAACCTGGGGTGCTAGACGATTTTTTTGGTTTTGGATTTGTAGTTAGCACCCCAAAAATTATTTTAATTGTTGCCGATCCTTTTTCTTAAAAAAGTTTAAATAAGAATTCGGATTTGAAATAAACAGGACAAATTTTTTTCCTTACGTTAACAATGAGTACATTTTTGCTTTATTTTTTTTATTTTTTTTAAAAAAATTGCTGTGGTGGGGATAACTACGTCTTAAAAAAGGAGTAAAGCAATTTTTTATGTTCTTTGATATCAATCATTCAGGGTGCACTTTAAGGGCTACTAAAATCTTTATTTTTTCACGAATTGGATTAGGATCAATTTATTTAGAAAAGCCCATTTAATAACTTTTTACAAGTACACATTTTTTGGGTGTTGTCAATTTGGATGTTCAGTCTAAATCTCATAGGGCAGAAACAATTATTTAATTGCTAATGAATGGACAAAACTTTTTATTGTTTCTGGCCTTAATTAAATAAGTACAACTTTAAATGTTTAAGTTCAATGTATTATTATTAGAGTTACAAAACAACTTATTCATGAAATTTTTCCTTTTCTCATTGCAGTTTAATTTAAAAACGGTTTTAATTGATATACCGCATGGCAGCGCACCTAGTAAAACGTTCTAAATTACTCGGTGATTATCAGATATCACCTCA
Organism: Tolmerus cingulatus; assembly: GCA_959613345.1. Taxonomy (NCBI): domain Eukaryota; kingdom Metazoa; phylum Arthropoda; class Insecta; order Diptera; family Asilidae; genus Tolmerus; species Tolmerus cingulatus. The sequence continues at coordinate 23,475,066 of OY390709.1, read as the reverse complement.
ACTAACTGTGCCTATGAAAACAGAATTGATTTTTTTAAATCGTGAGGTGAATGTCCTTTAAACAAGAAACTAAGCTCGATGACTAAATCCTAAATCTGTTTTATTTCAGGAATTAATGAAAGCTGCACTTTTGAATCCGTTTCGGCGCCAGTTTTGTCGCGATTTATCGGAATGGATATCGATAGATCCAGCCATACTGCAATTGATCATGCACCTCCCAATTTCATTCGCGGCAATCATGTACCATGTGATAGTTCTAGTGCAAATGATGATTTCGAATCAGTACCGGACATTGAAAGTGAAAAATGTGATCACGGACTCAGTCAGAATGGGAGGGTGTCCTCAAGTCGTCTGAGCTGCCATTCGTCGAGTGATATTGCCCTTTTAAATTTTAATTATGATGTATCGAGTCCAGTTTTGGAAAATGAGATGCCTATTTTTGCGGGCGCAGCTTCCGATAAGCTGGACCCCAGTGAGAGCAATTTAACAGATGGTCAACCTCAATTAAACTCAACTAACGATGTGCCTCTGCTGATTGAACTCAATGAGCAAGACGAAGCCAAACCTTCGCATGGCATGGTTTATAACGACTACGTCAATCGGATGTATGCGGAAAAAAGTCGTCGTGAAAGCTTGGATCAGGATGTGGAAGCGAACCTCGAAGGTGTGGGACTCCTATTGAAGAATCCTACTCCGATAAAGAGTATTGTTAAAAGTCCTTCATCTGTTAGTTTTAACAATAGATTGCACCGATATAGTAAATTACAACACAGATTAAGCCTGCAATGTCCTGCTCATGATTCTAACTCAAATCCAATTGAGCAGGAGCGTCCTGTTTTGCATGTGCAGTTCATGCCTGGATCAAATGCCGAAATTTCATCATTGAACAGCGATAAGAAGCCGTGCAACTGCGACCCAGAATCAACAGAATCATCGGATTCTACCAGTTCATCGTCCTCGGAGGATGGTAGTTCTTTGGGTCAGTACGCAGAAGCACGACCTCCAGACGGGGGATGGGGGTGGGTGGTGGTGTTTGCCTCGTTTATGGTTAATATGATTGCGGACGGAATTACGTTTAGCTTTGGTGTGATATTTGTGGAATTCTTAAACTACTTTGGGGAAGGGAAAGCTAAAACAGCTTGGATTGGTTCTCTGTTTATGGCAATACCACTCCTATCTGGGCCGATTGCGTCCTTTCTAACAGATCGGTATGGGTGTCGAAAAGTTACGATCGTTGGATCTATGCTTGCAAGCCTTGGATTCGTTTTGTCTGCTTTCACAAACTCTATGGAAATGTTGTTCTTCACTTTCGGTATACTCGCCGGATTTGGCCTTAGTTTATGCTATGTCGCAGCAGTTGTTATTGTCGCTTACTACTTTGAAAAGAAACGATCTTTTGCTACTGGTCTTTCTGTTTGCGGTAGCGGAATTGGAACTTTCATTTTTGCACCATTAACACAGACTTTAATTGAGGAATATGGATGGCGTGGAACTACTTTAATCTTGGCTGGTGTATTTTTGAATATGATGGTATGTGGCATGCTAATGAGAGATTTGGAATGGACAACACACCGAGCCAAACTGAAAGCGAAGGAGAGAAAAAGTAAAATTGCTGTATCAGCTGAGTCATTTTCAGTAAGTAACAGTACAAACACCGGAGGTACTGCCAGCAATCTTCCTCAACAAATCGGTGATGGCTTAACTTCAGAACTTGACGCTCTTACAGCTGAGGACTTAAAAGACTGTCGACTTTTTAGCTCGCTTGTAACTTTACCAACTTTTGTTCGGAATGGTGAAAAAGTAAGTTATACCGATTTCATTTAAATAAATGTTTATAAAATTAAAATTTTATCCAGGTTCCCCTTGAAGTTCTTGAGCTACTTTCCACCCATCAAAATGTTCATGCCGTTCTGATACAGAACTATCCAAATTTACTTCATTCGCGGAGTTTTAGTGAACCGTACTCATCTCGCAGTGGCATGCCTCCGCCAGAAGATGTAAAAAGTACTAAAGTTGAAACTGCAGAGACGCCTCCACCCAAAAAGCAGTCAAATATTGAACAGTTTCGAAAAGATCAAGCAATGCTGGCATGGATGAGAAAAAATGCAGTGCAAAGGCACCGAAATGTAGGTTGTATTGATAGTGGAAATTTTAATTATTTAAACTATTATTTCTGTAGAATCGTCAACAACCTTCCGACGCTTATTTAAAAGATTTACGAATACATAGGCATTCTTTGACCTACCGTGGAGCAATGCTGAATATAAACAGATACCGGCTAAGAGCTTCTTCGTGTCCTGATATTTATCGAAATTCGATGACAACAATTGCCAAGGAAAAGAACCATTGGTCTCAAGGTGTTCAAGAATTCAAGAGATTATTCCTGGATATCATGGATTTTTCATATTTTGCTGATATTCGTTTCCTTCTCTTTGCTATCTCTAATTTCCTTTTGTACACGTGGTATGACGTGCCGTACGTTTACTTAACAGACAATGCAATTGAGATGGGTATTGCAGAAACGGATGCTTCGTTGCTAATTGGAATTATAGGAATCGTTAATATGTTTGGCGAAGTATGCATAAACACTACTACCATTTGAATGTTTTTAAAATTTTACTATTTTTCAGATATTCCTAGGCTGGATTGGCGATATTAAGGGCGTTAGTGCAAGTATCGTGTATGCTATTTGTATGGCACTTTGTGGAGCTGTTACTGCTTTGGTGCCTGTTTCAAATTCATATACGGTAAGATTAAACTTTAATGCTTTTGAAAAACTAATTAATATTTAATGTTTTAAGTGGCTGTGTGGCATTTCGGGTTTTTTCGGCCTCTTCATAGCAGCGAATTATGCTCTAACTAGTATTATTTTGGTCGAACTGATCACTCTCGAAAGATTCACAAATGCTTATGGACTTTTGTTGTTGGTACAAGGAGTTGCCAATTTAGTGGGACCGCCCTTAGCAGGTAAAATGCTCAAATCTAATATATTTTGTGCTACATTTATAATCTGCGAAATTTGTTTAGCCCTACGATAAATATTTCAAAAAATAGTCTACACAATTTATTCTACAGCAGGAACATTTTTAAAAATATATAATACTTAACCAAATATCGAACACTTAAGTGATAATCTCATTACATATCTTTAATATTCAGATTTTTCATTAGAACAAATTTTTGTCATGATTTAATGCATTCATATTAGTCTGAGGTGTTATATTGTGAAAATCAGCGAAGAAATTGAAATTTATGTTGCAATTTTTTGGGCTTTTGGAGTTTTGAAGGCAGTTTTATTTTCTTTATTTAAAAACACTCATTGCTCTACTATTTTTTTTTTCTCTAAAACTGAGACTTCGGGTATAATGATGTGTCAACTCTATTCGATTTTTTAACATGCTATATACATAACTAACATTAACGAAATATTTGAGAGAAACTTTTTTCGGAGGTGAAAGAAAAATTTCGCTACTATATCTTATACAATTATAATTGTATCCATAAAGAATTTTTGTTATTTTATTTTCAGGCTGGATCTATGATGTGACTGGTACTTACGATCTCTCATTTTACATTGCTGGATTTTTTATAGCACTCTCTGGAGGTATGCTAGTAATAGTCCCAGCTCTTAATAAGTATCGCAAATATCGTGCTTTAAAAAGGCAACAGAGCTCATCAGATATGGCGGAAACCCCAAAAATTTCGACAAAAGTAATAACTGTAAGTTAAAATCAGAATTAGGTAAATAATTTATTTTATGAATTTCTAACTACTTCGACAGAACAACATTGCTTCAAATAAGAGTAACGGTGTCATAATAAACGATTGCTTCAGTAAGGAAATGCTTAAGGAAACAGTTAAAGTGAATAATTTATAAGTGTATTGTTAATTAAGTAAAAGACCGCAATTTTCTGCTGGTCCGTTTAGTATTTGTTCGTTGCCATCATTGACTGCATCCTTTGTACAAAAACTCCCAAAAAATCAGTTACTCATTATTTATGTATATTTCGTTTTAATTAGTATTTAAATACGACATCAAATAAATAAGTTTTGCCAATATCGAGTTAAGTGGTCGTCTAATATGACGAAAATTCTATTCTAAAATAAAATCGCGGCGGAAAGTCGATTATTTCCAATTCGATACAATACAAGAATTCTCATAGTTAAGAAATCGAAATCACAGTGAAATAAAAAATTGAGAATAAATATTCAAGCGATTCGGCAAGGACTGAATTTTTGAAAAATATAAATCTTTATATATAAAAGTGGAAATGTTTAAATTTCATAGTTACTGCGAGTTTTCAATATTTATTAATTAATAATTGAAAAAGAGAGTTTTTTGCGATTCATTCAATCGTCTCTCCTTCTTTATGCAGATTATAAAATGGCAACTGCCTGTATTCACATAGAACACATATAATAACATTTGCATATACATATAATGAAGAATATTTAAAAAATTTTACGATAGGTGTTAAAACAATTCATAACAAAACCGAACATTTTATAACGTACACTCATCGACAATAGTTTTTGGACGCTTTTTGTTTGTTCAGGTCCGAAATCTTGATGTTTTTTCCCAATATGTGAAAATTCGAAGAGAGAATACCTAATTTAATTGTTTGACTTCAATCTGTGCAGAGATAATATCGAAATTGCAAGAATATAAAAGAATTCAAGTAAAACATTTGACTGGCGCTGTTGCTTCAAAACTTCGTAAAATATATAACACAAAGGATGGATAGAATTTTGAAAATTTGTTCAAACATCTTTATTATTCCCTAATTCTAAATTTTGAACATACATCGTATAGTTAAAAAGACATGCCGGCCGCCAACTTCACCTCCCGCCATGCTCACTTGTATTTCTTTGTATACCAAGTCTTATTTTGATAATTTTGGAATTCTAGTCAATTCATAAACTGTGGGAACAAATTGTCTACCTTTTTATTTACTTTGATGATGGTTTTAATCTTCCGTGCATCTGGTGAAGTCTTAAAGCCCCGAAACATTTCAATTCTTGTACACAAGGGAACATAATTTAGTTTGTTAATGTTTTTTTTATAATAAAAATTTTCGATTTCATTATGTTTTTTTATTTACTTTACACATGTACTAACAAAACTAACTTCAAATATTTCAATCATTTTTAAGGACACATTTTCAATTACCAGAAGCAGTTTGCCGTCTACATTCACCTTTGTAGAAAATAAGTAAGTAGGGGTAACATTTTCAAAAAACACCCCTCAGATTTTTCTTTTTCTTTGGAACGAAATCTTTCAAAGTGTTATTGATAGACGGCGCCGCTCTTTCAACTACCTTTTACATAGCGAGGGCAAAAATAAACTAGCAGACACCATAGTTTTAAATCGTCGTCGTCGAAATAAGGTGTTGCGTGTGATTAAAAAAGTATCTGGAAACTTTTATCGAACAGTGTAGTATAATTTTATGCATTGTGCACATTTACTTATGAAGAATAATGATTAGCAATATAATCCATTAATATCGCATTTTCCCTGTCCTTACAATAGCACAATAATTTGTTCGTTTTTAATGTAATGTCTTTGTTTATAACCGATATTAAGCATTTTAAGAGGGTTTAAGATAATTTTTAATGTAAGCTCTTTTTATGTATTGTGACAATTTCAAAGAGAATAGCACCAATATTTCTCTAACTGATTCAAATGTAATGCGGCCAAATTACGACAGTATAAGTAAATTTGATAGTTTTCGGAAAATGCCTAAGATGTCTTCAATTCTCGGCAACCTAACCCCTCCCTCTTCACTTCTTCAACCCTTAGATAATAAACCTATTTTAGAAAATAATTCAATACTACTAGGAACATGAAAACTTAAGAGTAGGATATTTTCCTATCCTATTCTCATATTAAGATTAAATTTGGCATACCCAAATACAGAAATGATGGAATATTTGAAAAAAATGTTTTTGAATCCTAATAGAGTGAAAAATGTACTGTTAAACACGTTTTTTTTATCATTTATCCCAATTAGTGAGACGTGTTTAGATAGGTCTTCTAATAAGCAAAAAAAAAATTTGGTTAAACATTACCAAAAGTTGAGGCCCATTTTGAGAAAAAATGTCTCGACTTCCGTAACAGCGTCCATTATTTGTCACTATATCTGGTTGTACAATTTTCTCTCATTAAGATAACTTTTGTAAAAATGCGCGGTATAATTTTAACTTTTTTCTAAGCGCTATTCTATATATTTTCTATATATTCTATAATATAGATCTATAGATTGCGTGCCAATCGGATGAGCAGTTTTAAAAACTACAGGGTGTAAACTCGAAATTTTGAATATTCATATTTGAACTTGGAATTATTGTTCACACCGTTTTATCGTATTACTTAATGAAATGCTTTACTTTTCGAAAACAAGATAAGAGCACTTTGCTTGAACAGTTATAACTTTTATTTGTCAACACCGAGACTACTGAAGTCAAATCTCAAAGAAGTATAAGTAAGATAATAAAATGTTATGTAATTGGGTTGAAGAAAAATTATAAATATACATATATATACCTAATGTGGGTATCATAGTTCAAAATATCCGTATTCTATAAATATATAATACAATACATATTAGTGATGTATTTTATAATTAGCTAGTTTAGAGGTATTGCACAAAATATCATTTAAAAGCATTTTCTTCGTTTCACTGCGCTATTGAAGAAGAAAATCGATACGAAGGATTAAAGTAAAAGTATTTTGGCCAAATCTTAGACCCTCATCTTTTTTATTCAAAATGGTACATATTCTTATAATCTGAGCCCGAAATGGCCTGGCAAATTTAATGTATTCAAAATCAGATTATTGTCCTCTCAATCTAAATCTGGCTAAACAGCTGGTGTATTTTGGTGCTCAGTATTTTATCTCAATTTTAAGCATATTCTATTAAGTACTGAACATTATTACTATTTATCAGGGACTATAATGGTTATGATCAATAAAAATTAAATTACAAAATAACGAGCCGATTAAATTATACCGTTTACACAAACTATAATACAATCTAATTAAGACTACAAATGGAATAATTAATATTAGCTTACAAGGGAACATGTTTCCTTTGGAAATGATCACTATAAATCGCTTGCAAAAATGTCGAATTAACAAAAAAACGAGTTTATACACATAAATTCATTTTGTATAGGTATATGACTTATAGTTTTTCTGAGAGTTTAGACCTTCTTTAAAAATCTTACGTTCTCAAATCCGAAAAATAATTAACACTTGATATCGTGCATTATAAATCTATCTGAAAACGGCTTATTTTTTATCTTTGGAAGGGGTTTTCCCCCAATGACCGAATTTCTGCCGGGTTTTAAATATCTCACTAAGGACAATATTTCTGCCAAGTTCCATCAAAATCAGAGTTTTCGGGTTTGCAATGTTCCCTTGTTAGTATAAAGCAATGATGGTTCTTTCTACGATTTCAAAAGTAATCATTTTTGGTCCCTGCTATTTATTTTAGACGTGAAAGCTAAGCTTCACCACCTCGTGAAGCATTTAAAAATAAATCTTTGACGGTATTAACTACGATTGCCTGTACGGCACCGAGCAATTTTAACGTCTAATCGATATAGGATAGGATGGATTGCCAATCTAATGAATATTAGAAAAGGTTGGATGCTTCTATTAAGTTTTTTGATGTCGCGGAGTATAAATTAAAGCGTTTATCATTTGAGTCTATTATATTAAATTGAAATTTGAAAATACTCAACTACAGAACTTTTTTGATTCGAATTGCGAGCGCACATTAAAATTGGTGGCTATTTTATTTACTGTATTTACGGAATAAATTATACAAAAAATGTCGAAAAAAACACATTTCGAAGGTAAACAAAAAGTTTTGTCTGCTACAAGCTCTATCCTTTTTTATAATCTCAATAATAAGCAACTGATCACATCCAGCCGAAAAATAAGTTTATATAAAATTAACAAACTGATCAATGCTGCAAAAAGAGTATCTATGTAAGTCTAAAAGAAGTTCTCATTTTGCAATATAAATAAGTTAAGTTATTCCATCTATTTGTAAAAATATTTGTTGAAAATGTTATTCCAAAGAAAAGGTTCTTTACAGTGAATTTATACTTATATAGGAAAGTAAAATAATTTTGGATTTGAAATATCAATAAGAAGCAATAGTCTTAGAATAAATTTATACGTTTCATGATAATCCATATTATCAGCTATTATTGAAAACAAAAAAAATGTCTTTTAGTATTAAAAATAAGTCTTATATTGATATCTTTTCCAGGGAATTGCCATTATTAGTTAAATAACACTCGAAGAGCAAAATAAATACTTTTAAGTAACAAATTAAACTGTGATCAATAACATAATTTGCAGTAGTCTAACTTGATCAATATGTAAGTTATTGTAGAATTCTTTTTTCAAAATATATTGGGGAAAATTTAAATGTTGGTTAATCTTTTTATCATTCACCTTCTCCTTACTCTCCGCAAGGATCAATATTGTGAACCACATGCTCCTTTTTGTCTCGGAAACAACTTAATCTGCAACGTATTTTTGAGGTTCACCCCTCGAAATTTTCAATTGCAATTTTAGGGATGAAGAACGTTGATCAAGAGACTATGTAAAATCGATTGGCGTTACCCTGTTCAGACTTTGACAAAGCAACCTATAATTTTAGTTCGCCCAACTAAAAATCAAATTGTTTGAAATCTTTGTTATTAAATATCAAAACTCATTTGTGATATAATGGGAAATAGGCAAAACGCTACAGCTCATCAATAGAAAGTTTCAAATGCCTTAGTAAAAATATTCAAAGTTTACCCAACTAATTCAATCAAGTAAAGATTCTATAATCTGAATTTGATGACTGAAAGTTTGAAATTTTTAAGAATTCTCATGAAAATACAAATTTCGGGATTACGAATTTCATATTTGCTATATAGGTATACGAATTTCAGCGATTTTAATGACAATCAACTTTTAATTTTGTGTTCCTCGTTGAAACAAGTTCTTTTAGACAGATTTCATCTACAGCTTTAACGCTTTTAAATCTATTGTTCATTATTGAACTGTAGAATGTCGCCTTAAATATGGTAAAAATCGCTTTTAACACAGGTTTTTTGTGAAATGAATGTCCAATAGATACAAATCAGTGTTAATCAATTTCATCACATATTGGATACCATTAATCGATAATGATAAGGAGCAATAGACTACGTTGGCGAAAACTTCTAGTATAAATTTTGGCTCGACAAATAATAAATGAGATTATTTAGTAATAGTAGTTGTAATGGCTGAAAGTTCCAACAGAAACAACTTCAGGTAGGTACATATGCAAGTATAATATTATTACTTGACTTCACTCTGTTTCATTTTCTGTAATCACTATTGGTACTATAATACATTTAGTACAAGTTTTTTTATTGTTCAAACATATTTTCGAAACTTATTCGCGTAAATATTTTTAGAAAAATAATACTTGAGATAATTCGTTCATAACCAAATGAAAATTCAATTAATGAAGAAAGGATATTGGTTTTTTTTGTTTTAACCTATTGAAGCCCTGAAGTAATTATTCCAACCAGTTCCTGACCTGACCTTTACAGTGCACATAACCCACCAGAACGTTGCCTTGCCTACAAACACACAAAAAATTAGGTCAACTTTCGAAAATCCCGAACCCTATTTTTCGTATTATGTCGGCACATTGCAGGACTAAAAACAATTCATTTACAATGATTGCGTCTAGTGTACACTTCTTCCGCGGCATGCGTTTCATGAAGGGGTGTGGTGTAAAAGGCATTCTAGAAAAGGGCGGAAAGTAAAGTTATGCGTGTCTAGGATTCTTTCGTTTCCTCTAATATGAGGAATCTTGTAAACGTTAATTCGTTATGTGTACAGGTATTTTGTTTTGGTTACCGCTTCCTCTTCAATATTGTTGCTATCATCAAAAAGCGTCTCCGGCTTAACCAGTTTTGATTTCATTTTTATGCTGTGTGGTTGCATTCCAAAGGTGGACTATATGTACTGATACTATAAAAACAGAACAATTATTTAGTGGACTTGAAAAATAGTAGATGCAAGGATGATAAGGTTTTAAATCAACCAATAAAGTGATATTATATTAAAAAGTGTTTAAAGAGATGAACATTTTTAAAATTCCTCTAACGCCTCACAGCGTAAGGAATTCCATTGATCTAACAAAAACTGATATCTAGACGAAAAAAGCAGTTGCAGTGAAGGAATTTGCAGGAGTCCGCCTTTTGAGGGATGGAAAATGAAGAACGCAGCTCTACGGGCAGCACAGTTAGTGGAGTTTTTAAAACAATTTTGCAGGTAAATATTAGCAATGTTTTAAAAGGTTTTAAAAAACTTAAAATCATTTTTCGCCAAAATGTTCTTTTCTATTATATACAAAGAATTTATTGTTTTATTAGAGCCCAACTCCGATATGCATGTTCTACTTTTCTCACCCCTTTGGAGTTTCAACACCTCAAGTTAGAGAGAGGACCTACAGTAGAGAAAAGACCGGCATGAGCTCTTATAACACTTATAAATCAAAAAAATGCTATCAGAGAGAAAGAGTTGAAAAAAATGGATATCACTACGATCCTTATCAAAGGAATCATGTACAAAGTAATCAGTCTCAAAATGGCGCTATACACCTTATACCGTGGCCAAGGAACACATGGAAACGTGATTTTGTCCTTCCTCCACTAATTCAATTTAGAGGACAACGTGACGGTATAGTATGATTTTTATGCAAATTAAAATTTATAAAAGGGATTGTACATTGATTTAATTAATATTTGATTGCAATATCAAGCATATTTACTACTATAATATTTTCAAAATCGTGCAAACTACAAACTTAGAAAAAAAATGCTATTATTAAAATATTGAATTTCGCTTAAATACAATGCAATTTTGAAACAAATAATAGTTCCAATTAGCTCAAATTATTCACAGTAAGGAAATATTTAAGTTGTTATAAAGAGATTCCCCATTTTTTATACTAAATTTCGAAACAAATAAAAATATCTGTAACATTGACCAGCAAAAGTGTCCAAGGGCGCAACATTTTTCAAAAACATACAGTACTGTGAGTATTTTTAGCACCAATTTAGTTTTCTGAATTATACCTTTTTGAAGTTGGACAAAGGGGGAAAATTGGAAATGCAAAAGGAAACTTAAAGATTTAAATTTAGTCCTGAATTGATTTCCCTCCTCTGTCGAATCTAGAGAAAGTATAGTTCAGAAAAAACGACTTCGAAAAATTGAAGTGGTTCTAAAAATGTTTACAATATTGTGTATTAAAATGCTTTCTTCCTTGTTTAACATACAGTTTTGCATATATGTATGTACAGAAAGAAATAATCACTCTTCTATCAAAAAGCGTTTTCAATTTTGAAAAGTGATTTTGTCTAATGTTACTGACCTTCTACAACACTGTATTTAGAACATCCTGAACTAGCCTCTTGCAAACGGTCTAGTTTGATCCGATACATATTTCGAGAAATTTACATTAAAACTTATATTATAAAATTAAATGAAAAATTCTCTACGGCTAATCCGGTTTTTTAAAAAATATGGGGAACCTTTAATAAGCTACTAAAAATGTTATCAAAGAAAGAAATCAATATTCATTTATAATAATATTCGACAAATTACCATAATGTGTTAAAACAGTCTAAAGTGCCACTGCATATTCTGAAAACAGTTGATTATAGACTATAATCGTTCTCATGAAAAGAGAAATTTTCAAATTCGTTCATAAATTTGAAACAGAATGTATCATACTAGCTTTTTTCATGAGCACCCTATGGTACAGTACTCATACGAGTTGAAATTTGAGCTGATAAAATGTTTTTAGTGGAATATTTATATGTGCAAAGTTTCAAATTGTTTGCCATACAACTTTTACTGTCTTAGTTTTTTGCAAAAGTCCTTTCTTGATGGGTACCTACATCATAAAACGAAATTATACTTTCCAAATTTCGTAATTACAGCTTTAGCCGTTTGGCCCAAGCAATGATGATTCACAAATCTAAATATACAATTTAATACGGGAAAATATGTTCCAATCCTTAACCGATGTATTCTGTGTAGTGTTTTATTCAACGTTTGTACCAACACCTTCCCTAAAATCACTTTAGTTTATTTATGTGCACTTTCTTAAATTCTACCTAAGTGCTACCCACATACCTAAATTATGATATGGTTTTCCTTCACTCCAATTCACATTTGGTTTCGCATTAAAACTATGTATGTACATACATATATTTCAAACCAACAAAAATACCACACGCGAAAAATGTGTCTATACCAAACTTCAAAGGATTTTAAAATTATTTGATTATTAAAAACGAACAACGCTTGATTCAGTAAACTTATGTCAGATATCTTCGTGTAGGCATTGTGATATAGACTTACGAACATTAAAGCAGACAACATTAATTATGCTTGTTCAAATCATAAAAAAAATCGCATCCTTTTGCGCGAACAGTCAGTGAGGCTGGAGTCTAATTGAGAAAACGTATTTTGGTATGATTAAATTATGTACGTGAATCATGCCGGCACAGGAGAGATGCCAATGCGAATCACTTCTATTAATAGTCGAATTTTACTGGCAAAAACAAAATATAAGAAATCGTGACTTTGCCGCTTTATGTCGATTATATCTGAGAAATTCCCCTTTTATAGGGGCATTTTCATTTTTGGCACATTAGTCTACCAGGGGTTGCGGGAGGGTGGCAAAACTAGCGCACGCAAGCACGACCAGCCTGTGAATGAATGAATGAATACTTCTGCAGTTAAGTCGCTAGGAAAACCTCAGTCGAATTATTTCCCTCGGCACAAGTATCGAAATTGGCCGGAAGTGAACACAGACGAAAGATTCGTTTTAAACTCTTATTAGGTCGGTAAAGTATACGCAAATTTTCAATAAACGTTAAATGGTCCTCGTTAGTTGGCAAAAACGTTTCGTTAGGTCTATCAATAATGTAATTTTTAGATAAGTGGTGAATGTCTATTTTGGAGCCCTCACGGTGGTCTCGAGTATGTTTCCATTACCTTTCAACCGCTCTTCGACCCTAACATATACTTACTAACTCAACATTCTGGTGTCCCACTAGCTGCGATTAACTTGTATTCTGAGTTTTATTTTTAGTAAGTTGAAAAGTATCTGAGTATCTGCTGTCTGGAGTGCACGAGTAATTGGTTCAGACGTGCGAGTTTCCTCTCGGCTTAAGTCGCATCATGTTTACCCCGGTCCGGCTTTTAACAGTATGCAAAAATATTGTTTGAAAAAAACGTTTTATTTAATTATTAATAATGCGGTTATAAGGACCAAGTTTTGGTGAAAATCCTTTAAGTGTGCCGTAAGTTTTATAACCGGTGAAAATTCCGATAAATAGCACATTTCACGATCTGTTTTGTCTAACTTCGTCAAAGGAACGGTTTCATGGCCAAAACATGAAGAAATCGATAGCACGCAGTCAGTAACCCCTCCAGGTGAATTCTAAGCAAGCAGCGGCTATTCTTGTTTTTAACGTCTTAGTCGTCCTCATTTATTTGACCACAAGAATTTAAGACGTCTTCAACAGCTCCTTCGACCTTTTTTTTAGTTTTTTTAAGGCGTGAAAGACACCTTATCCTTTGATCGATAACACAAAAATTGGTTTTATACATTTACCATAGACAACTTGCAATTCGGTCGGCTACTGGGTTTGTTTGTGTAAACAATGGAATTATCCAAGAAGCTGATTAAGTGGTAAAAGATAGTCCAAGTAGGTGTGGTACCCGAAAAATTGACGTTTTTATCGGTAGTTATCAGCGAAAAGTATGATAATGCCACAAGGGTAATGGAATGTGCATAACACATGCATACTAGGCGATAAAGTAACCCTATGCTTAAGGGTGTTCGAATTTTAAATAAATTGAAATAATATCTTATTTCAATTTAACTGCCGTGCTTAAAAAATAACTTATATAAGTGTCGTGTACATATTAAACATAAACTCGCACTTTCAAAGGCTCTTATTAGTAAAATGTGGAAAGTGTGGTTTAAATATTAAATATTTTGAATTTGTTAACTTTCTAGTTTAATGCATTCCAAATGTGACCCATTATGAATCCTGTTAAATGTCTGCTTTAGCCACAGTAAAAGGTGCAATTCTTACTGCTATATGTACATAAATATCTATATATAAATGATATTTTTGCTATCTAGCAATTTTGGATATACATAAGTGCAATACTTAAAAAAAAAAAGAGTTCGTTCATTTTTTGAATAAGTGCATGAAAGGAAACTAAAAAATAGATATTATTTTCTTGAGGATAATGAAGAATGAAATGTTACACGTAATTCATAATTTACATTAAAAACGACTTTCAGCTTACCTTACAAAATACAAAGACTATGCACATATAATTTAAGTAACAAAAAGTTCTTAAGTAGATATATGTAGCTTTTCCGAACAATTTTTCGCGAATTACGGTGAGAATATATTAACTTTTTTACTTTAGGCATTTTTTGGAGAAAAGAAAGAAAGAAAATTGCTTCTCTTTCAAGAAAATTTTATGACTAAAATGCTTTTTTTGTTTGTAATTAACTTTATTATACATTCTTGTACAAATTGGTTAAAGATCTGACTATTACTAAAGCCAGCAGTAATTATATAATTTTACTATACTCAGGGAATAAACTTTTCAATTATTTTTTTTTTGTTTTACGTTGAGATTAAAATTTACACAATCCTTACATAAATTGAAAAACCGCGAAATGTTAATAGAATAATCATATGGTATATATTTAGTACTGTGAATATTGTTAAGACCATTCCAATTCTTCAAGAACCTTTAATTTTCCGAATGAATCATGGTTTTTTTAATTTGAACAGAAATGCGAAAATTAATGTAAAAGGAAACTTTGAGATTTAAATTTAGTCCTGGACTGATTTTCTTCTTCTGTCGAACATAGAGAAGGTGTGGTTCAGAAAATGAAAAGTTTTCGAAATATTGAAGTGGCTTTAAAAATGTTCATTGTACTTACTGCATATTAGTAACATTGTAAATATATGGGAGACAACACAAACAGTTGCTTAGATAAATCACCTATACTAGTATATTAAAGTCGTATTTATATATACGATTACACTTTTCACTATAAATAGCTCCAATGATTTATTTCATAATTTTTGTACTATTCAGATGGTCTCGCACCAGATTTGGAAACTGTTTTAAAAACTATCAGACAAGCGTGGCATTCACCAACAGGATACACTAATTTTCAAAAGTAAGCATAACTAAAATTTGTTTAAAATAACTAACCTGTCGTTTTGAATAATCCCTGTTAAATGTCTTCTATTCGCACTAAAAAATGGATTCACGTAAGAGTCATAGTTCTTCTGTTTTAACAATTTTCGGATTATGGGATCCTACCTATGTAAAATTAAACATTATTCTTGCTGGTATGAAATCCAGTTAATTCATAGGTTTTGTTCATAATGTACAGACACATATGTATGTAAAAACTTAGATCTATATGAATGTGTATAGCACAGTAGAATTTGATAGAACTTGTTCAATATCCGCAAAATGTTAGAACGAAAGGAGTCTAATTTTCGATATTGTAATTTACAGCAAAAAGTACGACACGTTTTGTAAAGAATTTGCGAATCAAGACTATGTTAACAAAATGGGACTTGGAAATAAGCGAGTACCGACATGCTCTCGCCTCTTGAAAAGGCGTTATTCTGTTCCAGAAATCATTATGCGAAAGTAAGTAATTGTATGAATACATTCTAGATTTATCCATCCTTTTCTTCAGACATGAGTTAGCTCAACAGAAACCATATGGTAACTTTAATTCAGAATCAGTTCCTTCCTCGAAGATCCCACCGTCAACAGGCATATCAAATTCAAATTCAACATCCTCCATATCGCGAAATGCATTACCTGACTCACCTGGATCCGAGAGCAATCTCTCACGAAGTGGTTTAGATAATTCGCTACGTAAAACATCACTTTTGCGACAAATGTGGGGAAAAGAAAATCGTTTCCGACAAGGTAAAACCTCTTCTCTACGATTGCTATTTCAAAAAGGTTTCAGCGCTGAAGGCACTGATTCGCATTGTGAAGAATGCAGACGTCTTAATATTTCTAGAGATGATGATGACTTAGAAGTAAATTCCCAAGGATATTTGTTAAATGGCCGTTTGAAACAAATGCAAAAACCTACATCATCCGAAACTGCAAGTTCGACAACAGATGTATCTCAGCGTGCATCTCAGATCAGTACGCAAGAGAGTTTAGAATGTAAACAGGAGTCCTGCACCTCAGCCGAACAGCCTGAAATATGTACCACAGCATCACTCGAGTTTAGTTCGTCTGATGCTCAGAAGATCGACCAAAACAGCTTTTATAATAGCGAAATAAAAGAACCAAGCACAGGAAGCGATCAACCAGAAACTTCTAGTCCTGTAGACGATGTTGAAAGTAGTGACTCGAATTTAGATGTCTTCATATCGCAAATGTTAATTGAAAATCTTCATGATTTGGCAGAAGAAGCTAGAGAGAGGTGTAAAAGAAAGCAATATATTGAATGTTTTAAAGTTAAGGGCAATTGTACAACATTATCTAATGATGAAAAAACCTGTGTTGAAAATGAGGAATCTACAGAACCTGATTCTACGACAACACCATGCACTCTTCAAGTCACAACAGATGCCGCTGAAGATGTAAATGAAAATATATCGGATGAGGCATCTGGCTACCTAAGAGAACTGGACAATATTCCATGTAACGATATCATACAAATAAGAGCTGGAAGCTTATATCCATCTTTTACGGAAGATGTTGATCTACTAGTTATTCCAAGAGTTTTAAACGTTCTTCCCAGAACAGAATCAGTGGAGGTGCAACCATCTTCTGCTTCTGCAGTTGAAGAAGAAGCTTACTGCCATAATTCAGATGAAAGTTTAAGTTTAGTTGATAGTCTAGACGATCCAAATATTGATGCGGACAATGAAACAAGTCCCCCATCCCCTACACAGGAAAATAACGAAAATTGTGAACACCAGCCTTGTTCATCAAAAGGAAAATCTGAGGCATTTTTCGTTCCTATAGTTGATTTAGGGCATGGAAATGTTGAAAATATTCCAGACGTTTCAGAAACAATGCCTGAAAAATTAAAAGAACGAATTGAGCAAAGACAAATGGAATTAGATGCTAAGAAAGAGTGTTACAAGAAAGTTTATCATACTCAACCTACTTTTGAAGAATTTCATAATATCAAGTCTGAAAGCACCGTCACTTCTCAAAAGAGATTGAAGCCGAAAAAATGTCCTCCTCCTCTGGAAGCTAGATCTCAAAGTAGGTCTAGTAAAGATAGTAAAGAAATACTAAGAAATGACATAGGGCTACTTGAATCGTATACGATAGACTCTAGAGGAAACCTAAAATTTCTACCACCTCAAAAAGCTAAATTAAAAACAGGAAGTGTTCACAAAAGTAAAATAGTGAAAAAGCAAAATATTGTTACATACCGTCCCCCAAAGAGCGTGAAAACATCTTCAGGTTCCAGCTCGTATACAAAAAAACATAAAGTAAGTCCCAAAGATATCCAAAAAATGACGATATTTCAAACACAATCGGACATTATAACTCCAGACCATGAAAATGGTCCCAAACGGATTTACCAAAAGACTGAAATTCAAGATGGCGAAAAAAGAATAGAAATACTTGAAATTGTAGAGTGCATAGAAAGTTCCGACGAAAATTCTCCGGTTCGACAAACCAGACCAAAATATATTGCTAAATCAGCATCACTTCGACGATCTCGTATCCCAGTACCGATTTACAAGATTGGAAGATCTGCAGGATGCCAAAAGCCGGTAAGACATCGTGATTGTTGTCATATTTTTGGGCATGCTGTACACCGTGATATTCCGCAGAGTATTTCACCTAAAGTGGATAAAGCCATCGCTGATTTACTAATGGGTGCTTTAAATCGATCTGATCAAACTGTAATAGAGGTACTACGTTCTCCTAGAGAAATCCTTTCTTCCCGGGCATCGCGCGGACAAATCATATCTAAGCGCAGTACACCAAAGCGATCTTCCAGTTCAGGAAAATATCGACAAGTTTTTGAAGTCATACCAGAAGAGAAGAGTAGTCTTTCTATGGATTCTTCTAATGAAGAATCATCAAAAGATGTTAGAATATCCGAAGAACAAAGTGGTATTAGTACAAATGCTACAGGTAGCATTACATCTAATACGAATACAACAAAGCCTATTATCACTTCAACTACATTTACAACAACTCCTTCACCAAATTCGGTGAAAACTCCTAGTCGAGGTAGGGAGGCGGTTGAGTCCATCGAGCCAAAGGCGTGGGTTGGATTTTTAAATACACAAGAAAGTTTTGTTGAAGAGGACGGTAAGTATTTTTTAAAATCATCATTATATGAAAATTATTATTGTAAACTTAACTGGTTTAACGTTCAACAACATATTCCTAAATTATCAAACTTGGATTGATTGAGCGAAAAACAAATTATTTTTGATATTTTTCTGAAAGATAGAAACATTGTATTATATTATATGTATTTTCTCATAACACGATTCAAAATTATTAAAAATAAATTGTTGTATGTTGGAAGTCAATTTAAGGTATCGGTCTACGTAGCTATTTTGTAAATAAATCGATATATGTATGTCGATCTACGAAATACGTTATAGCATTACCCTGTATCTTACAAATTAAGGAGTAATTTTAAGTTCAACTTGATTTTTTATATAAAACTCTTAATTTTTGAATCGGAAATTCAAACAGAACAAGATAATATAATATATTTTAGTGTGATAGACAAGAATTGACCTCGAGACAATTCTAAGATATTACTAAATCAATTCTTTTCTGATGGAAAATTATGATTTTTTTGTATGTATGTTCATATCTTAGGAACTTTTGCAGTTGCGATATCAACCAATACGAAATTAAATCCAGGAATCATAATGAAAACAATTATTCTTTGATTCCTCCATTTGGAAATATTTAGGCTGTAATCAATTTAAAATCAGTTTTATGTAGGTATAACTGATTGTGGGAACCAATCTTAATTTGTGTATCGCAAAGACATTACTTAGACAACGTTTAGCATATTGTGATACTTTGTTTGTAACCAGGTTTGGTTGGAATCTAATCGCGCACCTTTGGGTCGGTCACCGACACGATTATGCTTCTATCCAAACTGCATATGAAGATCCTCATGCACGGATCTACAAAATCATTTCTTTAATACTGAAGTCAAAAGTTACGAATAGTGGACATATTATAACAATTTAAATTGTCATAAATCTTATGATTATTTAGCCTGTTATCTGATTTTCTATTCCATAGAAAGCCAGGATACATTTCCTAAACTACTGGTTGCTTGTATCTTGGTTTTCATAGATAGATATTATATGCATTTCAATAACAATCTCATTCCAGATGGGACCAGTCAATCTTACCCAAGTTCAACTACAGAAAACTCTTATTACACAATAACGTCGATCAGTACAGCAGCTGCTACACAAGGTACGCAAACGCCAAGAAATGCATCAGTCCCTCGTACAATTAGTACAGAATCTGACTGCATCCTTGAAGTTATAAGGAAATCGAATTCCGGGTTGGAAATCACAGAATGTAGGGGTACAAAATCGCCTGCTACTCTAAAGAATCGGAATATTATTCAAGTCAGGGAATGCAAAAATATGAATGTTCATGAGAATTTGAACACTACTCAAGAAGATAAGAACAGTGGTGATGGGAAATTAATGCAACATAAACCATGCAACCAACCGGACAACGTTGGTGTTTGGCGGGTTCAATCGCCCGATACTTGCATGCGAGCAAAGTCCAAAACTTGTAGTGAGTACCAAAATTGTCCTGCAGATTGCGAAACGGCAGAAATTGACTCGCGTTCATTTATAATTTGTTCTGATGACAGTGCCATTAATAATTCTGATCAGACTTCAACTACCCAAAATGATCTTCAAGAATGCACAAAGATAGCAAAAGAAGCCTCTAATGCGTGTTTAAGCTGTTGTTTTTGTAATCCAGACCTACACCATGCAAAAACAATAAATTCAGAATATTGCTTGTATTGTAATCGTAAGAAAACTCCACAAAAAAAGGAAGAAGAGACAAATACGGAGTCCGATTTCTTTACAAAGGAACAGGACATTTACCAAACGACGTTCATCAAAGATCATAGACACACAATGTCGAGGGACTCTGACTCTGTTAGTACAAAATGCACAAGGACAAATGAAAAAATTAAGAGGTATATTCCAGATAGCAGTCGGGCATCTAGCGAAAGCTGTTCGAATTCTAAAAAGAATTTAAACCGTCCGAAGAACATTAATAATTTACCCAAATTCGAAAAGAAGCCCGTGAGTAAGGTAACAAAAGATACCGTAAAAGGAAAATCATCTTCGAAAAAAGCTGAAGAATTAGAAAACAAGTTGGGATCATTTCCGAGTCCGTACAAACAATTTTCATCTTGTGGGTATGATAGATCCTCTAGTCCAACTTCTTCGTCAGATACAACGTGCCCTACAACTCCAGAAAGGCGTCTATTATTTCCAAAAGTTAAATGTCGTAATAGTAGGGGAAAAATAAAGAAAAGTAATGATGCGGCAGTTAAGGATTTGAAAAAGGAAACAAGTACTGAAAATAAAACGCCTCTAGTGGACACCAACAACGCAAATGCAGGTAGGTATTGCAAATACATTTAAACGTTTATGAAGATTATTTGAAAGCCAACAATAAACATGTACGCTATATCAGTCGTATAAATTAAATTGTAATACAACACATTAATCAAAATAAAAAGTTGATACGTTTTCAGAGTTTTTCAAACCAACTTTTCTTGATAAAGACATCAAGAAAAAAATTCGAAAAGATTAAAATTAGTTTTATTTCAACATCATTCGTAGATTTTTTGGCCTCCGACTACCAAAAACTTTTCTTATTGAATTAAGATTTTAACCGTCCTCTATAATATTTTATGCTTGTTTTCTGCTTTTAAGTAGTCGGGTTTTATATTTCAAACTTTTGTTTTATTTACATATTATTATTACGTACTAACCTATTATTTGTTTATCATATTTTTATTATACAAAAGTAAAAAGATGTCCAAAAACAAAGACAAATATACATTTGTAATTTAACTGACTAAGTAAGTAAAATTAAAATTAGGGTGGACAGTAACACTAGCTGGGACTTGTACTCAGGGACCTCCGCCTGATGTTGAAATGCGTTTGAGTTTTCCTAAGGATGCAGTGACAACGACAATGAACAAAATTGAGGGAATTGGCGATAAAAACCTTTTAGAGAATCTATCACAAAAGGATTTAACGTATGATAGGAACGGTAACGCAAGGCGACATTCAGTTCTTCCTCCAGCCGGTAACACAAACTCAAGAAGAACTCTGCCTCATACCCAAACAGGTTTTGATTAATTTCTACAGTAAGGACTTCTTAACTTATTTTTATATTTCTTTGCGATTCAGGAAGTTCTTTCCAAAGAGATCTAATTTTTCCGGAAGTGACGTTAGGAACTCCTCCTCAAAATCTGGTAGTTCCACGACATGTGACTACGAAAAAGGCTATAAGGGTAAAATTATTTCAAATAAAACATGGACAAATTAATTAAAAAAATCTTTAGCATCTAGAATGTAATGTCGCAGTAACATCCGCTACTCGGACCGTATCAAATATCACTCGGGGTCGACGAACAATGTCTTATCAGACGTTAAATACTGGAGAACCTCAAAAATATAGCAGTAGAGAACGACAATTACGAGATAGTTCCTTGGACTTAGGATTTCTTTCTAGCCGCCGCATGTCTTTCGGAAGTCAGTCACCACTAGAGACTATGGCCTTGAGCATAATGGGTAACGCGATAGCTCCGGAGCAGAAGCCGAGAGTTCCAACTATGAGCGAGAAGGATTTGACCAGACGCCACAATAGATGTTTTACACGAAATAGAGCGTTCTTCACTTAGAATTACATACGCATTAAATTGTTTTCCCTTTTTTTTTATACAACCTTTACAAGGAATACAACGTTCATTCAATTTTTATACGATTAAACACATCGAACGGTTTGTTTAAAAAACATTAAATAAATAAAATGAAAATTTAATTTAAACTGAACCTTGTAGTTATCATTACTTAACCTTAATACATCCATCGGAAAAAACTAAAAAACATTTTAAACAATATGCCAACATCCAAATTCTTCTCTCCCTCCTATTAGAACAATTCAAAATACATAAGACCATCAATCAATTTAAGCAATTATTCGCAGTTGGCTCTCAAACAGCTCTTTCCGTGCATGATCTTAATTTTAAATGGCCGGAAGTCTCGACATAGTGCAACGGTTACGAAATACTTTTCATTCTCGAATTGATCAGTTCCTTAACAGAGTTAGAAGAAGAAAGGAAGAAAGAATTAAAAAACACAATTTGTGATTTTGTAAAAATTTATTACCATATATTACGCGATCTTGGACTGAAATTACCAATCTTGTGCCAATTGCTAAATATCGCTATAATGGATGAGTTTGTATCGAACAACTGATTTAAAATCCCAATGTGTTTTTACAATCAAATAATGAAATTGACAATTTTAATGCAATCAAAGTATAAAACTTACAATGTGAATTTGACTGCCTTTAAATAGCTCAATGAATGAGACCATTTAGGCCTAAAAACAGATTTGTAAAAGTTTGTGTAACCACCAACATTTGGCCACTAACATGTTTGTTTTTACAAATAACACTTCTATTACTAATTGACATATTAAAATATATTTTGATTTTAATGCAAAATGCTTCATAATTTTCTCAATCGAGTTACAAAATTGTCTGAGCATCTTATTTTCATTCTTGCTCAAATTGAACATGACACGAATTGATGGATCTTACCGTAAAATAAAAATGTTTATTAATCAACATTATTAGTAAGTTAATAATACTTAATGTGACAATACAAAATCATGTCTAATACTTCTATTGTTGTACCAAATAATGTTCAAAGTTTCGTCTTCATAATGTTATTATCCATTCACAACACTTATTGAACTGAATTCTTAAAATCACCTCAAACAAATCAACGACGATAGGTAAAAGTGTTAGGCACACATATTTAGCGCCGCTCTTGAAATTGAAGATTCCATCATCAGTCTTAATTATTTAATGCAACAATTTGTAAAAGCAGTTTCTGATTTTGCTTTTAATTTTTCCTTGAAATTTACTTTTAATTTTATTTTTGAAGTTATTCGGCAACATTTTGCTGAATTATTGCGGATAAAGGACGATAGCGGAAATGTTCTCTTTGAGAAACTTTTACAGAATATGTTTAACAATAATGAGATGTTTAATTGTATAATGAAATAAATTAAATGAATTTTTACAAAAAATAGATAAAATATATTTTAACGTAATTATATAAAAAAGTTAACCACTGATTGCAAGTAATAACAAAGCACATACAATGTGATCTATTAAAACCTGGTTAAGATCTTCTCAGAGCAAAGTTATAAAGATATAAAATAAAAAAAAATACAACAATAAAATTTTAAATTGTCAGTAGATCAGATAATTATTTTAACTTTAAACAAATTGTACATATATTAGGGAGATTTCACAAAAACGTAGACGTCTTATTGTCAAAAGCACCCGAAGGTTTGTGCAAAGTCGTTGCGATTTTTGCTTGGTATAGCCCATGTTTCGTTAGACCTTTAACCTCTTCACGCCCTTGGCCACATATGTATGTGTACGTCTAGTGTTTTAGAAATTATAATTATTTCAACTGGAAAATAAATTAAAAGCTCTTAAAGAACTATTCACTAGAGCATTTTTCAACAATAAAGCCAATAACTTTGTAGTATAGCAGCATGGATAGTATTTTATTCTCCATGAAATTATCTGCTTTCAAAATATTTCAAAGTTGCTTCTGATTATCCCAAAGTTTCCTTTTCGCTTATTGGAAAAGTATCGTAGATCTTTGATACATAAATTATCAAATGTATACAATGTCATCAGTTTTAATAATTGCTTTATTTTCAAAACATAATCTGAAAAATAATTTTTTTTATTTTTTTACTAATTGCATTTTACTGTATAATACATGTGAACTCAGCTTCCTTTTTTATACTAATTGTTTTTCCAAATTTTTCTTACTTACTGAATAACTGTTGGTAAGAAATAAGTGAACAAATAATCAAATAAAACATTTAACCACTTTTCATCTTTTACAAAATTCGTCCCTGAGAAGGTTAAGGTTACGTACAGCATGAGTGCGCACTGTGGTAAAATGGAAACCTAGCTAACTAAAATTACGATCGCAAATGCAAATAATTGAAAACAATATTTGCATCTTCTGTATTCAAGTTGATAATATCTTAGAGACGAATTGTAAGGCATTTTTTAATTTAATGAAATTTGTAAATCTTTCTATTGGTAGATGGAAAAGAGTCTCCTATATTTTGTTAACAACGAGAAACGAAAGAAGAAATTTAGAGAATTGCTGGTTAAAAAGCAAATATTAGAAATTGTGCTAGCACAAAAGAGGGGAAAATGTATGTGAAAATTTGAAATTGAAAATTAGGCATTAAATGAGGAAAAATAAACTGCAACAGGAACTAAACGCACGTATAATTTAACGTCTACGGGTACGTGCAGTATACAACTCTAGCTAATTACGTTTACGTTTTGCTACAGTACACACTTACGCTATATCCAACCTTAAAGTCTAACAAAACACAAGGGAACACCAGATGAAAACCTTTACGTGCTTTTGATAATTTCCTCGTTTACAACATCTTTCAAGCCGGTTCCAGTCGATGTAGATCAGCTCAAATCACTTCCATAAACAATTTTACAAACCGTATGGAGAAGTAATTTCTATCCAGCTTGAAATTTTTCGATACATATCAAAAAGTGGCATAAACACCTGCTTTATTCGAATCGAATTGAAAGCAGCTTACAAAAAACCTTTTGGAAAAACACTTTTAAAAAAAGGACAGATTAAAAAAGGCATAAACATCTTTGAAATATGTTTCACTCAAGACAGTTTTCAATTCGGATCAAATTTCAATCTGGATGCAAAAGGTGATAAATGAGGGTAAATAATACGTTTACGTCTTTTGTGCAATCTCCTTAATAACCTATTATGTGAGCTAACAGTCATTTTTATAGAAATTAGTTAACCAGATTACTGATTTTTCCTTTTTTTATAAATAAGCAAATCACTTATTTGTAATTTTTGGGCTATTTTATTTTTATATTTTATAACTTCTCCTTACGACAAGCCCAGATTCCTCTAGAAAACATTTGTATGCGAAAGGAACAGCTTAATGAACGAGAGCCAAAGAAAAATAAAAAAACACCACAATTTTAACTGAAACCTCGTACACTTAAATACTTTAGTTAGTATCACTCAATCAGTCATAAAACTACTTTAAAATAAAACGTTCGCAGAAAAGTCATCGGTCGTACAAAAGAAGCTATTTGGCAAGTTTGTTCCTGTTTAAGTGATCACTAAATAATCTGGTAAGGATTTTCGGCCTCTACATAAGATCTTACCATTATATCAATGCAAAGCATATCTTGTAATCTGCGGTTAATGCATTTGCAAAGAATACTGAAAATTGTTTGACTTACGTCAGAACTTAGCGCCATTAAACTAAGCAGAGAGAGAATTCCCTATCATTATAAGGTCTTTGTTATCACTACTGTCAACATTTTGGTAAAATGCAGTCAAAATATAAACTACCGAGGGGCGGAGTACAAAAACTAAAATTTCGCTGCATTTAAAAGTTCCTGGTTAGTCTCATTCTCATCCCCCAGTATAAACTGCAAAAATATCCTTTAAAAGAAACCGTTCACGTTCCAAATCGCGCTGATTTATTTATATCGAGCGATTTACGTTGCATTCATATCAGCATTTATCGTTCGCGAACTGCTCGCAGTTTCTTGGGATGTTGAGGGCTCGTTTCGATCTAACGTACTTCCAGTAGAAGGAACAACCGCATCTTTGGTCGTTAAAGCGCTAAGCCGCGCTGGCAAATCCGCCGTTGTTGTCGTACAATTATTGTAACTTAAAATATCAGGCAGGGCATTGCGCCTACCTATTCGGCCGGTGTTAAAAAACTCATTGTGATAATCATTAGACTTCTCATCACCCGGTGCCATAGCTTGCTTCTCCATGACTAGCGAAAGGATTTTAAGAACTGAAAAGGAAGACTATGTTAAGCATTTATATTATCACTGAGAATAAAGCCCAAAACAAATTTGCGGCTTACGAAGCATAGAATTATATATTTTTTAAATTTCAATCAATTATTTGGCCGATATGATACCCTATACTACTCGTTACAGATGCCCCTTTGTCATAATGCACACACAGTATATGAGAGAAAAATGGTAAGACAACATGCCTAGTAAAATGTGTGATTAGTTTGCAACGACGACCATGTGGGGAGGGATTCTCTAATATTTAATATTAAAATTTTGCATTTTTATCAAGTTATTTTTTCATATGAAGGACATCCACATAAGCTATGCATGTCTTTGAGAATTGCTTATGAATTTCCCATAAGCTA
Source organism: Tolmerus cingulatus (assembly GCA_959613345.1). Lineage (NCBI taxonomy): Eukaryota > Metazoa > Arthropoda > Insecta > Diptera > Asilidae > Tolmerus > Tolmerus cingulatus. Next base: position 23,448,405 of record OY390709.1, on the reverse strand, counting down.
TATTTAATCAGTGATTAGTACAGGAAACGCAATAACTCTTTTACTATAACATTAAAAATAGAAATGATCAATTGGCCATTTACAATCATGTAAGTGAGGAATGTCTAGTAGGACGCTACATGTTATGTATATGTATAGCAAAGCAAATGGGTAAATAGAATATTGACTATTGGTTTCAAAACGACTGTTATACTAAGCAAGGTTCTCACTGTTAATGGCAAAAATACATCACGGACGGAAAAGTACCTTCATTTTTCTTAAATTTTCGCTTTCGAAAATATTTTCTTACTCGGCCAAGATTCTGAGCTGTCGACATCTTCAGGATGAATAGATAATGTTTTTTTTAGGTTTTTAATTATTTACCGTTAACAAGGTAGCTTTACTGGAATTCCGTACAATTGTAGAAATAGTAAGCACTGAATAAGTCACTGGAGAAAGTTACATGTTTACCAATTTACAACCTGAGAAAGAGAAAATAAAATAACGATTAAATTCAAGTCGTATTCAGTTCATTTTTTTATAATTATGGAAAGGAGATATTAATTATTAAACATTTGTTGCCCCTTTTTCTTTTCAACCGACTTCAAAAAAGGAAGAGGTTCTGAATTCGTCGAAATCTTTTTATCCTATAAATTTGAATTGGACATTGGTATTGAAACTACTTTAGAGCCTAGAAAGATCCACCAATTTTAATAAATCGTAGAAAACGTAGCATCACACAAAAAATCGTCAAATCGTTACAATTTCTATGCACTTCCCAATTGTATGAACAGTATCGCGCATGCTAGTAAAGTGTTTTGGTATAAATTTATTTGTTTAGCAACTGCGTAAAAAAAGCGTGGGTGTAAGTACGAAGGGTCCCCTTATTATTGTACAATTTGGAGATCTTCAATTTCTCTGCATTCTATATATGAACTTGGTTTATCCTGATCTTGTTTTAAATTTATTCCGAAAATTCTAAAACTATCCTTATTTCCACACAGGTGTATGGAGTGCAGATTGATATAAAAAATATCCTTATTAAAGTAATAAACACCTCACAAAAACAACTCTCACTGTTCCTGTGAGTTCAAGTATTTATCACGATGAGCTAGCTCCACGTGGATGTTAAAGGCATTATCCTCTAATCGAACCCAAACTGGAATTAAAGGAAGTTCTCGTTTACTACCTTAAGAGCTCTTCTCCATTAATAGGAATAGGCGTTCAGTTCCCACAGGATCTGAAATGGAAAATACTCTGGACTTTCTTCAGATCCAGGGCTTGGATAAAGTTTGCCTGTAGACTTAGTTGGATGTTAGATATACATAGATTTGTAACGAAAGCTTAAGTCTTTCTATTTGCAGCATTCTTTTGAAGTGACAGTCTCAGGGCCGAGCGTGCAAGCCTGGCTCGGAATGCATAGCAACAGAGAACTGACTCTTGCCGAACGTGGTCCTCCTGGTGGCGATGCGACCAGCTGTTTGAATAATTGATCATTACAAATGTGTGAAAATTTTAACATGATCACATTTCGTCAATACGCTCTTGTTTACACTGTAGTACCGCGATGATTAGCACATTTCGAATGTGAATGAATCACAAAAGTATTTATCGTTGTTTGCTTAATAATAAAAAAGGCATTCAATTTACTTACTTATCCACTTAAAACGGATGGTTCCCCAAAAACCTCGAGTCTTTCAATTAATAAACAACGGCAGCACCCCCTACTTAAGAATTGATTTGACAGTCGTGACATTGACATTTCGTCATCGAAGGACTTTGAAGATAAAGCCCAAAGAAGCGCTGTATCCTCTTCGAGCGCAGCAAAATCCGACTAGTTTTAGAGCAGACAATTTTTTGCATAAGGCAGCAGGGGTGGCGGGAACAAAAAACAAATTATGCACAAGCCCTCCCAACAACTCTTTTTCAACGGTACTTGCAAAGCTGAAAACCCCTAGCCGTGTGAAGTCAACAATCCCCAGGCTACCTCGCTCTTTCCCTCGCGTTTATTAAAATCGTTTTTCACTTTCTATGGGAACCCACATTTTGACTACGCTCACGTACACGGCTTCCACACGTGACAGCACCTTCTTCAGTTTTATATTCAAAGTCGAAAGACGATTCGCTTAAAGGGCTGCCAGAAGTGAGGAGGTTGCTGTGTTAGCCTTGCTTGTATTTACTTGGCTCCGACCAAACTAAGCAAGGCCTAGTTCACAATTACAATCGGCCGACCGACAAAATATTAATAGGTCTGTTTGTTAATTCGAAAGATTTTATCCATGAATAAAAAGTGGTAAAAATGTTTGTTAACTGGTAGTGTTCTAATAAATTACTTTCACCGTGTTATCCCTCCGTCATATTTATCACTTTTGAATAATAGAATAGAACAATGGATAATGTTTTTCTGTAAAATTTATCACTTTTGATTGTTAACGCACACAAGCAAACCTTTCAGAGTTTGTCCATGTTTTACCACATAAAAGTTTTTACTAAATTTTTACCCAAGAAAAATTTTATCCAAAAGTTATCATATAGATCTAATGTTTATATTGCCTTATACCTTTCATGCAGTCTGTTATCTCAAGATTGGTTAGCTTTCGTGTAAATAATGTAAATAGTGCAGTTTACTTAGTTGTATTTTGTAATTACGACCCAAGTAAGTCACAGCTCAATCTAAGCACACCGGTCGCAAGTGTGCGTTGTGTTAGCTAATATTTCAAGAAATGTATTTTGTACCTCTGTATAAGATCCGCCTGTAAGAAAATTTCGCATTTAGGTAAAATGTCAGTTGGGCAAAACGTTATAGCCCTTCATTATTAGTATTGTAATAAGGCTCTGTTAAGGGATTCTGTACATGTTATTCTGGTCGAATAAAGAAATCTGAATCTGAATCTGACACACAGCTAATATAGATACCATGGTATTCTCTATAATATGCTGGGTGACACACAGCAAGCAAGTATAAACTGACATTTGCATTGTGACAAACCAAAGTCAAAGTCAAAATTACGCACGAAACCGAATATTAACTGACATTAGCCTTTCGTAAATGACAAATAAATTTTGAAAAATTGATAAATTTTTACGTTCAAAATTTTACCATTGCTCGAAATCGGCGCTGTAAAATACTTGTATACCTTGAAAAAATCGTAGTATCGATACTACGTTTATACCCACTTCTACACTATTTTTCATTGCTGAAGTTATTAGATTTAGATCCATTAAGAACTTGAACGCTTCTTTAACAAATAATAATAAATAAATGTAAGGTTTTAAATCTGTTTAATTCTTTACCGATAGATTAAAGGAACTCTCAAAATAATCGGAATTAAATCTACGAACATGGATTAAATCATTCGGGAGCGAGTTCGAAAACTTAACTATAGTTAACACCGTGGTTAGTTAGTTTTCTCAACAAACAAACCTGTTCATATTATAATTGGGAACTCGGCCGTCGAATCCGTGGGCATGCTTCTGAAACTTATTGCTTTTCCTTGTAAAATTAATTTAAAAAATAAAGGTTTTTTTTAACAAATTAAATGTGTCACTCCAAATTAATTACTTTACATTCCTCTAATTTTCGAGTTATAAGCTAACGAATTTTATAATTTTAATAAAATTTAAAAAGAAATGTTGTCTTCCTGAACCATTTATGCTTTACAGATTTTATTACAACATAGAATAGAAGAAATCTTTATAAGATATTGGAAATAATTAGCGAAAACTTAGCCAGCTTCACTGCGCACGAATACTCACTCTATTTCTACATCTAATCTAGTACAATTCGATTACAAATATGGCCGTCTAGCTGGCGCAAGCAGTAGTTAAGTGTGCGGAGAATTTTAGTTGCGAGCTGGATTTAAGTAATGCTGTTTAAAGTGAAATAATACTATTCTAAAAGTATTAGGGGTTACGCGTCGAAATTAATTAATAGCAGACAAGATGTCCTCGCTACAATTTGTTGTGCATCCTATTCCAGGCACCGAGGAACAATTGAACGACAGGTAAAACAGCAATGGCCCCCCAAAAACTTGAATCATCTAGAATTGTTTTTGGTTTGAGGGGGACTTGCGAGTCCACGTTAACGCAATCATTTCAGCCATTAAGACCATCAGAAAAAATCGCAATTTCACACCCGAAAAAGGTCCATGCAATGCAGGTCTTTTTCTAGGTTTGATTTTATGTTTTGAAATTGGCTGATTTTCAATTTTTATTTTTTCTTAATTTTTTTTTTTTTCGGACGAGGCAGGTTTGTGTCGGCAAATTGATATTTTCCATCCGCCCTACTTTGCTCCCTTTGGTGTAGGTTAGGATGCAATTTTAATATTTCGGGTGTGGAAGGTTTGCTCTAAAGCGTGGTTGATTTGGGAGGGAAATTAAAAAAAAAAAAAAAAAAACAAAAAACAAAATAGTCCCTCGAATATAGTCACATATTTTCTGATAGTGTTTTATGACTTTAAAATTTTCTGAGTCTAAGGCATAGTTGATTTAATTGAGGCGAAGAAAAAGTGCGCTCCAAGAAGATGGGTAAAATGGAACGTAATTTAGATCCCCTGAGAAAGCTGCCTATGGAAACTAATCTACCATGGAACGTGGAAGAGCATAAATTTGAAAGTTTTGTTTTTGATATCTCGAAACAATTGCGAACGAGAACTAAACAATAACATTTATACAATTAATCCTTTTCTTATAAGTTCTTATTTACAGCTACAGCTGATTTTTCAATCGTCAAATCTGCATTGTTCTCAATAGGCGTTTATATTCTAACTCTATACAAAGAGTCATAATTTCACATTTCTGACAAAGCCCGCTCAGGTATAATAAAATTGGTTTACTTGTTACTTAAACATGTGAAAGACAATTTAGAGATGCCTCCAAATTAGAAGGGTATTTTGTGTGGGTCTTTTGAGCCAACGAAGATAGAGTTTGTATCGCTTTAGAAAGAAAACATTCAAGCAAGTCATTTCGTTAGAAACTCTGGTGTCTCTTGTATTGATGAAACGCGTCGTAAGCGCCTCATCTGTAAATAATAACCTTCATCTTAAAATAATAACCCTCCTTTTGGTTCTAGGAAATGAACAAGCCGTTGAAACTTGGTAAAGTTAAATATCACTTGTATATGAACGAGTAGAACTGTAGGTATACATCAATGATCTGTTGACAAGAAAAAACACTTGTGACATTTTTCCTTATCTTTTTGCAGTCTTGATTTGGTTAGTAGAATAAACATACATATATAGAATATTCTGGTTCAATACATTTGGTGTAATTATTAAACTTGCCACTTGTTAATGTTAAGAAGCTAAGTACGAGAGTGTGCGGCGTTTTCTTGTTGCATTTCTTTGAGGCAAGTTTATATGTTGAGTTTCAAATTTTAAACGCCTCACACTTTAGTGTGTTAACGTTAAAAAAGGTAAGTTTACTAATCGCACATAATGTATTGCACAAAAATATTCTATTTATTTGTATTTTTTGATTTTTAATGTGCCAATAATAAAAACGTGGTTTTTGAAACTATACACGGGGTTGCGTTAGGGTCTGAAAGGGGGTATGGCTTTCGATTCTACATGGTCTCTTGATCAACACTTGTTTCTTTTCCCTAAATATTTGTCGCATCGCACATGCACTTGTTAACTCTAATTAATTATTAATTTTTTATCTATTTTTCTATAGAATCTTTTAACTTTATTCCTTTGTTTTAAATTGTTTGTGTCTTATAATTTGTTAGTTAGAAGTACTATTTAAAATACATATTTTTTTATTGTACCCTTTGAAATAAAAGGTTTTTATTAAAAATATATGTGATTAGTATGTGTGCACACCTCCTCTTTTCTTCATAATTTATTGTGTTATTATCCAAAGGGAATTCACAAAAGAAATGGTAATCATTAATTCTTTGCTGTTTTATCTCAACAGGGGATAGGTGGAATTATATGTACAGCCAAACCTGTTTTTGTGTGGTAGATAGGGACCGCAGAAAAAAAAACCGCGCTAAAAGAAGATATCCAAAAACTTCATAAATAGCTATAAGACATAACTTTTCACAACATATTAAAGAAAATTTTTTTTATGCGGTGAACAAGGACCGCATAAAAAAGTCTCACTTAGAAAATATGTCAAAGCTTCACAAAATAGCAAAAAAGCAATTTCCAAACAATATAAATAATTAAATTACACATTGAAACATTTTAAAAATGTTAATTTCCTATTTTAAACATGGAAAAAATTTCAAAATGTACATATGCAATTCAATACTACTCGTCGTAGAACTGGTTCGTAATTGCTTTCATCACTTGAAGATACATACTACAGGTGTTTCAATTTTTGTTACCCTGTAGTCAGTGATAAGATTTTGCGGTTTTCATATACCAGACCAAAAAAAGAATCTCAAAAAAAATCGCACAAAGACCGCACAAAAAGAGGTTTGACTGTATTTATATTTTTTAGTAAATGCCACCAACTCCTTTTTATCTAGGTTAAGTTCTTAGACTGCATTCAGTACTTTGGGAATCAACAACATTGCTTATCGAGGGATTGCAACAAGAAAATATTCAGAATTAGGTTGCGTAGAAACATTTACAGTGCTCTTCCTAAGGAGTAGCTCTAACTATATACTCTTTAAATAAATAGTGCAATCATGCATGTCTTCTTGTAACCCTTAAAATAATGGCATAAATCTCCTGAATCTTTTGATATTCATATGATATTTGTCTGTTAGGGTTAACACATCATTTATATGTATCGTCTAAGGCTGGACTCATTAATAAAACGAAGAAACGGAAATTTCAAAATAAATCAATTTCTTCCTTTATAGATTTCGAGAAGTTGCAGATAAAATTAACAAATATGGGTCACCGACTCCACAAGCTCTACAAAATTTACGTGTTGCTGTAAAGCAAACAGTTATTGGGCCAAATCATTTGGGCCTGTTGCTGGAAGACGGTCGTGCTTACCGAGTACCATTCTCAGTAATACCAGAGCGTCTTGATCTCAGTAAACAAGAACCATCCAAAAGGTGAACTCCTTAATGTTCGTTGTTATCGGGAATATAATTTAATATTTTTTTCAGTACTGGAAGCGGCGGAAATGCTGCAAACAATTCAAACAATTCAAAGAACACTCCGGGAACTTCATCTCGACAGTTGGCGAGATCTCGAGCTCGAGTTATGCGCACAGCAGTGCGCAGCGGTAGTGGAGGTCAAAGCTCCGGTTCGCGCAGCACTGGGGTTATTATTGGTGGGAATTCATCTGGACGTTCCTTAGTAACAGTTCCAGCGCCGTTTGTTCCTGAGGAACTTGTGTCTCAAGCTCAAGTTGTTCTACAAGGAAAGAGTAGAAGTCTTATTATACGAGAGTTACAGGTAAAAAGATATCATAAAAGTGTGTTAAATGTATTGATATGGTGATTGCAGCGCACTAATCTTGACGTAAACCTTGCGGTGAATAATCTTTTATCCCGAGACGATGAAGAGGGTGAGGATACTGAAGAAGGTGGGGACAACTACGTTCCAGAAGACCTTATTTCCCTGCTTGACAATGGATTCCCTGCAGATAACAGTAGTAGCGTTATCATAGATCCCGCTGATGCTCTGTTCTCTGAGGAAATGTTCAGTAACTATTCGAATATTCGCAAGTAAGTCCTCCGTAGACAATAAAGCAGAGGTGTATCTTAGACACCTAACAGTTAAACTGGCTTAAATGTAGTTGCTAGACTAATAAATGTCTAAAGAAAAAGTGATGTGAGGCAAGCAAATGTTCGTTTACAGCTGCGTGAAGTTCCCACGTTGACCGTTGAGAAGATATTTGTAACCGTTTTGATGTGATATAACGCAGCAACAATTATGCTTACTCATTTCACTCGAACTTCAAAATTTCCATACCAATTAATCGACATAATTATCCTCTTGTAATCCTTATGTTTTGCTTGCATCATATCAAAACTAACCTCGAACCAATTGTTTCAATTTCCTGAAACAAGCTTGTTATTTAGCCGTATACGCAGTGAACGTAATCAGCAGAGTGGTGCAGGTGGAAATGATGGCAGCGCTGGGAGCTCTCGGAGTTCATCAACAACTGGTGTAGCTAGTGGTAGCTCTGGAGCGTCAGGTACACCTGCTAGTGATAGGGATGCATTCAGCCGTTGGAGGGATCGCCAATATTACGGACCCCGACGTTGGTTTACAAGTAGAGATGAACCCGCTTGGGAAAAAGAAACTGGTTTGTGTACTTATTTGATTTTGTAATACATACTTACATTTGTTCTCAGCTCTTAAAATTGTAATTAATCTCCACAATTGTGCTAAGGCTTTTTTGGGGTATACATATAGACAATGCCGATCGGAATGAAACTTTATTTTTGGTCTAGAGTCGGCTGAGAGAACAGAGTGCTATATGTAATATCCTGCGCTCATGAAAAAATAACGCAATTAGGGGTATATCATTTATTTATTTCTTGGGGGACTACCTATATGGTGGGCACTGCGACCAGACGGTCTTTTATGCTAGAATTAGGGGTGTAATTTGATATTTTCTAAAATAACTATCATTAGTGTGAGAGCTGAGAACTTCGTATCAATTGGCAAGTAAATTTAAAATTACAAGAAATTATTATTCATTAGACACGAAAAAAAAAGATCCGACGAGTGGTCCACCGTTGTGGATTTCTGACGAATTAGAACCTTGGCCAGAAAAAGAAACGCCAATTCGATTTAACCAGATTGCGTCGCTATATTCAGAATTCATTGGTGTATCTACCAAAGGTGAGCTACACCAATGGCGCTGGACAGATACAGAACCTTTTAAATCTGAGGTAAGTTAAATATCTCTATTTCAATATGCCTTTCTGACCAAATATTTGTTTGTTAAACAAAAAAAGTCGTTGAACATTCACCATCCGAAGACGGCGCCTCTAAATTTGTTCGAAAAAATTGTGCATATATCTGCCACAGCCATCCGATGCTCAGTTGCCACTGAGTCAAATCGTGTTGCTACTTGGATGGATGAACAATTAGGCTATGCAGGCGTTAAATTGGAACATGCTGCTATGAGTTTTCCAGAATTTTCCCAAGAAGCAATTCAATCGCTTTATACTTGCACTTTGTACACTGTTGCACGTACCGAAAATAATTCTCTCTATTGGTGGGGAGTACTACCGTTTGGACAGAGGAAGCGACTGTGGGAAAAATATAAAGCGAAGGCCCGAAAGCCAGCACGTGTGTCAGCAAACAGTCCGGAGGTGACTGTTGGAGCTCAAGTTATTATGAAGAAATGTCCCATGTATCAGATGGGATCGATTGGTTTCACTGTTTCAAACGGAATACCAAAAGTTGGACAACTATTGAATTCTGCTTGGGATTTGGGAGATTTTTGTAGATTTAAGCTCCTTAATGTTATGCCAGCAGTAAGTGAGAAATCTTCAAATAATTTTACAATCAATGATCTAAAAGATATATCAAAGCCGTCGCCTTCTTCTTCCCACTCACCGTCCAGTAAACAAGCGAACTCGAACAATAAAGAAACTGCTGACCGATTAGACATGCCACCACCTCCATCACCTGCTTCAAGTACATGCAGTGATACTGGTAGTGTTACTTCTCATAAGAGAGCAAAACGAGTAGCTCCAAAAGAGGAAAATGAATCTAAAAAAGACGAAGAGTCATGGATGTTAAAAGACGTTGTGTTTGTTGAAGATCGATATGGTCCTGTTGGGAAAGTTTTAAAAGTGGATGGAGAATATGTTGCAGTTAGATTTCCAACATCGGCTAATTCTGAATTGAAAGACGATGATTGGCAAGAATGTCGTTTACTCAAAAAGGACGATATTCAGATAATTAAGTCTGGTACTACTTCAAGAGGACCTGACTGTTTCCAAAAGTCTCCGCGGAGAATAGTGTTGTTTTCACAAAACACTGATGCTGGAAATTCGCAACTTTTAACTTTGGCTGTTGATGCTAAAGGAATTCATGCTATTTTAAAAATTGGTAATAAATTACACTATTGCCTGTATAATTTGAATAACGGTCGTCAAGAACAGAACAGTACGTTCCCAACCGAATTCAATTCTTTTGCTGGACATTCACCAAGTAATATAGTACTTACATGTGCAAGTGACTGCACGGAGAATAGCGTGCTTTTGCTTCGCGATGGAAATAGTACGATTTATCCGCTAGCCAAAGACTGTGTAGAAGCTATTAAAGAGCCTCAATGGCTAGATCTGCCACCGGTCAAATCTATTGCTATGTCTACTCTATCTCTTTCATCGATTGGAGCTAATTTAAAGTCACAAGTTGTTATCTTAGCGTTCTTAACAGAGCCGCAACATTTAATGCCGCGAATTTTAAGGTGCGATTTGAAAGGGACGGTCTCACTTCTTTCTCAGTTAGAGGCTGAATCTCGCACCCAAATTACTTCTATCTTGAACGAGCGCTGCGATGGGAATCGTAACATATTTCATGCATGTGTCTCAATGTGTTCGCCTACTTCGAACAAAGAATTTGATGAAAAGGTTTCTATTTCACACTCAAGGAACACTAGTAGTAACACAGGATCCGGTAGCTTAGATTGCATTACTGTAAATTCCTTTGCACACGGAGGGACTAGCAGAGAATCAAGATGTTTGCGAGAGATGATGAACCGCGTGGTTCACATTGATGGTGGGAATGGAAATAATCCACCACCTTCTTCTGTCGATGATTCTGGATTTATGCCTCTATCATACTGGCCCCCTGAATATGATCCGAATTCAGCTGACGAGGACAGTTTAACAGGGCAAAATGGACAATGCTCTTCGAATCTGAAAACTTCTTTGCCAGGAAATACTTACGTTTCGGATCCTGTTCAACGCAGAGAAAATGCGGCGTTAATTTTACAACAGATGTGCGTTAGCTCACTGCTTAAACCATATCTCTATCAACTTCTTAGTGCAAAAGATGCCCAGGGACAGACACCATTCATGCTAGCTGTTTCCTGCAGAGCTTACGAAGCTGGAAAAATTCTTTTTAGCACTATAATATCACTAGCAAATGGCGATACTACCATCAGAGATGCGATGATATTCCCGCCGGGATCAGCACCCGATCAATCCCCTCTACATGTTTTATGCTGCAATGATACTTGTTCTTTTACATGGACTGGAGCAGACCACATTAATCAGAACATTTTCGAATGTAAAACGTGCGGACTTACGGGATCGCTTTGTTGTTGCACGGAATGCGCTAAAGTTTGCCATAAGGGACATGATTGTAAATTAAAACGCACTAGTCCTACAGCTTATTGTGATTGTTGGGAAAAGTGCAAATGCAAAGCACTCATTGCTGGCAATCAAGCTAGAAGATATACTCTGTTGTGTAAAATGGCCTCAGATACCGACTTAGTAACCAAATTCAATTCACGGGGAGAATCCATTCTCCTATTTCTCATTCAAACGGTAGGGCGGCAAATGGTAGAACAGCGCCAGTACCGAGCTACATCAAGGGTACGTAATGCATCGGGGAGCTCTAGGAAAGCTCCGTCACTTGATACCGACTCAGACATGCCTGACCATGATTTGGAACCCCCAAGATTTGCTCGCAAAGCACTGGAGAAGCTTCTTGCAGATTGGCCTGCGGTGAAAGCAATGATAATGACTGGTGCCGAACAAGATGTTTCTGATGGAGCTAATGCCAACCAAAATGTAAATTATGAAGACAACGATAGCCAGAATGTCTACCTTCAGTCACAATATGGCACCACTTTGTTAGACAAATTTACTCACAGCTTATTTGTAAAGTGCAATCTGGAACATCTCGATATACTTCTTACAACATTTGTACGGGAACTTCAAAATTTCTTGGTTCCTGGTAGAATTGAAGAGGCTCAAAAAGTTGCTAGGAGATTTGTTCGGTCCGTTGCTAGAGTTTTCGTCGTCTTTAGTTTAGAAAAGGCTCCAAATCCAGAAAAACAAAGGAGGTAATATTGTTATAATGCATTTGATATACAAATTTATTATGTTTTTCCGTTTTCAGTACCTCTCAGAGCAGACATATACAAAGTTGCTGTCGCGTATTTCAAACATTGCATAAAATTGCAATAGAAGAATTATGTGAAACTGCTGATTCTTTAATAGCTCCTGTTAGATTGGGTGTAGTAAGGCCAACTGCTCCATTCACCATGTCGTCAACTGCAGTTGACGTGAGTTTAGACTTTCTTTTAGTTTGAGAAATATATTAAATTTTATTTCTTCCTTTTTATAGAACTCTGATGATTTATTTAGTGTTGAGCCCTTAGCACCACCAACCGCGCGGCCGACTGATAGAAATGTGAACGCCCCAGTAACAGGCGATCGAAGTCCCAACATTGTATCGAACTTTAATTATAGATTACTACATATGGATGAGAACAACGAAGTTGATGGTATGTGTATATTAAACTGATTTTTGATAATTTTCTCACAATACTGTTTAAGGATTAGGACAAGCTGATGGAGAGGTTTCAGAACAAGATGAAATTATGGAACGTGATAGTCGCTCTGGAAATAGACCTACTAATAATGCTGACGAAGATGGACATGATACTCTTCGAAATGAGGATGTTGCTCAAGAGGGAGAAAGTGACAACGAATTCAATTTCCATGAAGCAGAGACGGAATCTGATTCAGACGATAATCAAAGCACTCAAGATGCTCAAAGAAGCGTACAAACTGGAGCAACCGCAGGTTCCGAAACAGGTGATCATTTTGTTTGTTCCACTGTAGACGTTGTAGAATTTAGAATATAGCAGGGTTAGCTTATAGGGTAGTTGAAGTACATGATGGGTAAAGTGGTTAGGTTCTTCACGAATTTTTCTCTCACGGTAATATGTCCCTCCTCTGTGTCTACACGTTTTGAACTTTTCATGTTAAAATTTTAAATCAAAAGTTTAGATATGAAATGAAACGAAATGTGTTCGTTACTTGCAATGGTTTTATTCGGGACATACAATTTTTTATATTTTACATATAGTATAAAATAAAATATTGCAATTTTACATAGGTCGAATAAAAACGCATAGCAATCAATATTAACACGTTAGCTACGGATATCGAATATAAAAACAATTTAGAATTACAATCCTCATTAACATCGATAATCTGAAATAGCTTCTCTTTTTTTTTTTTAAATGTTACAAAGTAGACTTGAATTCAATTTTCCTCGTTTGGAAGATGTTTCATAAATTGTGAAGAATAAAGTTTCTACAACATTTAGGTACTCGTTCCCTTCTGATATTCCCTGAAGACGAATCGGGTGATTCTTCGCCTCCTGATGATGATGGTTCCGAAGATGGTGAAACGGATGAACATTCTGAAGAGGGTTATGGCCTTGCCGACGATCAATTGGAACGACGTACATCAAATGGAAGTCAAAGAAATAACTCAGCTCCTCAATCTATGCAGTGGGCAATCAGAAGCAGAGAATCAAATAGATCAGTACGGTTACCAAGTGGATCTAGTTTTGTATTCATTGATCCAATGGCCTTAAGACGTTCCGCCGTTCCTAGTTCGGCAGTTGCAGCGGCTTCTCAAGAGCCGCAGACAATGGCTACAACTGCGAGCAGTTTAGCTCGTGCGTTTGGTATTGTCATTCGGCAAATATCGAAACTTCTTAGTGTTCTTCAAGACGCAATATCGCATTCTGCCGCTCCGCATCAACTGAGAGTGACTTATGATGAAGTTGTAGAATTACAAGTAAGTTTGTGAAAAATTTGTATCAATATCATTTGGTTGTCAATTTTTGTCTGCAGAAATATTTGGAAATTCGCATCAAGCCCACATGGGAATGGATGCTCAAAGTTATGGATGCCACAGAAGCACAACTAAAATTTGGAGCTTCTTTGACTAATACGACCGATCCTTCGCATCCTCTGCATCCACTTAATACAAGTTCGCAAAGTTCTGGAGCTTCACCATCTCTGGGTTTGAATATTTTAGGTAAGGGGTTAAAACAAATATTTTCATATAATTTATATCATAGACAAATAAATATAAAGAGGGAACGCTTCTATTATTATGAGCTCATGCCTCGTAGTGTGCCGAATATGCGTCGACGTGCCTTAATGTCGGCATCCTGAGTGTAAATCAGATTCTAGGAAAAGCATTAAATAGCTTTGCACTCAGAATACCGATGCCGGTAGTCAAAGGCACATCGACGCATATTCGGGTCATCTTTATATTTATATCTCTATGTTTATATCAACATTTGTTACTAATAGTAAAGAAACTAGTGCCGAAAAATTGGCATGATTCTCTCATTGAGTTCCATAATCTTTTCTAAATACCTAAGTTTATTAATGTTTTTACATGCTTTTCTTTAACTTACAATAGTTCAAACACATTTTAAATTCTTGCAACCTTAATTTAATTAATTTCTCAGCGTCAATGATGAAAGGATATAACAATGATATTTTAATACATTTTTACATATGTATAGATTGTTTATTTTTATATACATATGAATATGGGTATGTGTCTGACTACCGAAAAATCATGTTTTTATTTTTACTACACTAAATATAGGAGAATATGTAAGTTTTTTTAATTAGCTTATACAAATCTTATTCAGAATGAAAGGAAGGTACAGAGTGCATGCTTTGATTAGCAATCGACACTTAGGACATTGGAAAACTTAAACCTTTTCTTAAAAAATCACAGTTGTTTAATTGAGGCTTTGTGCATTACGTTTTGACTTTTTATCAAATTCATCCAATGTCTGTATTTAACTTTTCCATAGAAAAATAGTCAACTAGGAGATAATTTTATGTTAAATTTCAAGTGAATCGGCTTAATGGTTCTCTAGAATTGGTCTTTAAATATTTGATCACATTATCAATATGTATATGCATCCAAAGATTGGTTTTCTTTGCAAAAGGAAAGAAGAAATATTTGCTTTAATTCAAGTACAAATTAATAATGCACAAAGCTAGATACTTAAAAATTTCAAACTTTATAGCTGTATGTAGTCCCATAACTATTAGGGCTTAAGTCGAAAATGGGCTTTTATCACGAAGATATTGAACGAATTTGGAAATTCCAGAGTGTAATTTTTATTCTAGTCTTCATCAGTTTCCGTTTACTTAGAATTTCTAAGAAAATTATTATGAGGAGCTAAGGTCACCATTGTTTATTTTTTGATATAATTGTTTTAAAGCCCAAGAATCTGCAGTTGCTAATGTACTATTAGAAAGTAAGTCTTTTGGTTCAGACTTTTGCATTTGCTGACGTCATCACACTTCCTATTTGTTTTTTTTAAATCAAAAGTAATAGTCGAGATTTATTAGTATGTGAAGTAATTTTGTTATGAAAAATGTAGCATTATAGTTAATCAAATTCTAAGGAAATTGTTAAATATAGTATATATCCAATTAATACATTGTACTACAAAGATATAAGTAAGAATCATAAGTTAGTCAACTTTTTCAGAATTTATCTTTTACCGAGAGCAAAATTATTTACCTTTTTATCATTTTTAAACAATATAGCGCTCCAAGATTTATAATCCTTTGTAAATTGTTTCAATATTTTTTTGAATCAGTTATCTAATCTTAAGTAAATAATAAAAGTACTTTTAAATAAAGCCAATCACTATAAAAGTGCTTTTAAGTAACATTACTATTGTAAATTGCTATTATAGGAACGTTTGCTATTATAGGATCTGGAGGACAACCTAGAAATCGAAATCAAGGCGAGGCATCGCAAAGTTCTTCTGGAAGTAATACACGAATCGTAGGCTTCTCAAGCTCTGAAAATCAACGCAATTATGATCGGGAAGGTATGTTAAGACATCTCTAATTTTCTAGCATTTTCACTTTTGGAGTTTTCAATTTTAATTTGGAGATTTTTCCGTAAATTTAATACATGATTAAAAATGAATTGTTGGTCAATTTCAAAAGTGTACCTGTTTCTTCGTTTTCAGGATCTTCATATACACAAGCATCACGACGGGAGTTCTTTACTTATTGCCTTTCACTTATGAGAGCGCATACATCGGAACACAGAGACTCCCTTCCTGTTTTAGATGTTACAGCACTTCGTCATATTGCATATGTACTTGATGGTATAATATATTATATGCGGGGTGGAAATGATAGCACTTATGTTGATAAGAATGAAACAAATATTTGGACTGATCAAGATGAAAATGATAATGACGAAAATGATAGAGATGACATAACTTCGTCTCTCGTATATGGAGATCTTTTAGATGATATAATAAGCTCGGATCCTTTAATTGGGAAAAGACATAGCTTTTTCCAGAGATCTGAATCGACATTATGTTTGGGTTGCCCTGCCCCAGATCCATTTAATACACCTTTAGAAGCGGCATTACCTTTAGCAGATAAGCCGCATCTTCTTCAACCAGGCGCAAAAAGAGAGGATTTATTCTCTAATTTGTCACTTCCGATAACATTGTCAAATGGAACAGATCCTCCAGGAGTAAATTCTCCTCTTGATGTTCCACCAACGCGATTAGGCCTCTCCCCATCGTACGATAATTTAATGGCTCGCGCTAGAAACAACTATTTATCAGATGCACAAATAAGTCATAATCCTACAAATGAAAACAGTAATAATATCTTGGATATACCAATGGAGGAAGAAATTGATTCTCCTGCCGTGATATATGAGGATTCTGATAAAGAGGATGAAGGGGGAAGAATGAAAGAAGCAACCCGTGCTCCTCAGAAACAGAGTGAATATGGTAATTTGTACGTACAGCTTAAAAAGAAGAACTATTACGATCAAGTTGATGATGATTCAAAATCTAAACCTGAAGGTAACATTCGTAATTATTAGTATTTTCACAGATAATTCTAATATATAATTTTCTGCAGGACCCCAAGATCTTTCAATGTCACCGCAAAACTTTTCAAAAGCTGGAGAATCTAAGAATCCAATCAAAATGGAGGTTGATTCAGAAGATGACACCGACGATGAAACTGTAGAGAAGCCAAAATTAGACTCAGCGAAAACGGGCGAAACCGATGCAACTATACGACCACAAATAATAGTTACACCCAGAAAGGTGGCAGCGGCCATTGAATCAGTTACAGCTGCAGTACTAGCAAAAAATAATAAAAGTTCGCTATCTGAATGTGTTACATCAGAAGTACCAATTACCTTATTGCCCCCATCGTTTTCAGTGTTCGATTCACAAGGGGAGGGCAGCTCCCGGTCAGGCGCAGAAAACATTGCTAGGGAATGCTCAAATGCTACGAATGTGATAACTCCAGGATCAAGCAATTCTGGTTCTCCGTCTAAAAGTGTTATTGTTCGCGCAGGACCATCGGTAAGTGTTACTTTCAATTACAATGGTGGTAATGACTGATCTTTTTTCTTTTGCTAATTGTAAAACAATCTTTCTTTAACTTAACATGTTACGTACATATTCATTCTTAAATTCAACTAAAATTGCTAATTTATTATATAACGTTTTAAGTAAACTAACGCTTTCATGCGCAAATGTATATATGTTGCCGGCCAAATGGGACCTTAAGATTGTTCGATTTTATTAATGTATTTATTGATTTAAAGCACAAATGCGTGTTTATCAGAAGGTCACCCTGAATTGTCAGCTAAAATTTTTTAGCTTTGGAAAAACTAATTTATCCTTAAATTCAGCTTGGCCGAGAACATGCACACATCTTTATGTGGGTGAATGGTGACTTTTAGAGGTTAGTTTTAAGTTTGTTCCCTTGTATATAAATTAGCCAGTTGGATTGGACATATAGATACAGAGTCAATTGCTACTGGGATTGATTCGCACGGTTATGTCCGAAATCAAAAGGTGCTTTATGATGACCTTGATTTGTTAAGTTTCTTTTCAAGGACAGATACGGAGCGCACATCTTATGAGGGTTGCTGTCCCTTTTGCTGACATGTATGTATGACGTACTGTAAATATTACAAGTCAGGCTTTTGAAAGCATTCTGGCTGCTTTAGTATTAAAAGTTAGCAATTAAAACATTTTCATCTACTGAAAATAACGTAGATTTCCAGTTTTAATGAAAAGGCACGCGAAAATCGCATACAAATATTCATCAAGCGTACCAATGTCCATGTCTATTATCAGCTGAAACTTTTTGCTACCATTTTTTAACATAATATTGCACAAAGTTTTTACTGTCGTAGCAGTTTAATCATTAACATATTTGAATTTAAGGGAATTACTTTAAGGTCTAATTTAGTTGGGGAGTAGAATCCAAAAGGTTAGCGGTGAAAGACTTATCAGTTTTATACTTGATTGGCTTTTAGTATGAAACGAAAATACCGGAGACATGATTTTGCCTTCATGTATTTATTGTTTACCATTCCTTTATTAAATTGCGCATTTGATTCTATATTATGATTACGCTGTTAGTTGCTAATTCTAGGGGTGATTTTCATGCTTTTCACCCGTTCCACAAAGCTTAAAAAATGCTCAAAATTTCCATTTACTGCACTGTTCAATACCTAGTATAAATTTAAATAAAAATTTTTAATTCTTTTATAAGTTATTTTATTTCAGTAAGTGGCATGTATACACATTTTAATGTTTGTATTTTAAAGAAAGAGTCATAAACTAATTTAAAAATAACTTTTCTAGTCTTCAAACGCTATCGAAACCCTACCGCAACCTGAGATGATGGAAACTCAAGAGATCTCAGCGCATGTAACGGTTGAGACAACTCCGTCAGCTCCAGCGCCATCTCCAGTGCTCCCTTCGCGATGCCATATGTTTAAATCACATCCAACGGCTGTTCAATCGCCAACTTGGGATCTTCTACTTGGTCGATGGAAGCTATCTTTGGATCTTTTTGGCCGCGTTTTTATGGAGGATGTCGGCCTAGAACCTGGATCAATAGTTTCCGAGCTAAGAGGCTTCCCTGTAAAGGAGACTAGATTTAGAAGACATATGGAAAAATTAAGAAATGGCCAACAAAGAGATCTGAATCTATCGAAAATTGAAAGAAATCGGGCAAGCTTACTCGTTCAAACGTTCAAGGAATTGAATACACAATTTGGCAATCAGAGTAGAAGGGTGCATCCCCCGCTCACTTTTAATCGAATCAAGGTCACATTTAAAGATGAGCCAGGTGAAGGTTCTGGTGTAGCTAGAAGCTTTTATACATCAATAGCGGAGGCCTTACTGGCAAATGACAAACTACCGAATTTAGAAGCGGCACAAGTTGGTGCAGGAAAGTATGGAGGGTCCTTTTCAAGTATACTACGGAATAGAGGTTCTAGTGGAAGGGAATCATCCTCTTCGTCGTCAAGGCGAGGTACGGGCAATAAAATTGTTTGGAGAGGAGCAAATCGCGATAGAAAAACTTTGAACTATGACGCTCGGCTTTATATTCCTACCACATCTCACGGTAAATTTTGATAAGGATTAAACTAATTTTCCCATTGAATAAGAAGTTTTTTTTTTCCTCAGTGGATGGAGGTACTCTGACTCCAAATATCAATGATCACCTTTCGATACATCTTCAACAGTTAGGAGAACGATTGTACCCTAAGGTAATATTATTAGTCACTACTATATGAACTGTTCTAAGATTTTTCTTTTATATTATAGGTTCACGCATTCAATTCCACTCATGCTTGTAAAATAACTGGGATGCTTTTGGAGCTTCCACCCGCACAATTGCTTATAATATTGGCTGCAGAAGAAACGTTGAGGCAGAAGGCCAGTGAAGCTTTAGATATTATTCTTCATCGACAAAAATCTGAAATGGGTATGTTATATAAAAGTCTGTTATTTCCAAAGTTACTATGTGTTCAATTACAGAAAGCAACTCCTCTGGTGGATCAGGGACGTCCTCGTCCAAGAAAATGAATCCTGTGGTATTGCTTGAGCCCTGTAATCTAGAAGATAATGCACCTTTGTTTTATTCACCTGGGAAGCGAGGTTTCTATAGTCCAAGGCAAGGATATGGCTCGTTTGAGCGTATAAATGCATTTAGGAATATCGGAAGGTTTGAAAATTTATGAAGTAGTGAATATAGATACCAAATAAGATAAATTTTTGCAGACTTATTGGAATATGTCTACTGCAGAATGAATTGTTCCCCTTATTCCTTCAACGACATGTCCTGAAATATATTCTAGGAAGGCAAATACGTTTTCATGATTTGGCATTCTTTGACCCTGCTGTATATGAATCTCTGAGACAACTTGTCCAGGATTCTCAATCTGAGGAAGGCCTCGAAATGCTCGCGAAATTGGAAATTTTCTTTGTGTAAATTATAAATTGTTTTATATGTTCCCATACCAATCCTAAAAATAATTTTAGGATCGATTTATGTAAAGAAGAAGGCGGCGGTAATGTAGAATTGATTCTGGGAGGTCGCGAGGTACAAGTAAATGAAAATAATATTTATGATTACGTTCGGCGTTATGCTGAATACAGGATGATTAAGACTCAAGAAAAGGCTTTGGAGGTAAGGAATTGAATGTTTTATTTAGCACTTAAATATCTAACTATATTTGTCAGGCTTTAAGAGACGGAGTATTTGATGTACTCCCAGATGGGGCCCTGGATACGTTAACAGCTGAAGACTTGCGCCTTCTTTTGAATGGCGTTGGCGATATCAATGTAGCTACTTTGATTTCCTATACAAATTTCAATGATGAGTCTAGCGAGGGTTCAGATAAGTTAACAAAATTCAAGAGATGGCTTTGGAGTATTGTTGAAAAAATGAGCACTGTTGAGCGACAAGATTTGGTAAGTGGATCACCTCCTTAATTTAGAAGAAAATAACGCATATAAACGAAGATATCCATTTATTGTTGAAATTTCAATCATAAATTGTTCCATGACCCGTGTTTATGTTAACATTTTGTAACAAATGAGTTTACAATTGTTTATTTTTAAAAATATTTAGATTTGTAATTTGTGCAATTAAAATTTTACTCTTTACCGTTTACTACTTGTGGTGATTCTTTGAAAATTGCTTCGCAAGAATAATTGTTACTTTTATTGCGGACTGCCAAAATTGAAATGTTGAGCAATGTTGAATACAACTTTACATGTTTTCTTGTTTTGATACCTTTTTAAAATAAATAAAAAAATATACGACGAAAAATACCCATAAGTTAATAAGAATATTTTGGTATGTGCATATATGGATGCATGTAGCCATACCCCTGATTTAAAAAACCTTGACTGCATGGTGTAAAATGTCGATTTTTTTGCAATAATCTGCTAATCGTTCCTAACTAATTGTTTGGCATTTATCTCTTTCCAAAAGGTTTATTTCTGGACAGGATCGCCAGCCTTACCTGCATCAGAAGAAGGTTTCCAGCCTATGCCATCGGTAACCATCAGGCCAGCAGATGATACGCACCTACCAACGGCAAACACTTGCATCTCGCGCCTGTATATTCCACTTTATTCTAGTAAAGCAGTGTTAAGGCATAAACTGCTATTGGCTATTAAATCAAAAAATTTTGGTTTCGTTTAAAATTAACTTAATGATGAACATTTGAAGCAAGAGGATAGTTTCGTGTTAATTGTCTCAATATTTCTGTTAAAAAACAAGTAAAACCAAGAGGACATCATAACTAATAGTTCCGTTTTAAGATTTGAGTGATCTCGGACATGATAAAATTAATGAAATTCAATGAATCAAATCTTGAAGCTGCACTATATAGCCTAATTCATATTTATGTACACACTTTCGCCTCTACCTATATTACACTTTTTTTTTTAGATATAAATTTGTGTTAGTTATATTCTAGAAGTAGTTAAAAATTTATAATTATATCTATATAATTTTGTTTTTTTTGTAACAAATGAAATCATTGCATATAATATAGATATACTGCTGTGATTTGTTTTTCTTTTCATAGCGGAGAAGTTGACATATTTGGTTAAGCGGGACATATTATTTCAGCCAATTTTAATTGCATCTCTGAAAAATATTTAACAAGTACTTATCGAATGTGTTGCATTTAATCCCACATTGCTATAAAAGTAGTCCTTAAATGTTCAATTCATTCATGTGATAACTATAAGTTTTCATTTAATGATTGTGCGCAAAAAACAACTGGTTCAATGTTTAAATTTTAATTGATGTCCTTATGAATTTGTTTTATTTCATATAATACAAAATGTAAAAAATAAAAAAAAGGAACAAAGTACGTGGATGTCATGCTTCGTATATGTAATATTTATGTTTAAATTTGACCACCAGTCTCTTTGTGAATTCCAAATTTTTGATGAAAACTATTTATACTATCCCTACATCATCGTAGGAGCACCTAGTTGTAGTTATAAATGGAACTTTTATGTTAATTTAATGGTTTAAAACTGGAATCGTAATGTTTGATTAGGTGCTAAGGTCTTACTTTTTACATAGATTAATATGAGAGTAATATTATCAATAAAGAATGAGACAAAGATGCGGCTTTATTAAAAGTTTTTCATCTCGAAAGTGAGGGCATTTTGTAAAACTAAAGATTTTTTTAGCAGACTGATTTAATAAGGTTTAGTGACCAGTGGGCAATTAATACTACTAAAAAATATGACTACCTTCTAAAATGAAACGAAGCGTGACGGGAATACTGAGAACGCGACATCGTAATCGGTTTCAGTCTAATGTTTCATCGTTTTGTTTAACTACCCACGACGGGACGGAGCAGGTATATGCGTTTAAGATGAGACGTTGTGCACTCGAATGTTGCTATTTATCTTCTAAACGGCTTGACCACTTTAGATACATGTTTCTGTGAAACGTTTATGATTCACCGGCGAGATTGTTCTTAGGTGTTATCGTTTCGAATAAAACAGAAAATTAATATTTTCGAAAAAATCAATAACGGATGTAAATGTAACACAAAAGGATTAAATAAGATTTTTAATCACCCCGACGAAAAGGAGGTAAGTAATCAGAGAAAATCCGCTGAGGATCTTAATTCCTCCACTAAAATGAACTAAAATTATTGTATATCACTGATTGAAATTCCGTTGGGTAATTGATATTCTCCTATTCTTAATTCATTTTATTTGGTTACTTACTTTTTAGTCGGGGTGTTTCGAAATTTTATTTAATCCTTTTTCTATTACGACGTTTCTATCTGTCGTGGATTTTTTCAAAATTATTGAAAAGAATAAAAGTGAGCTGGAGCGCCTGGTAAAAGGGTTAAGGATATCTTAAAAATATAGTGAACATTCTTTTTAAAAGAATTGTCCATATTTCTAAAGCTCGGAATGCTACACCATTCTTGAATCTGTTTGAACTGAATCGAAATTTCCCAAAATTCTTACAAATTTATTTTAATAACTTTTAATTTCAATTAATTTTTTTCGCACGTAACTTTAATATAATTCGGTTAGGTTCTTCTGTCAAATTTTAATTAATTTGAACAACAAGATTAATTGAATTGTTTGCAAATTTCAAATTTTCAAATAACAGGTCTGTTCGATAAATAAAAAAACGGTCAAGCAATTTGGCATTTCTTCGCAAATCAAAGAGCAATGAAAAAGAAGAAAAGTCGTTTGCGATTTGACGCGAAATGAGTTCGTTTAGTAAATAAAAGTGCTTAAAAAGTTTTGTGGGTGCTTCTGTTTTTTGTAAGATCTTATTTTATACACGAATAAGAAAAAAAAATTTAATTGTCTTTTGACACGACTAATTTTGAGTTAACACGATGGACCAAAATTCTAAGAAGAAAATTTTGCTTTACTTTTAATTTTATTACTACTACCTTGGAGGCGAGGGATTACTTTTAAAATAGTAAGTTTTAGTTTTAAACCCTTTCTTTTATTAACCCATTTTGTCTAATATTTGTGTTCTTGTATTAGTGACATGTTT
Source organism: Tolmerus cingulatus (assembly GCA_959613345.1). Lineage (NCBI taxonomy): Eukaryota > Metazoa > Arthropoda > Insecta > Diptera > Asilidae > Tolmerus > Tolmerus cingulatus. The sequence goes on along the minus strand of OY390709.1, from coordinate 23,424,621 downwards.
GTGAAATAAAATGTTTAAGATTGCAATATGAAAACTCATAACTAATTGTATTATTTTTTAAGATTTCTTAGGACTGGAACTAATCTTTTACTTTCCTATAGATGCTATATATTTTTTTTACATGCATTCTTTGGAAATGTATCTATCGTGTAAAAACAGATTTAGGTGAAAATTCAATTTTCAAATTTGTGGCCTATTGCAGGAAATATGCTCAGACGCATACTTTCGGGCGCAATTTAAATATGTGGAACCAGCTTAAGCAAGGGAAGTATTTGTAAGTGCTGCTGTCGGAGCTGTCAGATGTCCGGTTTCTGGTAATTCTGCTGTTTATATTTTTTAAGTGTTACAAATTTGATATTTATTTTACAACGAGTATCCTTAGATAGCAGTTGTCTTTGGCTGGGAATAATATATTTCTTAATAAGAGTTAAGCCGATCATGTTTACTGTCCTCCAAAGGTGGGGGGCAAGATGGGGCACCCTTTACAAAAGCGCCCTTACCCGGCACCCGTACGCATCCCAAGCAGTCCAAGTGGGGCTCTTAATGGGCACAGGGGACGTTATTGCCCAAGTTTTTGTGGAGCGAAAAGAGGTCACCAACTTGGATCTGTCCAGAACGGCTAAATTTGTTGGATTGGGATTCTTCCTTGTGGGGCCTACTCTCCGATTCTGGTACGGACGCCTCGACAAGATAGTCAGTGTGCAAAATCCTTTACAGCGAACTTTAGGAAAAATGTGCCTGGACCAGGGGTGCTTTGCCCCGGCGTTTCTAGTGGTCTTTACAACCTCCCTCAGTACCGTCCAGGGATTTACCCTAGCGGAGACTACACAGAGGCTGAAGAGGGACTACTTCAGTATTCTTAAGATGAACTATTTTATATGGCCTGCAGCGCAGCTTATTAACTTTGGATTGGTGCCACTAAATTACCAAGTAATTTTTGTGCAGTTTATCGCGATTATTTGGAATACTTATCTTTCAACAAAACTTGGTGATAAAAATAAGGACGTGGACAAAATTATTTAGGAAAACATTAGTTATATTAGGTTAAAAGTAACATTATATATAATATAATAATAATATAATTTTTCATACAAATAAATTTTTACAATTAAAAAATATGTCTGTTATTATTTTAATTTACTTTCACCGAAAGTGCCACTGCAAAGGTTATTTTTGGTCACGGCACCCTTATCCAAGTTCAAGCCTACTATAGAACAGTAGATGCGTATGAAAATAAATAAAGTGAACTTCGTTTTACGTTTAGTGATTGACCTATTTATTTGTTCATTTATTTAAATCGATCGATACAATAATCTTACATAGTAGACATTAATTCAAGTTAGGTGTACTATATACCAAATATGTATTGTACATATATTATGGACATGACAAAGAAACTAAATTTTCATAATTAAAGCAACTAGAATGTCTTTAAAGTCATTTCTTGGCAAACAAAATTATTTAAAGTCTTGAATGGACCCAAGTAACTTCACAAAATCCATCTTTTATTTTATATTTAGGAATATATAAACAATTTCTCATATGCATAAATATTGATTAAGACTAATAGTCCATGATTAGTCAAAATATTTTTTAGAATGGACACCCCAATAAGTTCCTCTATTATGCAGCATTTATAAACTTAATGGTTGGCATCGAGTTTCGTAAAATGGAAGTATATTATATAATATCTTGTGTTTTTTAATAAAATGCTCATAAAACTGCACCGATTCTATTCGGGTTGTCCAGAGATTATGTTGAGGACTCAATGTAATATTCTAGAACAGATATCATTATAGAGATAAATACAATCGTAATTCTAAAAGGATTATGAAATATTTTTGTTTCTTGTAATATAGCCTAAAACCTTAAGTGCTTTTTTGATGATGTAATAACTGCGGTATGAAAATAACACCAAAATCCTTATATCTTGTCTATTCTTTCAATTGAACAATTATTAATTTTAAAGTCCCAGATTATAGGGTTCCCGCACCTATGTGAGTTCGTGATTTGCATTTAGGAACGTTCAGAGAAGGACAGTAATATTACACCAGTCAACTAATATAATGAAATTATTTTCTAATGATCTAACAAATAATTTACTTATAATAGTTTTACTCGTTTTTATTTTCAACATTTACTGACAACACCATTTCCTTATTTAATCATTCGCGCATCCAAAGCAATTATTGACGGCAAATTACCCCAAAATATCAATTTTTTTTCGTAACACTAGATTTACGAAACCCTTAAATTTTATGAACCTAAATTTACAGTAGCCATAAATATTATTTTTTAACGATATTCTTTATTTTTAATTCATGTGATAACACTATTTTGAAACTAACCTCTCCAGCCTCCCATTTCGAATAGGAATATCAAGTACATTGTTATAAACTTATAATACTGTTTCAAAATCCTATTAATTATATAAGAAATATCCGTAAATCTAGATGTAGGTGTCCATATATTTAAAATATTATTTTGATCCTATTGAACTAGATAACAAAATTAATCAGACTATTATAACCAATGGTTTTAAAGAAGGAAATAAAATATTGTATCTCATTTCACGCAAAGCATTTAGTTACTATTTATATGTTATATGCATCTATCATGAACCACTTTAGTAGTAGATTTAAATAATAATAATTAATATGTAATCACCTATGACGGCACATGTACCATAGCATTAATCTATAATATTTAAATGTTATTACATCGATTTTTCGATTACTGCCATAAGTAAGTACAGTATACTCACGAAAACACGAACTTAAAAAAACAAGCTTGTTCACCCTTTCGAGATTGTTCAGATTTTCAAAAGGCCTTTTAAGAACAATAGTCATCAAACTTTTATCGACTTGGTATTTTACCTAAATGGCAATATGTAATTATAAAAGGAAAACAATGATTTGAACAACAAGGAATTTATTTGAATGATAGTACTTACAGATAAAATAACATACTGCTCTACTCAAATACAAAACAGTTTGCTCACCTGCTGAAATTTAAATACATATTGCTATTTTTAGATAGTTTCGGAATAAATTTTATTTTGATAGTATTTATTTTTAAAGATGTTATGTAATAATGATTAAGTTTTGATTTCCGATTTTGTTGTAATTAATTAATTAGTTGAAATGTGTTCCGATAATGCATAGAAGCAAAGTAGGAAAAATTCACATTTTTGAGACACAACGTGTTAATATTTTCGCGAGTCTACTGTATTGAGACAACTCTAAGTAATAATGATCGACAACTGTTATTTTTTTCTCGTTAGTTTTCTTACTTCTTCTGACTACAAAAAAATCCGTAGGCATATCTTACATAAGACGGAATCTCTGCGTTGTTCGACAAACATTTGATCAGTTTTGAAACTATGGTAAACAAAAAACTGCTCTTAAACCTTTACCAAAAAAGGAGAATAAATAAACCTAAAATACAAAAAACATATTGTAACAATATTACACAGCCCGAATAAAAACACATAGCAATATTAACACATTAGTCACGGATTTGAAATATAAAAACTATTTAGAGTTTCATTACATGTTATTACCAATAAATTCTGAGATAAATTGTTTTTACACCTGGGGCGCATCTGGCCCGTCTTCTGTACTTACCTATATGAGTTATACAATAAATATTCCAATAAAACAGTTTTAATTTCATACACCAGTACTTAATATTAATTTTGATTATCTTCATGTCCAGTAAATATAAAATATGTATTTATATACTTATGAACATGCATATATTACTTATAGGTACAAGAATGGAAGTCAGTTTAGTAGTTAAACATAATTTTGTTAACTATCTACGAACAAATTTATGAAATATATTATGAACAAGTCATTGTTAATGATGCTAGCTTAGGAAATTGGATGTTTTTATAAGGGAATTAGTTTTATCAATTGCTTATGGGGTACTCTTCTGTACGCTATAAGCGATACACTGTTTATCTTTATTAGTAAAAAATTTATCGTTTTGTATTAAGGGATCCTTCTCATTTATAATTTTCAAAAAATATTTTGTTTGTTTGGACATTTTTCGAAAGTACCTATATATATACAATCTAAAAGTATTGTATCAAAAAATTGAAATGATCTGAGCAGTCTAAACATATTATTTTGTGACTTGTTCGTAGCAACTTTTACTACCTGAGTGCGCTCGCCCGTATGCATATTGTGTAATTGTAATGTTGGGTGTGTGCGGTTAGCAATTTCCAAGTATCTAAAGAGACCAGAACAAACGTAAGGAAGGGTAGAGTGGAAGAAAATAAAGTTTTTGATGAGGTAGAAGGCATTTTAGATAGTGCAGGCATCGCTGATTAACTTTAGGTAATACTTATCCCTCGCTCGGCGGCGGTAATTTGACCGAAACCGCTGAATCGATCTTCATGAAATTTTAACCACATATAGTACACATAAACAGCTCTAGCGTGAACTACGATCAAATCGAAATTTTGATCTTTACTATTTTTTTTGGCCCAAAAATAGTGAAAGAACAGCGAAATTTTTATTTTTTTTTTTAAATGTCCATCATTTTTGTGTTTATCGGTAAAAATTAATATCCGTAGTTCAGGCTGGAGCTATACCAATAATGAATATAAATTTTGATTTCTTCAATTTAGATGAGCCTTTATCGAGATATTACCGCTGCCAGCGAACTACTTTTTTTCATGGAGTCACCGTTACCCGCCATTTTGAAGTACTAGAGGAGTGAAAAAAAAACAAAAATTGTTTTTCTATGTACCTACTTAAAGAGTGTATTAGTTAACCTCAATAAACGTTTTATAAATATTTATAACAATGCCTTCCTAAACAAATTAGTGAAATAGCATTTTTTTAACCAACTTCCAAAAAAGGAGGAGGTTATCAATTCGACCCGTATTTATTTTTTTTATGTCTGTTCGCGCATAACTTTTGAAGGCGTGAATCGATTTTGATGATTCTTTTTCTGTTGGATAGCCTAAGATTCTCCGGAGGTACAATAATATGTGTGGAAATCTGGAGGGGCCAAGGGGCGCCACAACAGAGAGGTAAGTCGAAATAAAAATGATAAATGTCCTGGAATTCATAAACATAACCTCCTCTGTTTTTGGAAGTCGGTATAAAATGGCTAAGAACGGTTAGCTTACAGTTATGACAAACATAATATGCTCTGTTTCTTCTTGTTTGACGTCAGAACCAGAATGATCCCTTAATTAGAAGCTTTTAAGCAGTAAAGTACATTTTCGTCATGTTGTCAGATGAATCTATTAATATTAGGAACGCCACCCTGAAAAATGCATCGGGTTTGCAATGTAAACAGTATCTGTATCAAGTATCACCCTTAATAGGCAATCAGCTTCAATTGACTAGCTGAACACAATTCAATGAAGAGGGTCCATTTACTGAATGAATTAACGAGCGCGAGTGTAGGTTGCTGTGCGCACGGAGCGTGGCAAGCGTCGTCTATTCATGCGACAAAGAAATTAATTTCAATTTGGCTTGACTCGGCTTTGTAAACAGTGAGCGTTGCGCCATTGTCGGCGCTAATCTAGTTGCTTAGGCGCGTTCTCGATAGTGCGCTGCGTGAATAATTAAGATGATTTCAATGAAATTATCTAGAAGATCTGCCTTGAAAGCAGGATCAATGTAAAAGTTTAAATGAAATTGCGCATTTCTTGTACACATACATATATCATAAAATAATCTACCAGCACTGCCTACATACATATACATACTACTAATTAAAATACATACAATACTTATTTTATATAATTTTCTGATTAGATACAAATATTAAACAAATTTTCAACTTTTTCAATAAAAAGTGTTTGTACAGCTCAATTAATATGATGATGTCTTTTAGGAGTACTATCTTATACTTACAAAAGTTAGTAATGAATACAGTAATTTTTACCCTAAAAAGTCACATATAATATCTATAGGATTTTTTCCGTAGATTACGAATTCATAAACGAAAGTATCCCATCGTGTCATGTTTTTGAGAAAAATAAGTTTGAAGGGTACAAAATATCATGTTTTCAAAATTTTTAAAAAATCGCTAATATGTATGTATATAACAAGTTCTTGCATCTTTATCTATTATATTAAAATACGAAAAACTTTAGGACCTTGCGAAATACTCCATGAATGATTATTCTATGTTACTTCGGAAAAATGAATGAAATGATACATGAAAGTTAGTTAATAGTTGTATATACATATAAGGGCTTAGGTTTTCATTTGGGTCATATTATGAGCATTTTTCATGTTCCGTACTTCTTATTTTTTTCCCAATTTGTAAATCAATTTATTTTTCTCAAAAACTTAAGCAAATCAAAGAAATACATCTAATAAGAAATTCCTACAAAATCGATTTCGATAAAAAAAAGCCTTGGGCGACAGAGGCAAGGATACCAATTTGTTTGTTCGCATTATTTCAAAATAACTCTGTTTAGCGCCAAATTTGCTGCGAGGTGATCGTTAAGTGTTATTTTTAATGAATCTTTTAATTTAAGTATTTAAAATGGCAAATTTTTTTCCATCAGTAACATTCTGAATACATAAATGACTATTCATACTATATAATCTGGAGTTTTTTGTAGCGATGGAATTCAGTAACAACAGAACTTATAATCTATACAAATTTATTTTACCTTGGCATTCAGAAAAGAGTTGTAGAACTATAATGCCATTTCAGCTCACCTGTATTAAATGAAATTGCAATTAAAGACCAGTAACAGCTTTATTTCGAAATAACAGATATAAGATGAATGATCGATGGAAACTCCGTCGTGTAAACAGATTGTCAAAGAAAATATGTTGATATTACACGAAATATTAAATATTAATTCAGGAGCAATCAGAGTTGGGGACTTATTATCGTGATTATGACCTTATGGCTGAAAAAGTGATTGCTGCTATAAATTTAGACACCTCTTGCGAGAAATCTCTTCAAATAACCGAAGAAATCTCGTTTCGACTAGAATTGAGCTTTCTGGCACAAGTAGTAGTTGTTATCTGAATGAAATTATTTTGCTGTGTCACTGTTTGTATAGCCATCCTTATTTTTGGAATAACTATTTAGCGGTGGCAAAAACAATCAGTTGAATAAAACTAACAACATACCTTTCGTTCTGGTTCAATTTACTCATTTTTATTTTTCATTTTTCATTCATCGTGGTCTTTTCTGCCTTTTCGTATTCAGTGCTGGTCGAGAGATAATTCTGTGAAACAATCTCGTGTTGTTAGTTTATTTTCGTGACTCTACAGATTGTCAAGAGTTGTAAAGATAAAACAGACGAACAAATATTTGTAGAAGATTCGCCGTTGCGTTATAAGTACAACAAAGCTTAAAAAAGCGTTTTGTGCCCAGGGAATGCGAAGAAAAATTAAGTCGTTTTTATAAAGTACTTAGTTTAAGTTTAATTAGGCCTTGTATATTTACAATATGCATACAATAAAGGGCGAGCATATTTTATCAGTGTAGGGAAGAGGAGTGTGGAAAATTAAAATTTTACTATACGTAATAATTGGTAATTTACTTCGCGCAGGGAAAACTGACAAAACATATTAAATGTTAAAAACGAGATAAAACCATCAATGTTCCAGTTTTATTTCGTAATGAATAAAGAGTAGTCCTTCAAAAAAATCTAAATAATTTTTTATGTGCATCAGCTAAATGTTAGCATTTTAAATTGGTACATATTTACATATTGTTACAATGACTCAATTTTTTCTTCAAATATAATGCAAGGGATATGCATAAGAATGCAAATATTTGTCTGCTCAATGATAATAATGTTTGCTATATTTTGCCTAGAAGTATTACTGAATTAGAATAATAATTACACTTGGTTCTTTTTAAACAATCTTCAAAACAAATTCGAATTTTGATAAGATTTGAATATTATTTTTCTGAAATTGCTTATCCGACTCCGGGTTCAATGTCGCATTAAACGATGATGAAGTTTTAGTTAAATGCTAATCTTATTTATGAATTGAATACTTCTTATGCGTTTCGATTAAATGTTTATTCAGCAATCCTTCATGGTCTTATTAATTAATTCATTTTTATTAGATTGCTTAAACGAAAGTCCTATTGGTCTTATAGATTTCTAGAAATTTATTTTACAAACTTATTGTTTTGTCCAGAGGTCGACCGTAGGTGGAATCTAGAATATTCAAGGAAAAATACAACAACTAATAATTATATTCAGTAATTTTCGTGCGAAATGTAGTATAATACATACATTTTTTTAGCTATCATAATTTTGATATGATTTTGAAAAACTTACGGTCCGAGTTTGAAAAATTAATGCAAAAAACCATGGAGCTTACTGTGGTTTTTTTGTATGATGAGAGGCTTTGTAATTTGTAATTCAAAAATTGGCGGTTCCAAAAAATGGGCAATATATGTATATGTATGCATGTATAAGAAAACTTGTTTAATATAATTATTCTAAGTACATTTACAATAATTGGGTTCAACATTGTGCACATCCTACGTACGGCTATGCAAGGGCGAGTTGATGATTAGTACATGTTGCAATAAATAGATAATGTGCATTGTTTATCATCTAATGTTTTGGTTTTGCAAATTATGTAGGTACCTCCTTACTCCGTCTTACTTTTCTATTTCTTCTTGTCACTCGTCCCCACTCTACACTTATGTACTTGCATGAAGTTAAAAAATTAAAGACAAAGTTGTTATGACGCTTCTTCGATCGTTGGATTGTATAATTGTATTTAATCACAATTGATTGAATAAACTTTGAAACTAACACAGTAGTAAATAAAATGAATTTCAAAATGAATTTGGAATGCATTTAAATCGTTTTAATTTTATTCCTCTTTATATTACAAAAAATTCAAATAATTTATTAGTTTAAAACGAGAGTGTTACAAGAGTTTATGAATTTTTATTCTTTTCATTATCACATTGGTATCAATTAATTCTAGGAATAATACGGAATTAATAAGAACAATTTTGGATAAATTTGCATTGTTAGATACACAAGTGATTTTCTTCTGCATTTTAACGAATCTAAAATTAAATCAATCATATTTTCTATCTATTAATAATTTGATGTAATTATGACTATGTAAATAAAAGTGCATTTAACGTGCCCGCTTTTATTAGATACTCCTTCCACATCATAAATTATATGTATGTTATATGTTAGATGATGGTAGCTCTGTTTATCTACCTCCAACCAAGCGTGGTTGTTTGATTTCAACAATTATGAAATAATATAAATGAGCTTCCTGTTCTCACTTTATCAAAAGATAATTGTGCAAATCATTGTTGGGTTTGGGCCTTCAGAAGTTTTGTTATAAGAGCGCGTTAGTTCTCATTGTTAGTAAAATTAGATAGGCGGTTATTGCTTAATTCGTATTATTCTTTTTCTTGACTATGTAGTCTGGTGGGTACAGTATAGTAGACATATGTATAATACATAGCTTGTTCATCCGATTGTAGTTTAGCCGCTAAAGAGAGCTTATCATTTTTCTACGCGGTTCGATTTTATTTTTTTTTCTACAATGGTATGCACTAGATGCTAGAATAGTCAAGTCTATGTTAAAAGCCCAAGCTCCCATAGATTGCGGTAAGGAGTGGGCAGATTCAAAGTGAAATGGGTCAATCGTAACACTATTGTGGTAACCAGTATGTCTATTAAGAAATGCTAAAAAAGTTATTATTATACATATTAGCATCATAGGCATAGGGGTCGGGGGAAGGCAATCCACTGACTATAGGAGCTCCAATTCGTCGCCAATACTTCGGAGGTTGCTCAAAGCTCTTCAGGTTTTTTTTCACGAAAACAAGCTTTGCCTGCGTGCTGCCGCGACCGCGACTAGTTTATCGGGCGTCTTCGTCGCAACCTCAGTGCTCTGTGGATTCCGTTGGTCGTGTTTGCTGCGCTGACATACGCTCATACATATCATCATAAAATTTATGTATTTTTTTTTGATTTCTGAGCCGATCAAAAAGTTAACAAACATAGTGTGACTAACAACAGGTCCTAGGGCCTTAAGGAGCAGCATAAGACGTCTTTTGAGCAGTCAAGAGTGCGTGCCACACGTGGTTGGACTCTTATCTACTTAAGTTCGGGATTAACTTGAAACAAGGTAAATTCGGCACTCTTACGTAAACCGTCCGCTAATAAAAAGCAGTGTTTCTCAGCTCTGTGGGATCAGGCGCTTTATCTATCTTACTTTCGGTATAAAACGTCGGATTCTCGGTTTCTTTAGTTAATGACAAAACATCTGTAGAACATCGGGTTTCGCTAGCCAGAAAGTACGAAATTCGTTTTGTTTCGACCGGCTTCACTCGATGTGCAAGTGATAATCTACTACTTTCGTTTTTGTATTTGATCTCGGAAAATTGGCGGTGTTAATAGATCCAGATTTAATAGTGATCAAAATTCACCTATAAGTGGTGATAAAGTGCATAAAGTTAATTGCTTTAAGACCGGTTGTTTCTTACCGGTGAAGTCTGTGAAGTGCTCGCATTTTTGCCTTTTCGCTGCTTCTCAACTTATTTGTTCTCGGAGGCTGCATATATTAATAACATAAAACACATCGCATTAAGTTATGACCGATACCATCTGACTGGTGGACCACTCAGACGTGGCGATTATCTCGATTCAATTTCTGAACCTGAGTCCCTTTACTCTGGATGAGTTCATTAACCCTAAAAGCAGACATCTCCCTTATTAGTGACCTTAAGACGAATTCATAACAAACATTATAAAAAGTGAATTTATTTTTCCAATTCGCATGCTTTGGTGTACGCATTTTAAGCCTTTCTGAGTACGATAATTTTCTTCGGTATAGTCCAAAGATAAATATTGAGAATTATAGAATTTTTGGAAACTCTTATTTGCTTGGTTAAAGTTAAATAAGAAGTGACGAATTCTTGGAAAAGCCTATCTGTGCTGGAAATAAAATCATAGATTCGTCACTGCCAACCATTAAATCTCAACAATTAAATCCTCTATGTTGATAACAGCTGTCTTCTGAAAAGCAATTATAGCTATGATTTATGGGTAATTAAGTCTTATTCCGCTGATTATGCAGTTTTTATTGTAATTGAATAATGAAACTCAGGTAGATAATGCTGGCATGAATACTTAATTCAAAGGTACATTTCGATTGATTGGATTTAATTCAACCCTCGGTACTCTAAACATGTTCATAGGGCAAATTTTCTTTGGAGTATAGAAACATAGAGAAAATGAATTTAAAATTAATAGTCAATAGAATAAAGTAATCTTACCATATTTCGGCTATAAGCCGGTTTGGGTTCATCGGAAACAGTTTTGGTTAGACGGTAGGTAAATTTGTTTATCTATATTCTATGAATTCATATTGTAATAAGTGCAAATACGATAACAAAATATTTTTCCGTGGATATCAGTAATAATAAATAAATAATATGAGAGCATTTTTCATCGAATTAACACCTGAATGGTTAATTAGGTGGGATCAAAGATTGTATATCAATTGATGGCATATGATAATAATACGATAACCAGTCAATTCGCTTTAAGCGAATATAAATGAAGTGTAACGATTGTTTTGGAATAAAATTAACTTTAACGTATATACGTCAATCAAATCGTACAGACAAATATTTAATCATCTGAATTATGTTACATGATTTTTAAAATAAATGTTGAAGATATGCTTCCAAGTTATTTTTTCACATATGTTATAAAGAATATAATATACATATAAAAACGACAATTTTTTACTGCGCCGTCTAATTGTTGAAACCAATTGTGCGTTTTTAATATATTCTTTATAGTTGTTTAGATATTTGCATTCAACAAAATTGTGTGTTATAATATTCTTTTAGTAGGTCAAAATTTTTAAATAAAAATGTGATAAAACTCTAAATAATCTCAAAAACTGTTATGTTAAATATTTGGATATACCTTAATTTTTGTCTATAGAGACGTATATGTATGTATGTATATGTACATAGATATGTGCTTATGTAAAATCGAAAGCTGCTCAGTCACGCTTAAACGCTTTCTGCTATCTGAATTTCTAAATTTTGATACTGAATTTGCATCTGCAGTTTTTAAGGCAATTCCTCGAAATTTGGCTGCTATCTTGAAGACGCCATTTTAACGTCCTGTACTTTAAGCACATAGAACTAGCCTATATAGTTGGGATATGTAGTACCTTCAGTCAAAAATAAAAAATATCTATCGGAGCATGTAGACGTGATTGACAGAAAAACATTTTCATATACTAATATGTTACCAATGCTATGATTTGTATTAGATTATATAAAGAGATTATAAACTCCTTTTGAAATGGACCATGATGGCAAAATGAAGTTTGAACTATGATGCTATATCATAAGCACAGATTATAGTAATATTTTTAAACTACCTAACCTGGGTAAAGTATCATTCTTTAGCATTTTAGAAACATTTAACTACATAAATGGTATTTATCATACACTGAGTGGAACTCAAAAACACCGGCGATAAAAGCCAAAAAAGTGGTCAGTTATTTATGGTATGTCCGATACGTATGTATGTATGTACCTATTTATAAACTAAGATTACTGAAAAGGTTTGAAATAAAACATTCTTACATAAAAATAACCCAACTGCGAGCAGAAATTATAGTTTGATTCCATAAAATAAATTAGTAAGTGACGACTTTGTTTTGGATATATTCAACCAGCTTGGCGCTATAGAGTTAGAGCCGTTTCTTTGAATGCTTTTGGTATAAGAGTAAATACAATTTTATGCTTATCTATTCAATAAAAAAACCTCCTCTTTCGAGCGCTGCAAATTATCGGACAAGAGGATTAAGCAGCTTGGCAGCGAAATCGGTCTGCAGCCGTGCGGATGGTAGGAGGCTTGACATGGGCTTGAATTATTATTAATAATGTTCAGATTAAATATAGCGGTTCTTTAGCGAGCCTAGCAATTACTGCGGAATTTATGAGGAGTGAATTGCATTTTCTGCTTGGAATAAAGAGACCAAGTTAATTCCAAGGTACAGAGGCAGAGGGAATCAGTTTTAATCATATACATATAACGTTTCGGGGAAGACTGGACACTAAAGGCGTGCAAACTGTAGAAGCCTTTATATAGGTTTAGCGTTTATGTCGACATAATCGAGGTACATCGTAATTTAAAATTACCTACATATGCAACGCCAGGTTTATAATATTTTCTCACCACCTATTGAGTGAAGTTTTAAAACTTTGTCATAGGTTATATTAAGATCCTATTCGTCGATTTGTGGTATTTATTCCGAATTCGATAGAACTGAAAAATCGATAATTGGATAATTTTGAAAGCTTATCAAAATTAAGAAGAATGGATCATTCAATTGCTTAAATTTAAATGTTCTTAAAATGCTGATCTCGAGGTTTTAGATTAATTTAGAAGGAAAACTCATATTATATATGTATATTAATAATACATTATAGAGTTTATAATATGTACATACCAACCAGTACATCTTTCTAATTACCATATAGAAGTATGAAGTACTTACACTTTGAACATTTTAGAAATGTTAGTATAGTCGCATTCAGCCAATTTATGTATATGTACATATATTAATTAAAGTAGATGACCTTATCTATAAATTGTGCAAATTGTTTATACACTGAAAATATTTTGGTAAATTCGGAGAAATAAGTGTAAGGTTATAACACAAAAATTTTCTCTAACCACCTTTTTAAACAATTAACGATCAACTATGGTCTATCTCTTACTGCCGGAGTGCAATACTGAATTTGTAAATGATATCATCTTTTAAAAAAACGTCTTCTCTTTACAAAGACCTAAATATAAAAAGCTTATTACTCATAAAATTCATTCAAAAATAATCATGTAGTTCTATAAGTTTAAACTACATGGAGTGTGTAATTTACGACAATATCATCAAAGAAACGATGTATACCTACATAGTTATAAACTATTTGCGTTATTATGTAGAATTATATAACACTGTAGTTTTTCGTTCTTATCTCTAGTCGGGAATAGCAACACAAATCTCCCATTACTGATAAGAAAAAAATGTTTTTTTTACAAATGATAATTGTTATCTTTTATATTATTTCTTACTTTTATTTTTCATAACCAGACCATATTTGAATTCCCGGCATAATTAACGTGGAAATGTTTTTCAAGTTTTCCTTATTTTTCAATTATCATCCCACCGCAAAATTGGTTTGTAAATTAAATATGTATATAGACTATCAACAATAAAGACACCTCATTTACTAAATCTGAATCGTGCGGGACAGTATGTTCAAATATTAATACTATATTGTTATTTCTGCCGTATAAAAAGCGTTTACCAAAAGCTGGTGAGCTTATGCAACAAAACCAAATGTTATTAACCCTACTGGATTAATAAAATCAAAAAGAAATAATTGCAAGCCATTACACGATGTTTATTATAGGTACATACAAATATGTACTATTGAAAGAGCAAATAATAAATATGAATTCCAAGAAACATATAAAATTAAATGGACTACCTCCATAAAATTTGCAAAAGGTCCACTGCCAAGCTTAGCAACTATTCTAGACATGCAATAGTCATTCGGAGGAAGATTGATGTTAGTACCACTTAAAAAAACCAAAACTCAGCGTATAAATTACTTTGGAAAGTGGATCGTTATCCGTCGAATTATGCAGAACAGAAGATTGGTTATACAAACACCTTATTTACGTCCGCTGGTCCACACAATGCAAATAAATCGTTCTCCTCTGCATGGTAGTCGATAACGACGCACGCCAACGTTTGAATATCCTGTGCAGAAAAGACAATTGTCTTCAAATAGGCGACTTATAGGCAAAAGTACGAATATATAAAGAGTCACGAACATGCGAATTACAGAAATTCATAAATATTTTATTTCTTGGTAAACATGGTAGGCCGAGGTAACACCACCACGCCGTTGTATTTTATTACATAGTCTTTAAAACATAAATATAACGTAAAAATTAACTTAAAAAATCTACTTAGGTTCATTCTTCGCAATTTGTTTGTCTCCTTTTGCATATAGTATCATATTCCGGATGATATATCCATCGACAGTCGAATGAAAGTTTAGGAGAGAGTGAAAAGATTCACATATGTTCGACAATAGAAACATATGAAAGAAGAGTCTTATTTTGGAAAATTTTTTTTTCAAGTACACCACTTATAATATTCATACAAGTCCTGAAAACTGAATTTCTGATCGAGATTTTGGACTGACTGTCGAATGCACTTAAGATTTTCTAAGAAGTTCAAGAGATTTACGACGTTGCTAAGCCGGATCAGTGTTTAAAAAGAAATGCAGCGATACATTCAATACTTACATTAGTCAGTGAGAGTCACTGCAGAGCACCACTCAGACTCAGACTCAGGGTCAGAGCAGAGCTGGTGGAAGATCGCGATCCGAAGATTGAGTCAAGATCGAATCGGGAAATCCCCGTACGCCATATGCACGCCGTATTATTTCTTAGAGGAAGGGAAATTTGTCAGAGGTCCAGAACTAATTTCAAAGGGCCGAAGATAATTCCTCTGTACTCGTAATTGTTTCGTCAATTATCCATTCTCTAAATTATTATAAATGAGTTGCGGGTGCTGTTAATGCTGCTTCTCTGCTTTGCATATGATGTGCTTAGTCGAACGCGACAATGTTTCATGGATGTCGCAATGAGCGCGTGAAAATTGTCAGCCGTTTCAGTTAGTCGCACGAGAGCCTCGAGAGTAACGAAAAGTACCACTGTCCAGAAATATATTGATAATAATCGAAAATTTTCTGCGAATCAAATCAAAGCGGTTAGTGTTTAGTGCGTCGGGAGTAATCCGGTCCGGTTACGGTCTATTTCAGAGTTGATTGAACGGGAACAATTAGGGAGCGCCAGATACTGGCACAAAGTGATCATCGTTAAGAAAAAATAAAAGTAGTGCTGCAGACTGTCGCCTGTTTCGAGAATTGGCGACAAAAGTGATGGTATTACGTTGCAGACGTAAATGGATTGTGCCAGTGATAAATGATAAGTGAAATATTATTCGACTGTCACGATAAGAAGATTAACTCATCATCATGGAAACTGTACAAAGATCTTTGCCTCCTAATCCTAAGGATAAGGCGAATCCTATTTCCGTACTTTTCTTCTTTTGGACGGTAGAACTTTTCAAAAAAGGATATCGTAAAGTTTTGGATGTTGGCGACCTTTTTCAGCCTCTAATTGTTGATAAGTCACAATCGCTGGGCGATAGACTTGAAGAGTAAGTAGCACATACTTCCTTTATTTTATGAACAATAACTCAACTAAATATTATTACTAGCAAAACTAATCAATATCTGGATACATATTTTCAAACATTTAATATCGGCTCAGAGACTTAAACGATTATATTAATTATGATTTTAAACTATTGCTTTAATCGAAATATATTAATTATTATTATATTTCAGAGCCGGTTTTAATCGTGTTACATATTATATTTGGCTTATTAGTATTCGATTACTAATGAAAATAGGCATTAATTTGTTATATTTAGTATAATGTTATCTCTCAAAACTTAACATTATGGATCTTTATAATATGTGAATCGTACATGGGTCGTAATTCATATTATATTAATGCAAATTTTTCTTTCCGTGCTTTTCTTTCACCTACATTCTACAAGCATTTTTTATAAGTCATATTTGATATTTTGGAGTGCTAGTCGCAATTAGCATAGTTTTTACATTGTGCGATTGTTTTCATGCGCGTAGTCGAAAAATAATTAGTGTTCTTTTTTGTTGAGTTGTTTTACATGCGTGAAAGTGTTCTATAGTTATTTTATTCTTTAAATTTCTGAGATTAAAAATTGGTATTATGTGTGATAGTAGGCGAAAGACAATTAAATTTCTATGTTATATTATGATATACATACATAAAAGTGGTTTTCATGTTAACAAATATGAAACTGAAAATGCAGTAGATGTTACACTCTAAAGATGTGAATAGGGATCACATTAATACTGTAATAATAATAATAAATGTTTCTTAAGTTAGGTCATATTATTCTAGCCGGTAAGCGATATTACCAAACCTATAAAAGAGCTTAAGACTTGATTGAATCATAAGAATGAGTCCGGTACAACAATGTTGCACAGCGTCGACCACGATGGCAATGAACCGTGCAATTAAATTTTACCTTGGTGTAAACAAAAAATTGTGAATATTTCCTGTAAACTCAGCAGAACTGAATTGTGCTATTTCGTGATACCATCACTTCTAAATGACTACTATCCGGTGCCCTTTGGACTCTTTGTTTATCTTAAAAAAACGAAATAAAATTAAAAACTTCTTTAGATCCCAATTAATCAGATTCATTTAGTTTGAGAGGTTCAGCACTGTTTCCAAAGATCGTCTATTATCTGGTAAAATTTTATATCGACTAGAGAACATTTGGGATTTGTCTGCTATTTTCACATATCTGTTTTGTCTGGCATTTAAGCTGCTAAGCATTTTGAAGAGCTATTGGTACTAATAACATCCGGATTTAAAATGGGATTTTTGTTTGTTACAATTATGATCAATTTGAAGATCTAATGAATACTTCAATCGCTTTGGTTTCAGTAAACTAAATTTTGTATCGGTTTCGTTAATATAAACATTTTTTTTTGCTTTTCAATTATGATACTTAAGATCAGCACCCATTTGTTAAAGGATAGTGTAATACACTGTAACTTCGTAAAAGATGCACTTAACATTTACTACCATTAAATTATCAAGTTAAGTGTTGTGACATTCGTTTACTAAAAGCGTTAACAAATTTAATTGTCAGTAAATTATTAAATGATAACAGTGTGCTACGAATTTACTATTACAAAATTAGTTAATAATTCTAATTACTGTAATGTAAGATACCTACATAAACATATGTACATATGTATAGTACTGTGAATATTTTTAGGACTACTTCCATTCTTCGGGAACCTTTAGTTTTCCGAATCATGCCATTTTTAAATTGGACAGAGGGGGAAAATTAATGGAAAAGGAAATTTTTTATTTTAGCCCTGAATTGATTTCCCTCCTCTGTCGAACCTAGAGAAATTACGCTTTAGAAAATTAAAAGTTATCGAAACATTCACGAAAATGCAGTAAATATTTTCTACTAGCGATAGTACAAAGAGGCTAACAAACATTTTTTTTGGGGTACATGAAGCTAGAGATCCAGTCGGATAGTGCACTATTGTTAAAAATGTCGTGAAATATAAATAATTAAAAATTTACTGATTTGAATTCGATTGCTTCATAATATGTAAAATATGTACGAGCAAATATGGTTTAAGATATGTACATATCTACATTGACCAGTGTGACTATTCCATGATGAATTTTCCGTCCAGCTGTAGAAATATTTGTAATTGTTACTTTAAGAACGAGATACTTCCAGAGGTATTCTTTCGTGATCAATTTTTATTTAATGACTCATAATATGCTATGCCACAAATTCTCGCTATTTAGCAAGATTTCATTTTGTTTTGTTTTAAGAAGGTACAACGGCGGCAGTGCTTATTCATTGTAAAAACCGCTTTGTCAAACATTAGCGCGAGTGGTCACTGGTCAGTGTTATTTCGAATCATAATGGTAGCGCCAACTTCAAACAGCGATTTGGTTTAGAAGTAATAAAAAGAACACCTCAGAATTTATGCCAGGCACATCGAAATAAAGTCTGATGGCATATTAAGTTCGGAGCAAGCGCCAAAGTCTCGGAACCCCATCATAACGCCCCATAATAATGGCTGTAAATAGTATTCTTCACCATAACCATTCTGTTTCTTCGGAAGATCGTTAAGTCATCAAATCTGACAGGGGATGGTTATTTGAGAAACTCCTTGCCCAGTCGACCGAGCTAAGACATTCTGTCACACAATGCGCAATCACACGTAGGCGGGACGTTACGTGTAAAATTATTGCCATTACCGCTTTCTAAGAGTTCTCTGAACGGCGGGATAAATTTTCTTTATCATAATTGCCTCGATGTATTCCGATCTTGTCTCGTGCCGATAGACGCGCTTTTATCTACGGCTTATGCCGTCGTTTCGAAGACACCTATGCGGTCGGCTATTGTCTGTCGGTTACTGTCATTTGCTAGAACGTGATTAGCGGAGACGCTCGCATTGTACATGCATATAATAATTATATTTGTGACTTTCGGAAATCTTCAATATATGTATGGCTGTTGTTGTGTAATTTCAGAAGCATGGAAGGTTTTAAATTACTTTCTAATTTCCCAGGAAAAAAGTGGGCTTGAGCCCAAATACAATGAACAATGGAAAGGGCTTGATAAATCTATAGATTTATAGTCATTCATAAAGTACTATTTATTATTCATCTGGTTTTCCTGGAATTGTTTCAACCCATACAATACATATGAGCCGTTTATTTTGAAAGTGTCCTAATTCCATTTTTTATCTTTACATTTTGCAGCGAATTGTACAAAATTTGTTTAAAATTATTAAGATTGTTTTATAACAAATATTAGTTTAGATTAAGAAAATGATAAATTATTTATTTTGAAAATGCAAACCCTTAAATATCTCGAACATAAATGGAATTAGGCCACTTTCAAAATAAACCGCTCATATATGCATTGAAATTAAATTTTCAGAATGAAATTTGCACTTAAATTAACCTTAGACTTAAGAAAAAGGGGCAAACAATTCTTTTTATAATGATGCGGGTTTTAAATTTGAGTTTGATTCCAAGTTGTTTGTGCTCTGCACTGAAAAAAATACCGCATTGTAATTTCATAAGTGTGAGTTATTGATTATTACGTTGCTAAAGTTCGTTGCTGAGCTTTGTAAAAACAATAATATAATATTTAATATAACTCTGAAACATATTAAACAAGACATTCAGCAAAATTAATTTTAGATTCTACAAGCATAATTATCAATTCAAATATTATTCTTGTTAAAAATTGTATCAATCAAGATTTTACAATTTCCAATTTCAAATTAAAAGTAAAAATTGTTGAATTTAGTCTTCTTATATGATCTGGCGACCATGGTCTGCATCATAAACATAACTATGAATTAAATGTGTATACGGAATATGTGAAGAATTGACTTCTGGTTCGCTTATGAAAATGGTGTGGGTTCGTGGAAGAGTAGCGCCTATATTTATAAATATTTCTTAAACAAATGAAATAAAAATTTGGTTGAAAACGCTAAGAAAGTAACGTCAAATCCTGAGGAATAACATTCCCCACGCCTTAACTAATGCACTAATTTTGAAATATACTATCAAGTTTTTTAATCAATAACTAAACATAACATTCAATCGAATGATCGAAATAGATTAAGAAATATGGAATTATTGTGTCTACAACAATAGCGCATTATAAATGCGAAAGTTAACTTGTTTGTCTAGCTTCACGACGCGGCTCTTCAACCGATTTGTATTAAATTCGGAGTCTATATACACACCATATAGAAGGATATATGATACTTTTTCGATAACGCTTTTCTTCATCAGCGCAATTTATCTACAGAAATTTGATAGTGTGCATATCGACTGTGAATGCTCGAAATGTCCAGCCCTCGAAACGACGCATAAATTAATTCTTCGCAATAGTTAAAGTGTGTAGAATTATTATTCGAATAAACAATTGATTAAGAGTACAGTGAGCGAAATAATTGCAAAGTCTTAAGACATCTAGGAAAAACATTACCAAAGGCCATCTATGAATTCACATTACTAAAGTTCGTCAATAAAAGGTCGTCACAAAAAAGTAATATTTTTTTTGATTATGTCGATAGGCATCTTCATATTACAATAATAGCTTCTTAACAGTTTGTGTTTATATGTATGTTTTATCGAGGTTTACGTTTAGTGTAATTAAAATTAAAAATTATTTTTACCCTTAATTAACAATAAAATTCATTGTTATTTTTTCAGAAAATGGCAGAAGCAACTAAAAGATTCAAAAAATCCCTCCCTTTTAAAGGCGATGGGCGCAACATTTTGGCGCGAATTTTTGTACCTAGGATTAATGGCTGTATTCAACGAACTTTGTATAAGACTGACAATGCCAATTCTTTTAGGTAGACTTTTATCATATTTCCGGTAGGTATCAAGTTATACTTTTAGTGTCTTTTTCATTTTCTTTTTGTTTAAAGAAGTGTGTATGTGTCCCAAAGTTACCATAAAGAAGTTTTTTGTTTAAATTTGCATAATAAGAAGCATGAATCTTTCAAGAAAATATTTTTTCAATATTTCCCGTGTAAAGAATTTAATTTTAAATACTAATTTAACCATTTATTATGATTTTTATTTAGCTTTTAAAAATCACAATTCATAAAAAACTTTATGAAAGGCAATATTAAAAAGAAAGTACCAACCTACGCCAAACAAAATTTTGAAAATCGTTTATCTGCTCTAAAAATTGCCGGTATCGACAAGGTGTTAGCATTGAAAAAGAATGGGACCAAAATAATAACTTTGATAATATGTAATATTTTTGCAGAAACCTTGAAATAATACTGATAAATACTATTTTCTAATAAATATATTTTTGGTTTGGTTTTGTTCCCATTGTTAACAATGAAAGCAAGGCGAGTTTTCACGCATAAACGGCGAAAAATCGCATACGATTTATGCTAGAATTCTCCATATGATCCTCGTCTGCAATTGTTTATATTTTCTATCATTCAAGCGATACTCGAGCCGATTTTTTTTATAAATGATCGCATGGCGTAACCAAAAAATTGCCAATTTCGAAACTTGATAGTAATTACCGCCCCTAAATTGTCCTCGGTAATTGTCCTGTGTAAACCAACTGCTGCGGTTCTCGAATTGAACTTTACTTAGTCAAAAACATATCTGCGGGCGAGCTTCGTATCAAAATCAGTATAAAACAATTAATATATTAATTATAGTGTAAACAATCGCAGGCGAGAATTGTATGATTGTAAAAAGTAACCGTATACGAGTTTGTATCGCTTAATTAATAGAAAAACATATATCCAATAGTTTTCTGGAAAATGGATCATACGGGGATGGAGTTGGGAAGTCCCATCGCGTAGTCAAGGTCTCTCTTCTAATGTTACACAGAGGTCAATTCAGGACTTTTATTATTCAGCATAATTGCTCGGTTCATCTCTACACGGTTAATATCCAAACATATCTGAACCAGTTAGCCATTAGATCTGATTGAGAACTGTATCTAATCAATTAATATGAGTTTCAAGGTTTTTATTTTCATTGGTTCGTTAACAATAAATTAACAATTAACCCCAAAATTGCCCAACCTCTGGTATGTAGTGAAGCCCTGAATTTATTTTTAGATCAAAAATGTTTGGAAAATTTCTTTGAATTTCTAAAGATTAAGAAAAAATCTAGTTGATAATATAAGAGTTACAAATGATTACTTAGTGATTTTATAATTATTTAACTTACAAAAGCAAAACGTAAGGTAAAAGTGAGGTAACAATACTAATAATACGACGAAGGGTCAGAATGGTAAATTGCATGTTTAGACGATCAAGCAACTTTTATGAGTATTGAATTAGCCTCAAGGGAAATACTCCATAAAATTGTAGTTCAGATTAGAAGCACATAAACATAGCATAAGATGCCAAGAAATTTTTTTTCAGGGTTAGAAAATAAATATTCCAAAAAAGAATAAAAAATATGACTATATTACTACTACTTTTATTTGAAGAAGAAGATATGAGAAAATATTTAGATATGTATATCGAAGAAAGACCTTAAGAAAACTTAAAAGTCGTCGAAGTTTCTACCGACCACAATTGAGCCGTTTATTTTGAAAGTGGCCTATTTCTATTTTCCAAAAAAATTAAGCTAGCTGTTTAAATAATTACATTTTTACGTTATCTTTACATTTTGCAGCAAATTCCGCAAAATTTGTTTAAAATCATTAAGATTTTTTTAAACCAATATTAGTTGTTTATTAAAATGACAAATTAATTATTTTGAAAACGCACACCTTTGAATATCTCGATTTTAACATAAATGGAATTAGGCCACTTTCAAAATAAACGGCTCAATTATTATTATTTCCGGCTGTAATATGTGCATAAAGGGAAATTCAAAAATATGTATAATAAAAATTCTAAGATTGAGTATACAAATATGTTATGCATTTTCCTAATTTTGTTACCTATTATTAGAAGTTGATATATGAACTTTTAATTTTTAGCATTTAGCAAAAAAATGCAAATATACCATCTTAATGTTTTCTAACAACCTGAGTGACCACATACCAGAGTGCGTGCTACCTAAGAGAGTATACTATATTTAAGAAACCTGATATGACAAAAATTACAAGCTAAGAACATTGAATCATAGATGTTAATTACACATTCAAAGAACGCGAATAATTGCCGCCTTTTTTTCTCTTTATACACAACACATCGTAACAAGAATGTGAAACAAATAAATTGTTCGAAATAATTGCTTTGTCATCGTTACAAGTAACTCGTAATGATTACAAGCAACTGACATAAGTATGAATTAATAATATGGCATAGAGTACAAGACGTATTTTGGTTTATTACTGTGCGTTCGAAATCAAAAACAATATGTACACTTATAAACACCACACTCAATTAAATTACTTATAATCGAGACAATAACAATGCAAACACGTCACACCATTCATTCGACACCGCTAACGCGACACAAATAAGTTCACACATCAATCATTCTATGGACATTGTATAGTAACAAAATAAAGCACTCATTAATTATGTTTGTGTTTATGCTATCTTTGAAGCAACCTTAATTTTTTTTAATTTGTATTAATTTGCTCTCAA
Organism: Tolmerus cingulatus; assembly: GCA_959613345.1. Classification (NCBI taxonomy): domain Eukaryota; kingdom Metazoa; phylum Arthropoda; class Insecta; order Diptera; family Asilidae; genus Tolmerus; species Tolmerus cingulatus. The sequence continues at coordinate 23,400,801 of OY390709.1, read as the reverse complement.
CATCTTCATGAGTAAGTTTTCAGGTAGATAAAATGATCAATTTAATTACGATCAGATCGCCATTCTTTTTTACAACTAGTAATATATGAATCCAGAAAAAAGGTAAACTCGAAAACTAAGTAAATATATGGAGTTGCAAGTTTGTGATTGTGACTAGAACCAATTTGGAAGGGGTGTTGTTTAATTTTAGGATTCCCTAGTCTACTGTTCATTCTGACGTGGAAATCCATATGGAAATCTAGTAGAAGCCATAGGTTTCCTATTTAATTTGTCAACTTGAAATAGCTATTATGATTAAATTATATAACATACAGTTGAAGACAATTTTAGTGAGAATGGCTACTTAATGGTAGTAGGAAATTTAAACTTTCTCTAAAACTAGTTTTGCAGGTCTTCTTTGGAATGCGAAAAGCCTTGACTTGTGTATTAATTTTATAAAAACATGCCCATAGCCGTAAAAGTAAAGCCTTCTTTTGAAGTAAGGGAGAAGCTGTTTGGAAAGGCTTGACTTTATGTATGTTGTATGGTTTCGAAAACTTTTTAGTGCGGCGATGCCAACAAAATTGAACACTTATTAAACATGTACTATGTAATATGTAAGTAATGAAAATGTTTACTGTAACGTACGCGCTGTGGTGACATCATCAAGAGTGGATCCTTTCATATTTTTCCTTTTTGACATCTTTACATAAGAAATAATGTCCTTTCATAGCAGTGGCGGCTCGTCAGAGGAGGCAGGGGAGGCAGTGCCTCCTCTATCAATTCTTAAATGTTCTTAAGTACTTAAATTGTAAATTAAAGAAAAAACGTTAACACAATTTCTTAAAGAACTATTGATGTAAGTAAAGTTGTTGAAATATCAAAGAAATTCCTTGTATCCTGTGGCAATATTTGTAATTTTCGCCTTTATGTGCCATGAAAGTTTCGCATGAAATCAAGGTGAGGCTAGCCTCTAGAACCCACTCCATGCGAAAAAAAAGAGCTTGAGCTGTGCAGTGGGAACTACTAAGTCAAATCCAACAGAAAGTTCCCTTTGCGCAAGCTCTTTTCTCCGTGACAAATCAGCTTTGCTTTCTGTGTGTGCGTGCCAGAGGAGGCAGTGCGCCGATTGCCTCAAGGAGGTTTTAAGCACAAGTCATAGAGATGCAATAAGTTGTGGTTGTGTGTGTCTATCTGAGCAGAAAAACTACAGGGCCTGAGACTTCTGCGTGTGCGTGCCCGGAGGCTAGCCTCATCTGAGCAAAAGTTTTGAGATTGAGCTTTGGTCGTTTAAAAGCGAATCTGCATAAACTTACGCGTTAAGCTTGATGAGTATGAAATTCATTTTTGCCACTTACGGAAAGTTCTCAATTTTCTGTTTCAGAATTTTTAGTAGTAGTAGACATTAGATGAAAAAATAACGAATTACGACTCTGTTAAACTTAAAAGTGAATTAATTGTGTTTTATAGTAAAGAAACTTTGTAGAATGATAGGGATACAGTGTCATCTTTGTTAAAAAATTTAATCGAAAATAATATTACTGACGTTATGCCGGAGTTAACAAACTTATTTGAACTTATATGAACAATCCCTGCTACATCAGTTAGTACAGAAAGGAGATTTCCTGCTTTGGAAAGAATTAAAGATTATAGAACAAATACAATGGATCGAAATCGGCTATCGGATTTGGCTCTTTTGAGCATAGAAAAAACGTTGGTAAAGGAACTGGAAAAAGACCCGCTTTGGTATTACAATATTATAAATAATGTTGCGACCATTAAGGAATGTAGAGTAGATTTTATTTATAAATAGCTATAAATATATCTATGTATGTATAGAATATATGCAATACGGCATAAAATTTGAATTCTTATTAGCTTTTGCTTTTGTTTTTAAATATATATATTTATATAATGTAGTGTAGAGGCGATAATGGTAACAAAGGTGATTGTCACTATTTTTGGCTAGCGTGGGGCCACAAATTAAATTATGGAATTTTCTGCCTCCTCTGTTTAGAATACCACGAGCCGCCACTGTTTCATAGACCTTTTAATGGAAGGTATTGCTAATGTAATGTACGTATCCACCTTGCTATTTAACGGCTTTTTTTATCTTATGCCATTTTAATCCATTCCGATCAACATACATATTAGTTATGACTTTCAAAGTGGCTCACTTTTGCTTTTAGAGCTTATAGGGTATGAAATACTAAGAGTATATCCAGATAACATCTGAATAAATTATTAAATCAACAAAAAATTAAATCTTTATCGTAACTGGAACACATTGTTATTAATAGAAATAGAACGAATTAAGAAATGAATACCTTTAGTGTAGATTCTCCAAATGGTAAGGATACCACGGAAGCCTTGTACTATGGTGCTGGAATCATCATTTTAACTACAATTAGTTCGTTAACATTTAACCATTTCACCATGAGTGGCTTCCACAATGGAATGAGGCTGCGTGTAGCAGTGTGCAGTGTTATTTACCGAAAAGCTCTGCGATTATCGCGGACTGCCCTCGGGGACACAGCACCTGGAAAAGTAGTAAATTTGCTGTCGAACGACGTTAGTCGATTTGACATCATTTGCATTTTCCTGCACTCAATGTGGACAGCTCCCCTGCTTGCCATTATCGTCGGAATTCTACTGTGGAATGAGGTGCGATGGGCAGGAGTTGTCGGGATAATAGTCGTTTTTATTGTCGTCCCTATTCAGTGTAGGTATTTATTTAAGGGAAGTGGTCCGCCTTTTATCTAGCCTTTTCGTTTGTTGTCCACAGCATATACTGGAAAACTTTCATCGAAATTTCGACTTCAGACAGCGATTCGCACAGACGAAAGAGTACGCTTTATGGATGAAATTATTTCCGGCGTTCAGGTAGTTAATATTATTTTTTGTGATTGATACTAACAAATTGGTTCTGAATTGCATGTAAGTCTCATTACTAATATTTGCATGATTCATTAAGCTTTCTCTTCTTTTAAGATTTTATGGCATAAAATGCTTAAACAAATCAAAATTTAATATTTAATTTATATATTATATACAGTACGGTAAAAACTTTTAGGACCACTCTATGTAGTTCTTCAGGTAGATTTAGTTTTCTGAAGCATGCCTTTTTTAAGTTATACAGAGGGGACGAAATCAATGGAAAAAGGTTTATTATAGCCCTGCATCGATTTTCCTCTTCTGATGAACCTAGAAAGGGTACGTTTCAAAAATTAAAAGTTTCCAAAATTTTGAAGGTGTCCTAAAAATTGTTCACATTACTGTTATGTGTACATATGTTCATACAGTACAAACCGTGATTCGTGAAAGTGATTTCTTGTAAATATTTATATTTCGAACACTTTGATTTAAAGTGTCTACATATGATAATAATTTTTATAATATACCTTACTTGAAATCCGATCATATGCTATATGCTATTATGTTACAAACTTGCAAGCTCTTGACGCACAATAGAGAATAGTATAAAATCGGCGTCAGAAAATATCAAAATTAGGTTTTTTTTTAAGCGAACACGCACTTTTTGATGAACCATTTGGTAACAATTTGGTGTTTTGCATTTATTTGGGCTTTGGTTATTTAAATTGAAAAATATGTCTATACGGTATAAAGGTAAGTATGTGTACATGTATAGAGCAAAAAGTTGATACTATTTTTATAATATGCGATACGACAAAAAGTTAAGGCTCTAGTTCAGACTAAAGCCGCAAATTAGGCGGAAAAATTTATAATTAATGATTTCGTTTCTAGAACAAATTTAATTTTTATAGGAATTAACTTCAACAAATCTTTCGTTTTGCACGGGATTTAATCGTAGTTTTCGGGTCGAGTACAGGTATAAAAGATAGATTTCTAAAATAGCAAAATATGTTCAACATCGTAAGAATTTCATATAAATAAATATGCAGAAGCAAAATTATTACGTCAAACATAATATCAAATACTTTCTATGGTAAGAATCTATGACCACAGAAAATAATAATAAGTAAACAAGTGACACACACAAAATACTCTTGATAACAATCTCTTGATACACTAACCTACAAACCTTTCCAAATCATCTCAAGGAATAGTGTGATTTATCAGACACCGCTCGAACAAATTCTTCGTTAAAAGATATAAAATCAAATGAGGTCATATAATATGTTACAATTGGTTTATCTAATCTACAAAATTTTAATCTAAGCACCATTTAAAAGATCAAACACACAAATTGCCTTTTCAAGGTTCTTTTGGGACACACACTTCACTTCATTTTAGCAGTGGATTCTGGTTTGTAGCTATTTGATTATTTAACCTTAGATACACGCAAATATTTAAATTTTTGGAGTATTTTTCACTAGTCTTATTTTGTTTTGACATAAACTCTCAGTGATTCAAAATGATTTTGTAAAATTTTATTAATTGATAAAGTTGAAAAATATGCCTGTAATGAAAAACACAAAAACACTGATATACACTTACGGCTAGCTAATTAAGACAGCCCATAATTTCATGAAGGTTATATTGTATTTTGGTGGTGTATTTTTACTAATTTGATAATAAATCGAACAAAGTCCCTCGTTCAATTTAAGTACTATAGCTTATATTTATATGGTAATTTACAAACACATATATATTTTTTTAATTTTTATTACATCCTCAAAGTTCTGAGTAAATATACGATATAGTACTTGTACAATTTGCGCAACATTGTAATTAACATAATCCAAAACCTGCTTTAAAACATAAGGAAATTTCAAACATGAACCATAAATTAATACGCAGTCGGAGGCTAATTACAGTTACATAATTACAATGGTAATATGATAATATGAAACTATTTACAATATGTTCGACTGTGGTGAGAACTTGTGGTATCTTTATTTAAACATTCTTAATAGTTCAATAAGCTGGTCCTGCATTGATATGGATTAATTTGGGTTTTTGAGTTTACTGGCAAGGTTCCAATACTCATCAGTGAAGAATAAGTTTTTTGCAATTTTGAAAGTTTTTAAAACTGAAAGCATTCCCCCCTCATGTTTTGTTTGTATAGAAATTGTTGTAACAAAGTCAGATAGTAAAGATACATATAAGTAAGTTTTGATTAAATTTAATCGACATCCTTTCATTATAGATTCAAATTGGTTTCGTTAAATTTGGCGATCAGTACTTTTAGAACAAAGTGTTTGCCAGTACTGAAAATGGTACAAGAAAGAAAAGCTAAAACAATTCTAAACAAACCAGAATCACTTTTCATATTTTAGAAATAGTTTAAAGAAACCAATATTTCAAATGTTTGACAATTTTTTTACATTTAGGGTGCATTCACCAGAGGAGATTGATGTTGTCTCAAATTCTGAAGGCTTATACTATGGAGTAGCTATGATTGGGCTTCTGGTAATTAGGTTGTTTTCCATGAGTCAGCTTACCTTCCACAATCAGCATACTGGAATGAAGATAAGAATTGCAGTCTGTAGTCTTATATACCGAAAATCCCTGCGTCTGTCACACACAGCCTTGGGAGATACTGCTCCCGCTAAAATTGTTAATCTACTATCAAATGATGTTGCAAGATTTGATATAATGCCTTTCTTTTTCCATATTATGTGGCTAGGTCCGCTTATTACAATCATAATAGGCATTATTCTCTGGTTCCAAATTCGTTGGGCAGCATTTGTCGGAGTTATTGTTGTTTTCACCGTAGTACCAATTCAATGTATGTATTTTATCTTCAGTCTTAATTTGCTCAACAGTTATAATGATTCTGTTTAGCTTATACTGGAAAATTGTCATCAATTTTTCGACTTAAAACTGCTATTAGAGCAGACGAGCGAATAAGGTTCATGGACGAGATTATTTCCGGTATTCAGGTAACTTTGCAAAAAATTCATTTCTGCAAAAACTGCTTCATTGCCCTGTTACTGTTCATTTTAAAAAAGCTTTTACTGTAATGGATTCATTTGTGTAGTAATTTTATTATTAACCTTTTTACTATTTCGCAAGAAAAGGAACGTGTAAAGGATAAAAATTGTTGGCATACTTTAAAAAATCCATTGTATTTTATGTACATATATCTTGTTTGGAAACACTTTTAAAATTGAAACAATTAAGTTGTTTTGAAGCGACGTATTGCCGAACAGGATGGAAGGATTTAACATTTGCTTTTATAAAATAGTTAAAATAAATATATAAATGGAAACCACACATGTATAAATAGACTGTTCTGGTGATTTCTTTTAGAAGTAAATAGCGCAATTTGTGTTCCTTCTTTATATATGTAGCATGGCGAACATTTCGAAATTGTAATACATTTTTAGAATTTTTGCACATTTGCCTCTATACAAACCACTTTTTCTTTTAACAAAATTTCAGTACAAACAACATTATGAAGTAGATATAACGCCGGAAATGGGCTGTTTGAACTTGTATAGTATGTATGTAAATTTATATTGTTTCCATTATTGCAATATTAGGACGAAAAAAACAAACTATTTTACTCAGGAGGGAAAGTTTCAAGTACGAAGCCTCGACAATATTTTGTCAGAGTGCGTTTGTCTCTAAACCCGTATTACTTTTCCAATTTCCAAAATTATTGCAAATTTTTTGCGGGAAATTATTCAGAAAGGATAAAAAATAATTATATTGAAAATAGATCTTTTTAAAATTTGAAATGGCAGCTTATATCAATATTAATATTAACTAAGTCATCTATCTTATAGATATCTTTAATTTAACCACATAGAACAAGAATAGCAAAAATAAGTAAAAGAAATTATAACTCAGCCCTTTTTTACTAAAAATAGCCCAATCTACGAAAAATATCCCAGTGAGCTAAATTTTTATTAGATAAAGTGCCGGCTTTGCGAGATATTCAAAGCAAAATTCGTGAAAATTTGTTTTTTGGTAAAAATCTCGTTTTCTATTGATCGGACGTCGGACTGTAAAGGTTATTATGAAAGTTGTAGATCATGAAATTGTCTACGAAAAATTGTATATACATTTTCTAATAATATTTGTGTATCTGACTTTAAATATACATTTTGATCTGTTTTTAAATCTAAATATAATATTTTTCACTCGGAACGGAACATATTTAGTTTAAAGTCTCCTCATGGTCAACGCTATTCATTGGTTTAGGTGTTAATATATGTATGTACATATGTGTAGACTACCTGCAATTGAGAACATGTTATTATCTTAAATTTTGTAGTTATTTAGATATTTTAGACCAAACAAGATAATTTCGGCTTAGAGGCTTAACAGTTTATTGTCTGCTTTTACATTAATTTGCTAAATCTACTTATATATAAATAGATAGATAGTTGATTTATCCCAAATGATACAGTTTCTATAAATAAGTGTGCCTAAACATAATACGTGAAAGCTTTTTCCATTTATTATTGTTTATTATTAAGTCCAAATTCATAATCGTTTACCAAAATGTTTATGTCGATTTGTTTTACCTTGATGAAGTGAGTAACATTTTAAATTGGAGTGTCTGTCATGTTGCTTTATATTTTAAGTTAATAGAAAATATTTAACATTGATTGTTTAATCATTTTCGGTTCGTTTGATCGAATTAAGAGACATGTTATGGTTGTTCTTTGATATCGTTAAAATTGATTTTCAGGTGATAAAAATGTATGCTTGGGAAATACCTTTCTCAAAATTGATCACTCTCGCTCGTCAAATGGAATTGAAAGTTGTGAAAAAGAATTCATATGTCCGTGCCCTTTATATGACCTTCAACATGTTTACAACTAGGGCCGCTATGTTTTGTACAATGATGACAATGGCTCTTACCAATGATGAGATCACCGCCGCCAGAATCTTCGTAATCTCATCATATTTTAACGCGATCGCATGGACAATGTCTCAAATGTTCGTGCGGGGCGTTGCAGAAATCGCTGAAGCCCTAGTGGCTTTCAGGCGGTTGCAAAATTTCCTGGAGTACGAGGAGAAAAGTGTTGGGTCAAATCGTAATGTAAAGGAGAAATTTTTGAATGAATTCGGTAAAAATGAAATCAAAAAGTCCATCGAGAGCCTTGATATACCAAACGATGTAATGGTATCAATGAAAAACGTCACAGCTCGATGGGACATGTATGAAGGTACTCAACCTCGAGATAAGGTTCCAAAAACAGACAACCTGGGTAATTTGGAAGCTAAAATAAATGGTTTTGACGAAATATATAGTCCGCCTACATTGAATCATTTTACCGCCGACTTTAAAAAGGGCAAATTAGTTGGAATTGTAGGTCCTGTCGGTGCAGGGAAATCCTCTCTACTGCAGGTGATTCTGGAAGAGTTACCAATTTTAACTGGTAGTTTGCATGTTCAGGGTAAGCTTTCTTACGCATGTCAGGAGCCTTGGGTATTTGCGGCTTCGGTGCGACAAAATATTTTATTCGGAGAAGAGATGGCCAATCGGCGATATGATGCTGTTGTGAAATCCTGTGCCTTAGTTAAAGACTTTGAACAATTCTCTGAAGGAGATAAAACGATTATTGGTGAGAAAGGAGCTTCGTTATCTGGCGGACAAAAGGCAAGAATAAGGTAAATTTCAACAACCTTAAATTAAGACGCTTGAAAATTGATAGTCAATATCCTGTGCACTTGTATGTACGTAATTTTATAATAATAAATTTTTACATAAAAAAACACCCTATATACTCACATATTGTTTATGACGGTTATTTAAAGTCCAGTGTTTAGTAGGGTAATAACAAATTTCTCGGGAATTTCTAAATCGATTCACATATAATATTAGTAAAGAACACAATCCAACAGCGTCTAGTAATTAGCATTCGGATTCTTTAAAGATTTCATATATAGTGTTGAATTTTCTTGGAATATTGTGTATATAATTTTTAAACCTTTGAGATAAATGATTCCAAGAACCCTCATGTTCTAATTTTGATAAAAATCGTACAGTATTTTAAACCTAAAATCTTGAAAACGTTTTATTTAATTGTTAACATCAACAGCAATTTTGGAAACTTTGTTAATATTAATTTTTAACGTAAAGTTAATATCACCGAATTTTTATAAGAAACTATTTTTATAATAAAACATAGTATAGATATATTAAAGATATAGGTATATATTTATAATGCTACCTTCCACAAAAATTTGATTAAAAAATATGATGCTTGCCAACTTTCAAGCGTTCTCGGTGTATGCAGCTTATTAAAGGCCCTCAAATATTAAAGATTTGATAAAAATTTGATAACAGTTTGGCTCGTGCTATTTATCGGGAGGCAGACGTTTACCTCTTGGACGATCCTTTGAGTGCTGTGGATGCTCATGTTGGTCGACATTTGTTCGATGAAGTAATAGGACCTCGTGGACGTCTTGCGAACGCAACTAGGATTCTTGTGACCCATCAAGTTCACTTCTTAAAGGAGGCCGATTGGGTTATTGTTCTCAACGATGTAATACATTTTAGTATATTTAAAAATTGGATGATACATTTTGTTTTATTTTAGGGTAAGATTGAAGCGCAAGGACATCCAAAAGATCTTTCAAAGAGTGGTATAGATTTTGCTACAATGCTTGAAACTGAAGAAAAAGAAGATACGGATTGTCCACCACGAAGAGGCAGTAGTAGAAGTCGTACTAGTTCGAAAGGTTCTGTTTCCTCTTTGGCATCTGTTATAAGTGGGTCTGATAAAGGAGATGATATGGATGACAAAGAATCTCCTGAAGGACCACAAGATTTAGAAAAATCCTCAAAGGGTGTAGTGAAAGGATCACTTCTTGGAAGATATTTGCTGTCAGGGGATAACTATTTTGTAGTTGCATGTATTTTTCTATTATTTCTTCTAACACAATTTGCTGTAAGCACGGCCGACTACTGGGTGTCCTTCTGGACAAAACAAGAGGAGTTGAGAATTTATTATAAAGAAAAAAATTCTACGATTATTGATGTGAAGATAAACGAGACTCTGGATACAGATTTCTATCAAAATATAACAACGGATTTGAATGAACCATATTATGAAATGCCTTTTATTCTAAGCACCAGCACTTGCATGATCATTCACGGGGCTATTATTTTGGGAATATTTTCCATCGGCATATTTCGGTCAATAGGATTCTATAACAGTGCCATGAGATCGTCACAAAAACTCCATAATGGGATGTTCAAAGGAATTATATTGGTAAGATATACGAATATTTTAATTTACATACATATTTCCAAAATAATCTGTACAGGGTCATTTTTGATAATTAAATAGTTAAGATTGGAATATGAGCACAAAATGTATAATTGCTTACACCTTAGAAATGCTTAGTATATGTTTGCCAGAGGTACTCATTTTTTCTATTTTAAATAGTAAATAAATAATAAATACACAAATGACATTAATTTGATATGATAATTAATAAATATAATTTGTTTCTATAGCAAGTCATAAATGTATTCACTTCATGGACATCTCCTAATTTAAAATATCGTGATATTTCTTCCGTCCTCGCGATCTTGAAAATCCTTGCATATTAATGACATCACCCAAATTTATGAAATAAAGTCCCTTGCCGCATCTGTCTCAAGTCGAATAAGACTGAAAATAATGGGTCCATATGTGAAGTGTAAACGTCGCATTCGAGAATAGAATTCATTCTCTATCATTTTTGATCTTTGTAGGCTTGTAAAATGTATACACCATACATATTCCGATCGGAGCTGTTGAAATATCTTGTACATAAAAATAATTTATATTATTTAATGTCCTTCAAATGTTTGTAGGCTCCCATGCGATTTTTTGATACGAACCCCTCAGGAAGGATTCTAAATCGTTTCTCCAAAGATACAGGCGCAGTGGACGAAATGCTTCCAAAGGCAATGTTAGATGCTTCGCAAATCATTTTAAACATGATGGGATCCATTATAGTCGCTTCTGTAGTGAAACCTATTTTCCTGGTTCCAGTTGCGATCCTTGGAGGCCTATTTATAATTGTTCGCAAAATATATTTGAAGACTTCAAAAAATATTAAACGTCTTGAAGGAATGAGTAAGGCAGGAAAAAATTAAGGAATGCAATATAGGTAATTAATCGATGTGTTTGTATTTTTCAGCACGGTCACCAGTATTTACACATTTGGCAGCGACTCTATCTGGTTTATCAACCGTACGAGCCTTCGGTGCGCAAAAGGAGCTCATAAAGGAGTTTGATACTCACCAAGATTTGCATTCAGGAGCGTGGTATATGTTCATAAGTACATCTACTGCTTTTGGTCTTTCGCTTGATGTCATCTGCTTGGTGTTTATGGCCTGCGTGACCTTTTATTTTCTACTGTTGGACCAAGGTTTGACTTCTTAATATTTTTATATAAATAAATCCGATATTGTAAGTATATTTTAGATGCTACCGGAGATCAAGTGGGTTTAGCAATAACTCAAGCTATGGCTTTAACTGGTCTTCTCCAATGGGGCATAAGACAAAGTGCTGAAGTTGCAAATCAGCTCATGTCCGTAGAAAGAATGTTAGAGTATTGTGGATTAGAATCTGAAAAACAACCTGATAAACCAATTGAGTTGCCAAAAACTTGGATTTCTGAAGGTAAAGTGGAGTTTCGCAATGTTTTCTATCGTTACTATGAAGGAGCTGAGCCAGTTCTTAAAGGAATTAATTTCTTAGTAAAGCCACAAGAAAAGGTAAGCAGTTTAGTCATTCCTTATTTATTAATAGGACCCTCTTTTTCTTATCTAATCGTTTCAGTATTTAATTTAATATACAAATATCTTTCTTTTTGGCCTATGTGTTCCTGTAACTGAAAATGTTCATTTCACTTTAGGTTGGAATTGTTGGCCGCACTGGTGCTGGAAAATCGTCCTTAATAGGAGCTGTCTTCCGATTGGCTCAGGTTGAAGGCGAAATTTTGATAGACGATGTGAATACCGCTGATATACCATTAAGTGAGCTTCGAACAAAAGTTTCAATAATACCACAGGATCCAGTTTTATTTTCAGGAACAATTCGAAGGTATACTTGCAGATATACAGATTCAACTAAATTATTTTAATATTTTAAATTTAGAAATCTAGATCCCTTTGAGGAATATCCAGATGCAGATCTTTGGAGATCGTTGGAAGCAGTAGAACTGAAGGACATCGCAAGTGGTTCTTTGGGACTCCAAACAGCAGTCATGGCGGGCGGAAGTAATTTCAGTGTAGGACAACGGCAGCTTGTGTGTTTGGCACGAGCAATTTTACGTAACAATAAAATCCTTGTTCTCGATGAAGCCACAGCCAATGTAGATCCATAGTAAGATCCGCTTTTCTTTTTATACAAATTTATTCCAATAGAAAAACCTAACTTTATTATTCTTCTCCTTCCTAGTACGGACAGTTTAATCCAGACCACTATCAGGCAGAGGTTCTCGGCATGCACTGTTTTAACCATTGCCCATCGTCTTCACACTATTATGGATTCGGATAGGATCATCGTTATGAACTCCGGCATTGTTGAAGAATTTGATACTCCTTTTGAACTTCTGCAGAATAAACACGGAATCTTAAAAGATATGGTCAAAGCTACTGGACCATTAGAATCAGAAAGACTGCATCAACTTGCCAGAGAAAAACATCAGTCTATGCAAAAGTTATCCTGAAGGCATAAACGTATGTATTCAGTACTAACTTTCATTAGGATAACGTGATTGACTTAAATCTTCCAAAATCTACAAAAAAGTATTGTATTTATAGAATTAATGGAAATAAGTGTAATATTTTTATAACAATGTGTTTTTATTGCCAAGGGCTTTGCCAAACATGTTTGTTTAAAATACGTCGCACACATACGTAAGTTCCAAATATCCTGAAAGTATCTAAAGTTGAGTTTCCAATTTTATCTACTCAATGAAAATTTGCTTTATTATATTTTGGCGGGAAACAGTATCGGAATCCAAACTAAATAGCGGTTTAACTTTGTTTAGACACTTTTCCAGTCATATGAACAATTAATTAAGGTAGTTATAAATTTTTAGTGATGTTTTTGTTATATTTCATAGCGTATAACTAAAGTGAATACACGAAGGTAAGTATAGTTGAATATACTTTGTTTTTGGCAAGATAAAGAAAATAAGTGAAGAAATAATAAATAATAATAATTGGAGAAAGATGAAAAGTTTTAGCTGCTAGTTTTGGCGTCGGAATTGATACTGTAATCAGAAAAATTTAAATATTTGTCGGACGCCATCATCCGATCCACAAAGCTCGCAGGAGTACCGACGGATTTCAGGTATTGGTCCTCCGAAGATAAAATTAGGTATGGAATAGGGAGGACGATGCATGGGCCGAATATGAAGAGAAGATAATTTGATTTTGCTATTAAAGCCAATTAATTGTTCAAATGAAAATCTTCTTTCTATAAATTGTTCATTTCTTAAAATGTGTATTCGGGTATAAATTCCAATGTTGTGTATCTTGCTTCTGAAATTCTTTCTTTTTGATATGAAAATAATACAAGAAGTAAAGAAAGTGATGCGGCGGATTAAATCGGATTTATTTGCAATTATATACATATATCTTCTTACTACAGCTAACTTTTAAAGGGAATTATAACAAAAACTCATTCGTGCTCTAATTACTATTTTTGATTTCATAAATTGTTATTTAGAGCTGCAAACCGCAATTTCATAAATGAGGAGTTTGTTGTTTCGGACACCACAACATTTTCACTGTAAGAAATTATTTTAGCTTGAAGCGTGCAGGGTAGATTTGAAAATAGATATAATTTTTAAATTTGTCGCCTTTTCAGGATGAGATAATGAGAAAGAAATAGGCACAGCTACTAATCCTCTAATGATTGTAAGGTTTTGTCATCCAACAAGACAAAATTATTACTCCTCTACATATTTTATTTTATTCTAAATATACATAAAGAAGGAAAACACACGAACACGAAATAATTGGCACCAAAAGTATTATCTTTATTTCCACCTATTATATTTATAAAATCTTCAACACGCTGTATTAACCAATTCGATCATTTCGCATTGATCGTCTGTATTCTGCTGCATGTTGGTAGTAAACTTTTGAGGTAGAGTTGTTGATTCTGTTTTTAAAACATTTCGCAGAGAGGTACTCTCACCAACGCTTCGATGTATACCGGACCTATTATGTTTGCAAGACATATTACTACACCAATACCTTTGCAAGATGTTCTGAAATAAACAAGAAATTGATATCATCAAAATAGTAAAGATTGCTTTGAGATTTGTGCAAACCTTAAATCCTACACGAAATTTTTTATTCATAAACACGTACAAAATTGGATTGATGCATGAATTAGACGCTCCTAACCATTGTGCTACTGGCAGAAGCATGTCGATGGCATTTTGAAGACTGCGATTGTATAATATAAAATCGCTGAACTTTACGACACAAAACAGAACGTAGAGAGGCATCCAGGAAAATGCAAACGTGATGACCACCACAAGGACCATTTTGATAACCTACAGGTCTTTTACAATTTTAAAAGTTATTAAACAAAAAATGTATACCTTCACTCTACTCCTTTGTATCGCATCATAATTATTACTTCTTGGTATCCGCTCTCCTGGGACATTGCGATTGACGACATTTCTCCATATAATAAGGTAACAAATCGAGATAACAAAAAGGGGTACAAGGTAACAAACGATCAAGTTAACTATTATAAAAAATATATTTTCTGTTTCTCGAGATGGCCATAATTCTAGACATATCTGAAAAAATCTTCATTAAATTTTTAGTATCTTGACCGGTTTCCGATCTTACCTCAAATCTGTTAGTAGAATTACCAAGTGGTTCTATAGTGAAAACAAACAGCCACGGAAGGTTAATGAAGAGCGCAAAAAGCCATATGAATATTACTATGATTTTATACTGCCTGCTGGACATTGTTCCCGAAAGAGGGAATGCTATGGCTATACACCGCTCAATCGAGATGGCCATAAGAAAATTCACCGAAGCGGAGACTGAGACTCCCTGAAAGTAAGCAACTGCTTTGCAGAAAAAGAGTCCGAGTGTCCAAGCTAGAAAAATTAAAATATATTTAATCACATACTTAAGAAAATAAGAATTTATAAAATGAGTTCTTTAAAAAAAGTAGTATCAAGGTCAGTCCAAAATGTTTGCAGGTTATTTCATAACTGGGATAGCTCAAATGCTATTTACTAATTTGAAAAATATATATGTAAATAAAAATTACAAGTCTTCCTAATTTATACTGATGTTAAGTATTATGTGGTCATGAGGTAGGGTATGTTATAATGAAATAATCGGGAAGTTGAAGATAAAACTTGATAACAGTTAGAAACCTTTTTCTTTATTAATATTATACATAATAACTTTGCATTGAAACAATTTTTCAAAGCAGTTTAACTTAATTTGCTGTCATCGCGTTTCTACTATGTATTTGTACGGTTTATTACTATTTTAAAACCTATTGAAAACAAGTTGCGCCTGCGTGACCCATATAATAAATTCTCTCATAAGTAGGTAGGTATGTAGAAAACAAGGATTTCTGAAACTTTTAGGTACCAATTTTAAGCGCAAGTTTTTGAAGTATGAATATAAGGTCTGTTAAAAGTATAACATACACTACAAAGAAAATAGATTTGAAAAATTAAATTTATTTGTAGTTGTCCCATTCATGTTAACATAAAGTTCTTTAAACATAATAAACACCTTTGGAGGTTTTTACCAAAAATCAAAGTGTAAGTCGTACTCCATTAGGCAACCTGCGGCACTATTTTGTCCTATGACGGATGGATGCGATTGAGTGCGTTTTTTTCTCAACAGTTTATATACTCTGTAGGGTATACATTTTTCATTTTCTTAAATATTATTTATTTCCACGTAAAGGGAGCAGAACAGACTGTATTTATATATGTAATTTTATTCTCACAATATTTTCAAGCGTGCATTATTAACCTTTTAAACTGTAAGATATCGATTTATATTACCATCAACCCTCAGCACGACAAGGCTCATTAGGGATGTAAGGACTGGAACAAAATAGGGAGAACATTTGCATATGAAGTACCAAAGGTAAATTGAATTGGATGCCGAAATTAAACTCAAAACACCTCAAGATTGACATGCTCTCGACACCTAAATTGCTTGTCAACTTTAAACTTTCTTTTTCATTGTCGTAATCCCTTACCTGTGTATAGATTAGCTGCCAAGGTGAATGGTAGGCAGAGCAGGTTGACTAGAAGATCGGCAACAGCTAAATTTGCTATGAACTGATTTGTTAGTGAATTCATTTTGGTCGTTTTCACAACAACGATGACCATGATATTACCCAGAATGCCCAAAACAATTACACTGATGTAAGAAGCGCTGAAAAGATAATTTGAATTGGTAATTTGGGGAAACAGTCCCTTTTTTGAAACTTAAATTTAAGGTACGGGCAAAAAAATAAAAATCGAAACAGGGGTGAAGTTAACTTTAATTGGCGGCAAACTGGTATGCTAAACTTTTTTGTTTGCGGAACTCATTATTAAACTTTATTAATCTTATTTTATTACTTGCAAATATTGTTTTAGGAATATTTATCAAATACATAAATGCAGTTACGGCATTATTTCTTAGTACACCCTTTCTTAAAATCTACGACGGTTTAATTTCATGTTGCGCCATTGTGGACCAAAAATGCGACTTCAACTCCTTAAAACCAATATTTTGTGATTCATGAAATATAATTGGATAAAGTTATTTATGTATAAAGGTTAGCACAAGCAATAAGATCTTTTTGTCTGTGAATGGGCTCAATCTTAAATAAAACTGATTTTGAATTAATGGGTGTTTCTTTATTAATTTCATAGGGTATAAAATTACACATACCAAAGTTTTTGAAAACTCATTACACTATGTAAAGTCAAAGGATATAACATGCTAGAGGTTGTGAGATCGTAGTAACCCAAATAGCATTTTTTATATCTCAGTACATGAGTGCACGCAGGAAGTTTTCAGCCTTCTTAAACTTAGAATTCTGTGTACAATTTCATAAAATATATATACTTTAACGTATGGAAATTTCCCAAATTATACTTAGAACGAAAGTAACTTAATATAATTAATTCAGAAACTACATATAGGCATTAATAAAATTGCCGCCCAAACTTGCTTCTCTCCTGAAAAAAAAAATTTTATTAAAGGATTTTAGTATTTTGCAGTATACATTTTTTCCCACCAAATATCCAAATGTCGAATGTTTTTATGATTTTTACAAGATACATTAGAGAAAATAATATTAATTAAAGCAAAATCTTTGATATTCTTTCTCTGTTACGCGTACGCACACCGAAAATCTTCTCTTCGTCGCACTCCCAAAAACTCTTAAAACCGTAAAAATCATCTGGCATTTTATATACTTTTTGAAAACAGTTCTATGTATAAGCAGCTTCTATAAAGTTTAGCCTTATTACAGTATTACCTTAAAAACCATCATAGTTACAAAGCACAACTTTAACATCATATAGCATGTGTTTACTTTAAAAAAGTTGAATTCGCAATCGGAGCATATGCGCCAGGTTTATCTATTTTAATTAATTCTAAATAATTATTTAACAAATTTCTAGGTTTGTTCCATTTATAGAGCACCGATTTCCCGTTTTGCTCTATCTTACCTTGATCGTGGTGAATAAGCCTAGCTATTTTCTAAATAAGTAATGCGAACATTTTTAAGACCACTTCAATGTTTCGGAAACTTTTAATTTTCTGAAGCATACTTTTTTTATGTTCGACAGAGGAAGAAAATCAATGCAGGACTAAATTTAAAAGTTTCCTTTTCCATTTACCTCTCTCTGTCCACCATAAAATACGCATGTTTCGGAAAACTATAGGTTTCGAAGAATTAGAGTGGCCCTTAAAAAAATTCACAGTACTGCATATATGTATGTACATACATATATGTAAGTATATTCCTCTAACGTTTAAATAGTCCTTTTAAATGTTACAAAATGTTGAAATGTTGGCCAAAACTTCCATTTTGGGTAAGGCAAGATTTTTTTTATGTGTAGATTAATGCACGTATAAAACTCGGTTTTCGGGATCGAAAGCCCCTGATTGGCCGCCATTTTAAAAAAGAGGGAGGGGATACTTACTCCATTATGCAGGATATCGTTGAAAAGAGAATTTAAATTTATTATGAGGTTAAAGAAAAATCTTGTCCTACCCAAAATGCAAGGTTAATGTAACATTTCAATGGACTAAAAATGGAACTAAACAAGTATGTAAAAAGTGACTAATGCGGGCAGCAGGAAACATACATTCAACTTAAACGACAAAAGCATAAAGAACAAGAAATCAGGTTGATCTATTTTATGCGCACATACATACAGATACATATATAGACCTCGAGAGAATACGAAGCAGTTTCCTTTTACAGAAAACTAAACTCCCCATAAATATGTAGTCTGTCTAATCAGGAGATGATCAGTACCAACGATTTGATAAGTGGCTACAAAGGAATTACAGGAAGTGACATTTTCGTAATCTAGAAAGAAGGCATCGACCAACTTTAATTCCTTTGAGGACTGAAGCAGGGTATTTGCTTTTAAAAATTAGAAGACTTGAAGATTTCTTTATTAAAATACATTCAGCCAAATAAATTATACATACGAGTATATGTATTAAAATTTCTATAGAATTTTTCCATACTTACGAACTCTCCATGTCCAATCACGTCACATTTTGAGAAAAAGGTTCTTAGCATTTTAGAGAAATTTTAAATATTCGTTTTATAAATATAACGAATTTTTGCAGATTATAATATGTATACAAACCTCAAATGAATGCTTGAAGCTTTAGCTATTACTATTACAAATATTACAACACTATAAGATTTAACACTTCCCGAAATATTCTAATAAATTGTTAATTATTTTGTTAACCACTTACTGCACACAATTGATATAGGAAATGAAAATCACAATTGCACACTCATTAAAAACTTATTCTCAATTATGCTTAGTAAAACCTATAGGATGATGGTATTTAATATAGAATTAAAAAGTGATTTGGTTTTATTATTATACATATATTACGAAGCCCTTTCCACGTTCCATTAATTGTTGGTATTAATTTTCGAAAATATCCAATATACGATTTATTGTCTTTTTAGCATTAGTTTTCTAAAAAAATGTGGCGTGATAGAAAAAGAATTTAAAGTTGGTGATTAGTTACCAAAAAAGATGAACACTGCTTATTGAGTACTTAAATATTGAATCACTTTAGTATTAGAAAAATGAAATGAAAATAATAAAATTGGTTCATGATTTCAAATTAGGATCAAATTATCCCTTTAAAGTTCATATTGGAATAATCTTGCAGAAATCTGTCCCACCTACTCGACGTCATTTCTTGTAACAATCCCCAAGTAGATATTTTCGAGCTCCTAGTTTGGGTAATTAATAAGTCAGAAAGTCAAAATCCATTAGATAAAGTGAAAGCTTTTATACAATTAATTAATTGTTTCATATAATTTCTCACGAATGAATGATGATTGTCAAGGTCGGGAGATGTTGAAATTGGAAGAAAGTCGTTGGAATGCTGCCGAATACTTCTGGTTTTCCATTGGGTATTATATTTTGAGTGAAATAATTAATTTAAAGTGAAATTTACGTACATAGCGTGAATGAGACAGACACTCAATTGCCAGTACGTACATATATGGTATATGCTTACAAGCGACGGGTGCGTATTACACACATTTATCAAAAAAGATGGGAACAACGTCTTGATGTTTCATTAGAATGCTAATATTTACAATGGTTTCCTTCTGCGACGTTTAAGAATCTTATATTTGCGGCGTAATTGTAGTTGAAGTTACATATTTTAACCATATATGTTAATAGCAGATATGAGACGTTTACAGGCATTCTTTAATACTTCATATGCTATTTAGCGCGGAGATTAGATTGTGTTCACACTCAAATCTTGTAATCCAGGGTCGTTTTAAAAATAAAAATCCTCAAATTTAATTGATTCTCAAATTTCTTTGAAAGAAGTCCCAAAATACAAAGGCTATTGTGCGCACCAAATCAAGTACACGAAAAAATAAATTCATACTGAAAACATTATTGACATAGATTATGAAATGTGGAAGTTATCGTGCCCACAAAAACAGCATTTATGAGAAAAAGCAGCTCTCCACTTCTTTAAAAATTATATTTATGTGTGGGGTTATAAATTATAATGTTTTGATCAATATATTTTGTTTTGAGTGTTTTTGTGCAAAATCATTACACACAACATACACATATTAAGCGAGTCATAAGATTAAATATTTGGATCTCAAAACTTTGTTCAGTGTTCATAAATTTATTGATGACTGAAATGATGTTTAACTAGTATCTAGGTATAAATGTTGCCTTTCTAAATTTATTAAAATGTTTTATGTGCATAGTAAATAACTGCAAATTAGAACCTCCCGGTATAAATATACAATACACGCACACCCATTTGTTTCACAATATTTGGCAAAACGGAAATACTCGTCTGGATATGAAAAAAAATTGTGAAAACTTCAAAATCTGCAAAATTCCAAATTTCACTCATATTCTTCTTTGTTCACAGAAGTTGAGCTGTACGCATTACTTTAGAATGGATTAACATGGTCTCATTTATAGTACTATTGTACTTGTAATTGTACTTAAAAGAATTGAATTACCATTATAGTTACTGGTGTTAGTACTTCATCATCGCTAAAATCGCATAAGCATTAATCGGCACTGCTAGCATTACACGGAATTACTCTACATTACTCCGGAAGAATAAAGAGGAACGCCCTTTTTTCATTCGTTTGACTTATTTATTAAAATTGGAAAAAGGCATGTACTCTGTACTTTTAGAGAATCGCTACTGCTGAATGCAAACAATTTAAGGTGTAGTTGGATAAATAAAGATCATAACAATTTGATGCACTTTTCGCAAATTTCAAAATCTTCATATACATGCATACGTGAAGGCTTTTAAAATTCAATACAATGCAAAACTTGCTATCTATCTAACCCTAAATAGATAAGAAAATGAAAAAAATGCAGTTTCATATTTTCATTTCCAAAACATCTTTAAAATTCGTTTATTAAGTTCGTTTTACACTATGTATACTAAAACAGTTTACGGGGGTGATAGTGGTAACATATAACTTAAAAGGTTTAACTCTTGTGGCAGATAATTCCTTACAATTGTTAAATTTACAAAGTTCTTTGAAGTAAATAATAATATAAAAGATATGTGTATGCATCTCCATTTCATCAAAATTTTGAAACTGCGAATTAATTATGGTACATATTAATATTACGTTTTTGGAACTAATTATTCTGTGATTTTGTAAAATTAGAATAATAATTTTTTTATACCTCTATAGGAATTTAATAAATTGATAATTTTTCATCAACGATATTTGTAAGAGTTTTCACGCCTTATTGTGGGCATTATTGTATTGATGTAAAAGGTGTAAATAACTAGTTTGATATAAAAATTTTTATGAAAATACAATTATTATTATAAAGCGAAACAAGCTGTTTTTATTTTTTTCAAAAGAACAGAATTTTAAGGATGACACATACGAGTTATGTGCTCACTTTTTGTCAAATATTCATATGCAATATAGTATATGCACATTTGTATGTATATTATAATGACCCAAAATAAGTCACAAATAAAACTAGCTTAATACGTAGGCCTAAATT
The DNA here is from genome assembly GCA_959613345.1 of Tolmerus cingulatus. Classification (NCBI taxonomy): domain Eukaryota; kingdom Metazoa; phylum Arthropoda; class Insecta; order Diptera; family Asilidae; genus Tolmerus; species Tolmerus cingulatus. The sequence goes on along the minus strand of OY390709.1, from coordinate 23,379,132 downwards.
TGTAAACCCCTTGGAATTGGAGTTAAATTGCTATTAAATTAGATTAGAAATGAAGAACGGATTACACAGATTATAAACCACTTGGCTTAATCCTCTTGCAGTCCTTTAAGATCGAATCTAAACAAGAAATCAGGCTCTGCCCACGCCATACTTACCACAGCAGGCAAGTAATAAGATAACCATACCGCAAATCTTTGCCCTTTTCGAAGTACTCATCTGAATAAAAGTTATTTACTCTGCCGTTGGTCTCGGTGGCGTTGATTACCGTCATCTCCATTTGTGAGCACTTCAATTGCCGAACTTATTGAACATCACTATTAAGTATTGCAAATATTCGTTAAAATTCACTTGAACTGATTTTCCTGTGCTATGTGCGAACACGCATTTCACATCACAAAACGTAATCAAAACAGTTAAACGTAAATATTAAATAATAATTGAACAACCGTCGGAGCCGTTGGTAGTTCTCTTGTGCGTGGCGTGCTAAAGAATAGCAAACTCCTTTTGAAAAGATCCACTGCTGTACAGAATTCTAAACGAAGTTTCTCTACATGAGAAGGGGCTTGGGGAAAGTGCGTAAAATCCTGCGTACCGCCCACTCGCAGAGAAAACAGAAGTAACAGAGTATGTCAAATAGCAATTGATTCTAATCAGAAACAAAGTAATGGTGGACACTTTTGATATTTCGCCATGTACTCTATGGTAAGCTACTTCATAAACAGAATTTCTGACATTTTGCTAAAAAAAAAATCCATAAAGTAGAAAAATCATGAGGTTCTAGAGTGGTTCTAGAATTTGAGAAGGTGTATGTAGACGAAATATTTAAATAATATCGACAACGAAACGTTCCATCCTGCCAGAAAATTACTTCCGGATTTCAGTGAGAAAAGGATATTTTCTTTTGATTTTCTGTTATTAGATTTAGCGGTTAGAATTCTTATTCTCGAACACCTAAAAAAATTGAGTAAGGTAATTTCAGGGATGGTCGACTTTTTAGCATTACCTTCTAGGGAAGTACTTTCAAGGGCATTTTCGTGGGAAATTGTTCATATGGCCCTCTGTATTATAAAGGATAAAATCCTGTGTACGCTCTGGCTCAATCTTTAATATTCATAATGAAGAGGTCTTCGATAATCCACTGGAGGCGACTAAAGACTCCGTAATTACGTTAGATTAACGCTTCAAAGTGGAACTCCAAGAAGAAGTGAGACATTATTGCAATTCCATGAAACGAATGATAAGAAATCTGAATTGCTAACGAGCTCATTGAAACTGATATTGATTCTTGCTTATGATGTGCCTACTGGCGGCTAACGATGATACCGGCATGCAAAAATGACACGAATTGAGTTTAAAAAATATGTACCTAGCCGATAAATGGGAAATAAGCACCGTCACTCCATTCTCAACCGTAAGCAAACTTAAAACAACATTTCAGAGACCTTTAACTTTACTTCTACAATTTAATCCTAACTATGCAACTTTCTTAATTAATTATTGTATTTAATTATGAAGTGAACGGGTCGATTCAATGTAACAAAACCAGAGAGCTAAAATAACCATTATGTTGCACTTTTCGAATAATATTGTAAGAGAAATAGCACTTAAAATATATTGATTATTGATAACTATGATTTCATATTTATTTTTGGCGGAGCTTTTATAATTCTCATTTCTATTAAAAGTTATTTTCAAAGTTATTTAAATTAGATAAGTGTGACCAATCAAATTGATTATGACCTAATCATTATTCAAAAATGTATTCTTTTTTAAACAAACTCATTTATGTATAGTCGCAAGGACAAGATGCAATTTATGTTGGAATTTTTAAAAGTTGTAGCCTACAAGGATTGATACATTACATAAAAAAGGCTTAAAATTTGAACATTTTTCGAAAATCGTACATTTGAATTATTTTTTAAATTAATATATTAGGAGTTTTCGGTAAATACATATATTGCCTGCTTTTAAATGTTTATTAGGGCTATTTTGTTAATTTGAAGCTCAAGTTCGAATTTATTTTAGAGGTTAGCTAACTTGAAGTCGTATAGACAAAAAGTTAAGATTAAGAATTATTAAACGCAATATTAAATTAATTTAGTATTTTTTTTGGAAAAGTGTTGTTAATTAAAATAATAACACAAAAAAACCAACAAAAACAAAATATTCCAAACGTGAAGATTTATTAATTTCGTTAAAACAGTCACCTAAGTTATAATACCAAACATGACAAATTTCACTGAATACAAAAATGGAATGAGTTTCCTGTTTTGCTTTTGAGATTTATTTAAAATTTTAATGGTGGTTTTTGTTCTAACTCATTCATTCTTTACTTCATATGTATGCGTATATTCTGCTCTAAAATTTTGTTTTGCAGTAAAGCTACTTTTGATTTTGTTTCAATAAGTTTTGCGAATACCCTTTTATGCTTTGGTTTACCTAAAAATATAATATTATAGTTGTAAGTTAAGCAGTTATGGTTATGCAAATATTATGGGCATTCAGTGCAAATAACTCTTGTACCCTTGCATTTACTTTTGCGCCATTGTGTTATCACGGAAACAACTATGGAAATTTAAAATTTTACACTCAGTGCACTATTATATAAAACACTATTATTACCCTCATTGTTTTAATTGCATTGCTACGTTATGTATACTCATATTTACTTAACGCCGATACTTTTGGTATTTAATAATGTACATCCGCCATATGGGATTTAGAGCTATATTAGATATACTATATTACACTGTCACCCGACTTATACAGGCAACCAACATTTCAAAGAACTTATTTAATTACAACTAGTCGAAATTTTGAACACAATATTCCACTCGGACAGACAATGTACGCTAATAAAGACGGCGGGGTAAGAAGTCTTGAAAACTAGCAAAGTAAAAAGAATAAAATTATTTCTGTTCTCATTCAGTTCAATTCATTATATGGGATATCTCGGCTATGCAAATCGAGTTGGCTAGAAACAAGGTTCAAAAATCAATCAGGTGTTTTGGGTTTACCTTTATTTAAAGAAAAAATTTTCGAAATAATGTTTTGAGAACTGCATACCGATTGAACTACAGAGTGGTATCAATTTTTGCTTATGACATAAACTAATTTTGACGTAGGAATTAAAAACGTTGTATATATGAAGGAACACATTTATTGGACTTGTATGCTTAAATAAACTACAATTTTATATAAACAAACATTAAAATGAAATCAATGTAATGCAACATTTATCAACAATGTCCAGATGCCAAATACTGGTTTACATTGTTCTTTTGTTCAAAATTAAACAAAAATAAAATAAAATTAAGCTTAAAATGATAAAAACACATCTACGCTAAGATTTATAATAATGACATAAAGCGTAAAACTAATTAAGCAACGCATAATGTCCTTAGATTCATCAGATATAGGCAACTAAGAACTGCATTGCCGATATCTATCTGCATTGGCCTGGATTGTAGTTAGATAGGTTCCCATTACGTTGTTTAAAGAATTTATCTTCTTCTGTAGATCTTCTAATTTCTTTTCTTTCATATTATAGACATTGACCATACCTAGAAATTATGTGATTCTAAATATTGGATTCACTGTTTTGTAAATATTTTATAAAATCTGACTAATTCGTTTTAGTTCTAAAAATCAATTTTCCAAACAGTTTCATTTCAAAATAAAATGTTATTGATTTATTTAAAAATGATAATAAATTAATAATAACAGCAAATGACTAGAATTTATAGTTTGGTTGGAAAAGCACTAACATTTTACCAATTGCACTAACGATGTAAGTGAATGTGACGAATTTGAGTCAGAATTCAACATTATTAGTACACCACTTTTATATGATATGATCATAATTGGGACTCTCGTCTTACCTTTAAGTTCTTTTAACTTTCCATTCATGTCAATTGTAAGTTTTGAAGCGCGCTGTCGAAGTTGTTGAGCCCTTTCGCGAGCTGTTTCGGATGTTTTGGCCTTATCGGTAAGGGAATCATTTGCCGCTTGGAATTGGTTTCTCAACTAATGACAAAAAATATTATTCAATTATATTTATTTGAAAATAACTAAATATTAATATTAATACCTGTGAGGCATCTTCATAAACGTTACTAGCAGAATTTTTAACGTCATGAGCTTCTTTTGTAATATCTTTTGCATTTAGTTCATTTTGGGCAACATTCTTCTGCAATTGAGCGAGCTTCTTTACAAGTTGATCAACCTTTTCAGCTATTTTATTCGCTGGAATTTCAGCGTCTTTTGTCTCAGTGTCAATCTACAAGTGAACGATATATAAAATGATAACGTGCAAAAATTATTTTTCGGTAACCTTTTCTAAATCTTCCTTAGCCAGAGAAATATCAACATTCGCTTGATTTATTGCTGACGATGCTTTCGTTTGCGCAACATCTGCCGCATCTAGAGCTTGGATTACCGCATTTGCAATGTCAAGAATTTCTTCAGCCCTTTTCCTAAAAACCAAAATATTTATAATGAAAAATAACTTAATATGCAAGTAGGAATAAGGATCTCACTTTGTTTCATTGGCCATTAACCGAAGCTGTTCAACATGGTCTAGATCATATTGTGTGTTGCGTATGATTGCTTCTACATTTTCAAGAGATGCAACATTCTCGTTAATTTGATGTGCCAGATCATTAATTTCTTGTCGACGTAAGTGCAAGTCCAATTTTAAAGTTTTTTCAGCTAATTCCCTGATCTCTCCAGGAGATGCCGTATTATTATTTATAATATCAGTGAGATCCTTAATTAAATCATCTCCTTGTGAAATTAGCTTCTTTGTTCGGTTCAAGTACCTTTCCGCATCCTTGAAGGCTTCTTTCGCCTTTTGATAAGCATTAGATGCTTTGCTTAGAGGTAGCGAGCGAATCATACTATTAGCAGTTTCTTTCTTTTCTTGTATCGCTTGTTCTGTACTCTTAGCAATAGCCAACGCTTTGTCGGCTTTGGTTAAAGCTCCTTCTTCACAAGATACACCCCCGCAAGATCCACACCCTGCTCCACCGCAAATATTGTCGCAAGGGTTGGCCTTTCTACCACATATTTCGTTGTTAAGATTAGGAATACTTGCAGTTAAGTTGCCCAGTTGGTTTTTGTACTCGTCTATAGCATCATTATTGCTTTTTATGAGCTCATCAAAACTATCCTTATTCCTTTCGACTAAAGTTTCAGTTCTCTTGCACTGTCGTTCAGCATTGGCGTTATGTTCGTCTGCGTCATGTCTAATTTTAGAAAGTAAATCAACTCGAACTTGAGCATCTTTTGTTAGATTCAGTGCTCCCTCAATATTCGCTTCTTGAAGTTGGGTAGCATTTTCTTTGAGTTGATTTGAAAGATCTTTAATTACATCGCTTTGGTTCCTTAAAGATTCTAATTGCACAGAAGCCAAACTGATGTTTGTATAAATTTCTTGAAGTTTACCTTCAGAATTTTCAAGTTTTTCCTGGGAGATGAGATAGTATTTTCTTAAATCACCCACCCTTGCTTCCAAATCAACAATGTCGTGTTTACTAACAGTGGTATTATCAAGCAATTGTTGTATTTTGTTCAATTTATTTTCCATAGCTGTGAAATCTGCTGAATAGGCACCTGTGGCACCGACAGTTTTAATTCGTTTTGCCTTTTCGATAGTAGCTTTAGTTTCTTCCTCAAGATTTTTGAGAATAAGATCCCAATTGTCAAAACATTCTCCACAAGGTGAACAATATGGGGATTCCCCAAGATATCCTCTGGCACACATATCACATTTGTATCCTCCTATTCCAGGTTTGCAAACGCACTGTCCTGTTTCTCTGTCACATTGTGTCTGCGCTGAACCGTGAGGATCACACTGGCACCCTATTTAGAATAAATAATTAATAATTTTACACTCTATACCAAATACGCATTAGCATTTTGTTTAAAACAAACGGTGTTGTCGTAGATAAATTTAACCGTAGATCCATTATATATGTTTATAAATATATACTAACCGACTCGTAATCGGCACAACTATCTCTAAAATAAAACTAAACGTTAATACAAAATATGACGTTGCCGTTTAAGCACAATATGCTCTTAGAGTTTTAACAATAAACAATCAAAAATAATAGTCTGTGTCACTGCTGACAACCTCCTCTTCATGTATTTAAACTTTCAAGGAAATCGGTTTAACCGTTTCAAAGATTAGCCCGAGTTTCCACCACACTTGATACTTAGGTTTTTTCGAGGTCACTGGCATAACTACAAGCCACGGTTTCGACAAAACAAATATATAATATATAAATCGTTCAGAAGTAGGAAAGAATAATTACCGCGACACTCTACATTTGGATTTCCCCAAAAATTAGCTTGGCATTGGTTACATTGACGTCCTCCAAATCCTGGATTACAGTGGCACTGACCATCATACTGAAACAAAATGTATTACTTTATAAATTCTAATATATATTTTGTGACAATTTTGTAATGTCTACTTCTTGCGGGTTAGTAGTGTTTGCTTTATAATTTTTAATTTTAACAAGTGTTACTTACAGGATTACACTGTTCAGATTCTGATCCAATTTGATCACAGTCACAAGGTTCACATCCCTCACCACTTGCAATTTTCCAATGATTTGGTATACATTCCTCACAACGAAGTCCTTGTACATTTTTTAAGCAAGGACATTGGCCACTAAAACGATCACAGTACTGAATTGTACCATTTGTTCCCAAGACATCACACATGCATCCTGTTTAAAATATATTAGCAATAGTTTCAGCATACCTTCATTTTACTTACTTCGGCAATTTTGTCGCAGAGCATCGCCATAAAATCCATCTCGGCAAAATTCACAGTGGTCTCCTGTTGTCTCAGAGAGGCATTTTAGACATTTGCCAGTTTTACTATCGCAATTACCAACATCCCTCATATCAACATTGTTGCTGCAATTGCAACGCTGGCAAACTCCTCCTGGTACTTCAGGATTTCCATAGTAATTGTCTGCGCATACATCGCAACGTGGACCAGCATAGCCCTCTTTGCAGAAACAAACCATATCGTTGGTTCTACGGTCCAATTGGCAAATATCGGCATGAGTATGACCAGAGGCAATTGTATCTGGACAACGACATGGTCGGCAACCGATTTCACTTCCCAGCAAAGGATCACCGTAGTATCCTTCTACGCATCTTTCGCAATTATCACCAGCTGTATATTCCATACAATTTTGGCACTGTCCAGTTGTTGGATTGCACGATGTTGCATGTCCATTACATTGACACATTTGGCAATTAGGAAAATTCCAAAAACCTGGCTGGCATTGATCACATTCCCGGCCGTAGGTGTTGGGACGGCAATTACATTGACCAGTAACAAGATCACAACTGTAGTCTTTTGATCCAATACTATTGCAATCGCAAGCTAAAATTAAATTAAGCTATTTAAACAGTTTTCATAGATTTCATTGGACACATACCTTTACATCCTTCAGGACCAAAGCCATAAGTCCCAATGTCACATCGATCACATTGTCGACCAATCACATTTGGCTTACATTGGCAACTACCTCCAAATGAGTCACACAAGTTGCTTAAAGAGCCAGTAGGATTGCAGTTGCAGGCTGAATATAATAATTTGTTGAATTAAAAGACTACTTAATATGGAAATTATGCCATACATGTAGCTCCATCATGAACGAGAATACTAACAGTGTTGTAGAGATCTTTACATTGAGGATGGGCGCTTACATCATAGTGAACGTTATAGTATGTATCATTGCATCCAAGCCTGTTATAGTCCTTTCGTCTGTTCTCAGCAGGCGGAGATCCCGAAAATATTGAGGTGACTTCTATACGGGGTATCAATGATAGCTAAAAGAATAATACATCTTTTAAATTTATAAATTCGTACAAATATTTATATTTATCTAAAAAATATCTTTGTTGTAATTGTTTAACACTTAACACGAACACGGACCAAAATTCGAGTGGTGAGGATTACTCAAAGAAGATTTAAAATTCGGGTTTTATTGTCTCTCGAATATCAGATATTTAAAAAACAATCTGAGTAGACACTTTTATTAGTTTCGAAGTAAACCTTTTGCCATAATCAAATCTGTATTTTTATTGAAGAATACTTTCTTTCAATTATACTAACTGATTTAAGTCCTACAACTCTGGGTAGTACAAGTTAATGCTCACTAAAGACATCAATCAAAAACACTTCCTGTATATAAACTTAGTTTTAACTTTGACGCAAAAAGAGGAATGTTTGAAATTTGTAGTCTTATCTGTTTTCTTGTTTGTCTCCATTTGCTTGTAAATAATAACCATTAAAGCGATTTTTATTTTTTTTAAACCGGTGTTTATGAAATTAAATCTATCCATAGTTGATGCAAATCGGTTCAACCTTTACCAGGATCTTCAGTTTTCATCATATTTTGTGTAGGTAACTCGTTATTAAAATTAGTAATTTCGAATTTAAATTTAAATATATACTCAATATTTTAGTCCGGCTGTTATGGTAAAAAGAGGGAAGAAAATAATTCAAAAGTATATGAAATATAAAAGAAAAATTAATAAGTTAAATAATCCCAATATAAAAAGGATACCTTTGAAGAAAAAACAAACAGACTTTTAAAGATTGTGTTCGTTCGCGCGTCGTGTTAAATTCACTGAATTGATTTCGAATAGTGCTGAATTAGTTGAGTTAGAGTCTGATTAACAACAATGAAAATCAAATTGAATTGGGTTTAAAATAAACTTTTACTTTGGTCCGCTTTTTTAATCTTGTCCATCATTCATAAAATCCACTAATAATATTTATATGTTTAAAACCTTACCGAATCTATTAATATTTGGGCGGCTGGATTATTTTCGTTGTGTCGATGGCGTTCGAAGTGGACGGTAAATTTGTACACTTTATTTTGCTGTAGGCATATATCTGGCAAAGCAACAACACTTGTTTGATATTCCGGTAGAGTGAAAGGCACTTTTCTCTCCCTAGAAGGATGAGAATTGGCACATGGACCATCCGGGTCATAGTCATCATTAGGCCGGACCACTGTTATATATGCGTCTTCCCAGTTGCCAGCGGTTTGGGTGTGGTACCGCAATAAAACATCATATGGCATAGTTTTAGCTACCGAATCCACTGTGAACTGCAATTGAGTATTTTCTGGAACACGCGCAAATCCAGGTCCGGTCCAGTCTGGTAGTCTTCCTACTGGATTTTGATATGGAACTATTGTGCAGTTCTAAAAAAAATTATATTGATTAAAAACGAATTTAAAAATTTTAACTAACCCAAGATCTGTTGTAGTAATGATACAAAAAGCAAGAGAAAATCACAAATATGTATGTTATACTCCACAATGACCTTGACTTTATTATTTGAAACCCAAATTTTTAATTACAATCAACACGTTCAGATCGTGGAACTATAAATATCAAGATTAGCGAATCATAAAACATGAAGTATCACAGATCTTTTGGAATAGACTTCAATAAAAAGTTAATTTTTACGTATGTACGTATGAGATGCCCAAAACCTCAAGTATATATACCATTCTTTAACCTTCCGCTAGCGATTCTAAAAACGATTTCTTCGATGGGAACAGATAAACGGGAATGAATATATACATACATATACTAAGCAAGAATCCAAAATGTAGATATAACGACATATTCTTGTTATTCAAGATTCAGTTTCCAGTTGTTTAATACTTAATACTCTATTTGTCATGAACATTATCTGATCTTGAAAATGATAACAAATTTTGAAAAAACCTATCTAACAACGCTCCTTGATTGGGTGCATGAATATTATTAAATATTAATATGTAAGAAATAGAAATGCAAAATAGATGGCATAGAACTTGTTTTATTTTACTTTTGTATTGCATGACTCCGGAAATGATAAAAGAAAAAAGTTTTAGACTATATTCTTAATAATAAAGATATATTGGAAAAATTAACTAACCCTTTACAAGTTCTAATAAATGGAAAACAAAATTAAATTTATTAAATAAATACTTACAGCGTATTGCGTGAATGAAAAACATTCGGTCACTTCAGGAACTTCAGCTTCAACGATAGTATGCAATGGAGGAATATAGTAATTTTGGCGTGGTGTTTCACAAGTTCTTCCAGTTATATGTGTTCGGCATCTACACTGTCCAGTGACGACATCACAGAAGTTATCCAAAGATCCACCAGGATGGCAATTGCATGGTCGACAACCGTCCTTATCGTCCGATAAGCCATACGTAGACGGTAAGCACTGGTTACAATCCTTTCCAGTTACCAAACGTTTACAAGTACATTCTCCAGTATACATATTACATCCAGAATTATCAATTGTTCCCAATGTATTACATGTACAATTTTGGCATCCCTCTGGATTCCTTATGTCCAAATTCCAAAATCCGTCCTTACACATATCGCAACGTCGACCTTTTACATTACTCTTGCAGTGACATGCTCCCGCTTCAATTCCATTATCAGTATCACTTACAGAGTCACAGATTCCTTCGTCCAGAGAACCATTTGGATCACAGTCGCAAGCTGAAACGAATTTTGTAGCATTAAGTTGTGAACCATTATTGAGTAAAGGACTACTTACCTTTACACATATAAGGACTTTGAATATCTTCATTTGGATCTCGGTAGAAAAATGGAATGCACTCCTCGCAATGTTGCCCTTGAGTGTTATGCTGACAATTATCGCATACACCTCCGCTTATCCTTCCTGAATGCTCATACACTGCTTGATCAAAATGACAACTAACAGCATGATTGTTACAATTGCATTCTAAAAAAGGACTATTAAAATCAAGTTCACATTTTATTTAAATCAACAAACTTTTGCAGGCATTAGTCTGCTTTCCCAAAGCTGGTTTCCATGGTAAATCGTTGAAAAAGTCCTCGCATTCCTCACAATTTAAGCCTTTTGTGTTATGCGTACATTCACATTTACCATGAACCATATCAGGTACATTACTGTTCATTCCGTCTAGTGGTAGACATCGTGAAGCATGTCCATAGCATGAACAAGAACCGCGAACTATCATGTTAGTTATCCCATAGTAATATTTTTCTTGAATTTCCATGCGATCATCTAATAAAGTGTCACCCAGATTGTGCAATTTTGTAAAATTGATTCTTAGATTTGTCATTTTCAACATATTTTGGACATGCGGTGCATAAGGATTTTCTACTTTCAGATTCGGTGGAAGAATTCTAAAGATCACTTCACCATTTTTGGAAGGCTCTACTCCTGAATATCGATTATCACAAACAACGTCGGTTATGTTTCGTAAATCCATTGGAACCAGTGGGAATGATTCCTGACAATTATGAGCAAAATATCGATAGACATGCCACGTTTTCCCAAAATCATAAGATCTTTCGACAAGCATAGCAGCTGGCCTAAACGTTGCAAATATTATAATCAAGTGAGTGAAATGAAATTCAGCTTCTAAGTCTAGTTGTATTGTTACATTTTCCTTGCCATTCTCTGATTGCCACCAACTTTGATGCATCCTCCTGAATGAATTTTTTATTAGTAATACGTGTTAAAAATGTATTTTCATTTATGACATACCCGGGCATTCGAGGATATATGATGTGGCCAACTCGGTGATTCTTTAAAGGATCATGTTCTGTCTCAGGTCGCGTATCACAGAGAAAACATTTCTTCTCTTCTAAATGTGAAACTATACAAAAGCGTTCGGGTTCTCTAAGACCACAAGTTGAAGACGCATATAGTCGATTTTCTCTTCCTATTAGAAGATTGCCTGTAGCTGGATAACATGAGCCTTGAGAACAAGGATGAACTTTGGAATTATGCTCTGAAAAATTTGTTTAATATAGAAATTTTTATATACACATTAAAGGACTTTTAAATTATTTACTTCGAAGGGCTGTTCCTCGATCTCGCGTTCGATCACGTCTATTTTGCGCACTTACAAATAAAAAGTCTGTAAAAAAAAACAATGAAAAATAGTTTCCAAAGCTGCTTTAAATATATTTACCTTGACCTAAGAATAAAATTAAATACAATAACGAACTAATGACTGCTTTCCTAAAATTAACCATTTTCCTGGGTCTGTAATGGACGTTTTAAAAACGTCCAAGTACCTGAAAAAACGATAGTTTATGTAATATGCATTTTTAATAAAAATAAATTATGTGTCATTATAGAAAGGCATTTTTATACAAGTATTGTTTCAAATTTTCCAAGTCCAGTAGAAGGTGTAATAGAAAACCTCAATGTATCAATTTAACCGCATTTATGATAAGCAAATTTACTTAATTGAGATGGGTTTTAGTGTACTTCTATCAAAAATCGGAGCATTCTATTATACCCAAGGTTTTTCATTTTGACAATACTTTATAAATGATTTCTTAGCATTAAGCAAAGAAGACATAATGAAGTAATATGTAAGTATATGATGCATCTTGTCCTAGATATTCATAAAGATTAATAATTTTAAACGATGTAATCTGTCGAAATTTGTGCACTTTTAATCGACATTTTGTATTCATTAAAATAATTCCACAAGCTTCTAACATAAAATAAAATTCAGAACTATCGAAAATTGCTTAATTTTGCATTATATTGGTTTCGAAGCTAAAAAGCAAGAAAATTAATAACAAATACTACGTCAATCCATATTCAAGATATAAAATAAAATGCACCTTATTTGCAAAGCTATAGACACTATGCGGAACGTGTAAAATGGGTGATTGATGCTTTTTATAGATGCATATTAATTTTCTTAATTTAGCACTAATGTAAATGCACAACAGTTTCATAATTTACTTTTATTAACTAATAAATCCACGACCCTATGTACCGAAACCTTTTTGGCATTGATTCCTGGTATGGTTGAATCAAAATAACAATAAAAGACGCTTTCAAAAACTCTTTTTATTTCAATTTGTTTATAAACAATTTCGTACACCGCATAAACACTAAAGTTCATAAAAATTTAAGAGATAATTATTCTAATTCTTTTAATATTTAGTACAGAGTAGTAGAGGATGACAAGATTTTTATGCTCGTGATTCATAAACTATACATACATACATGCCTAAACCAACTAATAATGTTATTTATGTTGCCTAACATTCTATCGACAATTATTCAATGTAAGTCAATATTTAAAGTTTTAGAAATTTTCCTTTATTGATAAACAAATAGCAACATCGTATATTTAGCCAGCAATTTTAGCTCACTTTACACAAAAACTTGAGATACATTTCTTTTAAAGTGTGTGAACTGAAAATGTTTTCATTAAAAATGTCCAACCAAGCTTTAAGCTGCTCATTTGTGGAACTATGGTTACTTCGCTAATTTTAAGAAAACAAAACAAAGTAGTACTTAATTAAAGCAAGTAAGAATTTTTTCTACAATCCTCACTCAATTTCAGTTACAGTCAAATAACTCAAAATCCGTTAATAATGTGAGCATAAGGAAGTGGAAAGTTATCAATTTTCATATAGGCATTAATTGTTATAAAATAAATAAAAAGTGAACATTTGTATGCTATGGTCGCATGACCAAAACGCTGGTTGATTAGATCAAACGGTTTACAAAATTAGTTTTTCAGTAAACATCGATCATGTGTAATTAGAAATTTCAAATTTGTAAAATCAAGAATAATGGAAAAAATTACATAGAATCACATGGACACTACTGGGTTAGTAGACATCTATCTTCAAATTTAGATTTGGGGCACACGACATACTTATTATTTATTTATTTATTTATTTATTATGAAGCAAAAATACAATAAATTGTACCCTACTTAGAAACAAAGCGCAAGCTCGGGATCGCAGCCCATATGGCGCATCAAACAACATAAGTATAATTTATGACGATTTTTACCTCTAGACAAATCCTTTCAAAATGTAGCAAATTTGATAGCAGTCTAGACCATTTCAAAACTTTAACAAGGGATCTATGCAAGGATCTCAGCCTACTTTAAAATACCCTATTACGAAGGGTTGTTGATGCGGATGTGTATTTTATAAATGAAACATTTTGTGCAAGAAAAATCTTAATTCAATAAAATATTTGGAGCGAACAAATTGTTAAGTTGATTATGTTGTATCATGGAAAATCTCCATAATTTACAACAAAAATTCATCAGTCATTCCAAATCCACAAAAATATGTATATAATTGTATGTTTTAAAAACCTAACTAAATTTATTTTTAATTATATAAATGTAAATGTCACTTTCATATGTAAGTTAACTCAGTCACTAGTAGAAACCAATTTTGCTAATAATATATCTATGAATATATGAATGACGATGATACCCTTACAAAAATAAAAATAAATTATTTGTATGCGCTATTTCTTTAGTTATTATAATTTTGAACATGTTAAATAATGTTAGTTTTAATTTATGTGTAAAAGATATAAACATTTGCAATATATTTTGGCGTTAATGTTATATGCATGCATATAATCTAATATCTAGTCTTGGGATATTATCTTATTACATGTGTACAACATCATCTGCTTGGAATGCAATCGATTTTTTAACTGATTTCAAAAAAGGGAAGAGGTTATCAATTCGACTTGTATGTTTTTTTTGTGTATGTTACATGATTTCTTCGCCGATAGCGAACCAATTTTAATAACTCTTTTTTTATTGAATAGAGGTGATCTCTGAATTTGAAGAAAACTTACATACATATGTATATTCATGTGTATGTACATACAGTGATTGAGAAAATAATAAGTACATAAGTTAAACTTTCACAAGTTAATCTTGCAGTGCTCTCAATGGACGAGTTGAAACAAATAAATCTTTGTACAATTAGTATATTATAAAGTATGATGAATACTAATAAAAATTAAAATATGATATATTATTACTTTCGTTTTATTGTGAACTTATAAATTTGTTAGCTTATTTTTCATTCGGTCACTGTATATACAATATATATATATATATATTTTTTTTAATGATACATGATTTCAAAGGCAGGAAAAACAGAGAAATAACCTTTAAAGAACTTAGGTGACATCGACTTTAAAAATAACTGGCTAGATATTGTAAATGTTTAAAAATCGATAATTTTGCATATTATCCTTTAATACTCTTTTCCTTAAAGTGATAAAAAACACCATTTTTTAAAATAGTTTTGAAACCCTTTAAAAAAATGTATCCTGGCAAAGGTAAAAATGATGTCAAGGTAACTAATATAAGAGTTTTCCGCTCCACATAAAATGGTAATGTATACATACATATGAGCTATTAAGAATTATAGTAGGGATAAGTAAACAATTTTGAAAAATTAGTTTAAGACTAAAATCATGTTATTTATCACGTGAAATTTCATTTTAAATCTTGATATGTAATGTTATAAATTGAGATTCTATGTCGAGTGGAAAATAATGCCCTAAGAAAAATTCATCGCCAATAACTCTGTTGACCATCAAAATGTCCACGACAATAATAAGAAAATCGCTGTAAAAAAGTGTGTGAACCAATAAAGTTTAAACAAAATACTTGATTTTGAAATGAAAATCTACCTCATAACTAAACTGAATGTTCCTTATTTAATTCCAGGATACAAAAAAATTGTTTTGTTAACTTGTTTTTCTTTTCAGTTGTAAAATAACGAATAATATAAATTGAGTTAGCAGGTTTACAGTCTAAGCCGGCTATAAGTACATTCTAAACAAATTGTTACTGCTTCTTGTCTTTAATCTCACATTTCATGCTAGATATCAAATAGAGCGGAATCTCATAGTGGTGTAATATGTACAAGCGACAATTTTTCCATTTAACGGACGAATGTATCGTGTTAATATTTAAGTGCAACTTAGGCAGTAAGCTTAATTTTATTTTTAGATTTTAAGTAAGATAGTGCCGGTTCCAACTGATTGAACATAGCAAAGTTTCGACAAAAATCATAAAAAAAAGTCCAAAATCGAAAGGAAATGGCTCCATTTAATTTTTCATGATACCTTTCTGTCTAGGACTAGGAATAGCATGTAATGCTCACCCGTTTTTCCAAAGTTAATCCTCCAAACGAGCAAACAACAATGAATCGTTCTCTTTATTGGTTTTACAGTGAAAATGAATCAAACAATTTCAAACATTGCATAGCACATCACACTTAAACCATTTTATTTATATATAAATATATATATATTTATGAACCAACAAGACACTACAGAAGAACAATGCAGCAGTTTTTAAGATGCGAAAAACACACTAAAGATAAGACCGGGGCGTTTCATTAGAAAACAAAACCAAAGCACTTCTTTGAGGCGCACTGCAACTTCACAGTACACCGTAGCTGCTTTTTTTCTATCTTCTTTTACAATTTGTGAATTAGATATTCCATGAACACTCAAATAATCCTCGCACTGGAACCAAAAACCAAGAAGCGAAAATTGTTGATTAATTTCACTTTATTTAACCGGTAAAACCACCAGCAAAATATAGTGAAAATAAAGTATATTCCATAGAAATAACAAATATAACAAACCCTTGGAAAAAGAACTAACCGTGGAACCGCAAAAGGTATACTCGTCTACGCGCTCAAATCCTGCACTCGACTGATCAGCGATCTTAAAATCTTAAGTAAGCCCTATTCAAACATGTTAAATACAAGTTAAGGAAGAGAACGATCACACCCGCCTGTATAAATGTCTTAAGACTCTTTTCCTTCTTTTACTTGCTGGAAATGACCAGTTGCATTTCATTTTTCTTAAGAAAGCCACAGCCACATCCAAACGGTGATCGGTACATGTGTATACGCAGTTGAAATTGGAGAGCAAAGATTTATGCTCATGATGTTTTTCATATCAAAGTAGACCAGACGTTTGTAAGGTCTTATGCGAAGCTCTTCAAAATTAGACTTGAGACAATCTCATGGAGTCCTCTTGGCTACTTTAGCCAGACCGACTGCATGCGAGAATTTCTTCTCAGTAAACATTTGGAGAATTTATGCTAAATGGGTATGTCGCACGCATATGTGTGAGTCATTGTCTTTGACGAATGATCATAAAGGGTAGGAGTTGCCATGAGATGAGACAGAGAAATGCGCCAATTTCGTTTTGTCTTCATGTACATGTGATTTATTTCCTTTGGAACTCGAATTAACCACACTGCGTGATGTTATAGGACAGAGTCAAGGGTCACCCTTTCTAGAGCTCGTGGTAGTTCCTTATCGCTAGTTGGTTAGCACAAGTTTCATATTTAAAAGACTTTAATTTCCGGCTATTCATTCATTAATTTTTAATTAAAGAGGAAACTATACTTGTCCCAATAAAATTAAATTTGTATGTCTTCATTCTTCAAGAGCGCTGATGGAGCAGTTCTTGCTAGACAAAATATATTTGCTACCTCTTATCCTTTCTCTGTATCATGTTTCGTTTCTTAAACCTTCAAACAAATTTAGTATGAGCAGATCATTTTGAATATTTAAAATTGAGTGGCGGAATCAAATAACAATGGGCACAATAATACATAAATGTATGATTTTTGCCGTATTTTTTCATATGAGGATCACCATCATAACCTTCAAAACTTACATAAAATAATAATTAGTTTTGAGTCTTCGGATCCTTAAACAAATATTTTCACTTTCCAAAACGTTTTCCTTAGATTAGCATAACTTGTTGTACAACGAGCTACCCTTGGATACCATATTTATCGAAAAATCGTAGAACATCTTAATAATTTTAATAATATATGTATATATTCAAATAAACAATAATGCCTACAAAAGCTGCCAAACAATTGAAATTTTTATATCGATCTCGAAGATCTACGTCCTGCCTGCAAAGGTAAGTGTTGTTGATTTTAGAGAATTTTAAATATATTATAATAAATATTAAAATGCCGTTTCGTTGTTCTATTAGAAGTCTAAAGAAATACCGATATACATATCTTATTTGAGTTTTGATTTTTGACCACCAAATTTAGCCTTTCGTAGGATTAAATAAAGTCTAAACTTTTGTATATCACATATCGTTATCTTTATTATGACTTTGGTATAATTTAATAACACCGCGATCAAATTTGTATATCTATTGACCTAAAACGAAGTAACCAAAAATAAGTTTTGAAATATGAAACAACTTAAAATTAATCGTATTATATAAAGAAGTAAAGCAAAATCGAAATGAATTTGGTATAGGTATGCAAATATCTTTCATAAAATTTTTACCGGAGATGAAACTTTTACTATCATTTGGCTCGGTCAATAACTTTAGTAGACAACGAATTTCTTATAACCCCGCTGATAAGACCTACTCCGGAAATAAGCGTCAGAGATATTAGTTAATCTCAGCGCACCGAGACGAGCCAATTTCATAGATTCTTTTCAATTTCTTTACGTAAAGAACAATTTTCTTCAATCATTTGCCAATAAGCTGGAGCTCTGCAGGCAAATGCGAGATAAATTGAAATTTTGATTTCCGCAAAGTTGCCATACGAAATAATAGTCACACTCTTATCAGTGTTTCCTGTGAGAGAGCTGATTTCTTTTGACCGGCTTCGCACATCAACACGACTTGTTTTTATCTTGGAAATTTTAGAGTTTCGCGCTACAGGAAACGTTTGAGTAGAGCAAGCCAGCTTGACCAATAATAATAAAGCAAAACAATAATTATTTCTCACATACTAAATACGAACATGAGAGAGTACGTGAGGGCTTTTATATTTAACCGTGTTCTATTTGTCTACTGATTAGATAAGATCCAAATTAGGCGGTTGCAAGATCGTATTTTGAATTTGATTAATTAGTGTTATCACCTGATTTCTTCCCTAAAGAAAAATAAAAAATATACAACGAATTACTACGAAGACATAAAGAGGGACTAACTTTAAGTACCGAATGAAAATTTAATGCAGTATCGGAAGTAAGTGATAAATGTCGGGTCATATGAGGCTATCACGGTGCCTGGAGATAAAAAAAAAATTTTTTCCTTCCAACCGACATTCGTTACATTCATGATAAGGGACTTTGTGGAACAAAAAGGCGTCCGTTGTTGTCATCACGAGCACTACTTTGTCTATTCTATTTGAATAATTGCCCCGTTTACACAATACTATCTGAGCAGTGGCCTGGTTTTGGATTTTTCCTACTCTCGATTTCGTCTAGCAATTAATATTAACTAGTAATCGAAAGTGGAGGCTGAACTCTTGTAAAGGCTAAAATAATTAAGGAAAAGATATTCAGACTTTGAGTAAAATGCATTTTAATTAGTAAATTTGAATAATTTAATTTGTTTTGATTAGAACTTTACGAGTTTCCGCAAAGAAGAAAAGAAATATATTACCGCGAATTCAAATTAACAGAAGGGTAATAGGAAGAAAATATGTCTACGACACTTTAAATGAGATTACACACATACGAAAATTGCATAATTCAAAATTTTAAAATTGCAACATTCTACTGGTAGAAAGTGAAGACAAACTCACATAGAAAATCTGAAAAATTCCACTGGTTTTCACAATGATTATGATTTTTAAAAATCTGAAATTAACAGAATAATATGTTAATCCGTTCGTAAATTATTAAAGTTACTGCGAAATCAGAGAGCAGAGAATTCTCTGTATTCATCAAATTGAGTGGGCGCACAAAACGTTTCCGCTGATAAATAAATTACTGATCTGTTTTATCATGATCGATATTACAATTTTACATCTGAACTATTTTTTGCTGATGAATATTTTCGTGGCCCAATACAGGAACATTGATCTCGTAAATTTTCGCTGAATTGAACAACATTTCCTTTGTCCAACTTATCTAACCTTTAACACAATTCGTTTTAAAAGAATAAATTTATCACGTTTTGTAGTCGTTTTCACCAATTTCTTTTGTTAGAGAAATGAAACGACGAAACGAGATTAACGGACTTAAATTAAAATTAAGTGAAATAAGTTTTTTGGAAACTTCATTTTAATTGAAGTGTTCACCTTCCTCGAAAATTTCTTATTAGTAATAGAATTTTGTCTTATATTGTATGTGGACATAGCGAACATAAACCCACAAACATTTAGCTTATTAGACTCAACGAGAACGAGAATAGAGCCAACTGAGAATTTTCTACAAAACGTTTTTGCTTCGGACGGTGAAAAGTCCAAAAATTCTGAATCAGTTTAGAAAGGAATAGATTTTTAGAATAACATTCATAGGCTATAATAAAATAGGGAAAGGGAAGTACATGGATCTCCAAAATAAAAACTACAACCAATTTATTAGTAGTAAGGTAAATTTTAAAAAAATACAATAATAGGTAAAAGTGGACGGAATGCAAAGTGATTCGGTTTTATCTTAATCTTACAAACGCTAATCTATATATTTTAATAAAATCTTAAAAGTAGGGCAGGCTCGTCTAAATATCAGTGTGAACCCCTCGGAATTTTCTGCTACTCTCTTCAGCGCTATAGGTGCTGGCCTCGCGGGTGCTGATCTCATTAAGACGCTTATACCGCTCCCGTCTAGCTTCGACCATGTACAAAACTCCACTGGGGAACAGTAAGAAAACTCCGACGCATGCAAGGGCGAAAGACCAGCCCATGTCGTTGTGCTCCCAGTCAGGCATCCAATCTCTGCCATCTCCCCGGGCTCCGAAGATTATGACAGCAATTAGACCGCAAATTGCTGAAGCAGATTTCGAAGTGTATTCAATACAAAATGCGAAAACTCACAGAGATTGTAGGTTCTTTTCTTACCTGCCAAGTTATGTGTGGTCCCATTGGTGAGGAGCAGAAACACGTAGCGATCATCATCTCTTGACCGGCCAAGGAACACCAAAGTTAAAAGCATTCCAACTAGAAGCAAGGTGAAGCATAAAGTGAAAAAGAATTGGGTTGCAACGTAGAATCCCGGGAGGAGATAGTCATGGATTATGTAGTATTCCTCTTCGAATACCCACATGCATCCTC
Organism: Tolmerus cingulatus; assembly: GCA_959613345.1. NCBI lineage: Eukaryota > Metazoa > Arthropoda > Insecta > Diptera > Asilidae > Tolmerus > Tolmerus cingulatus. Next base: position 23,358,214 of record OY390709.1, on the reverse strand, counting down.
GGAAGACATAATCGTAGAAACGATGATAGTCGTTAAATTCTTTAAAACATACTTCCCAAAGTCCTGAAATTAATCTATTTTAGAGAAAGGCAACCTAAAGGACATTAAACACAAGTGGTTTACCCAGGTTGAGGAATTTGGGATGAGTCAACGTTCCATCTGTTTGCAGCCAGTAGGGAGATGAAAATGCTATCAAAATAAATAAGAACGCCACACAAGTTAAAGCCACCGCGATCTTTCCAGTTTTTGTCGTTGCTCCCATAATGGAACCGAAATTTCGATAACTTTTGTTTAATTGGATATTTACGTCCACACCCTGACAGCAAACTGTCAAATTAGATGCAGAGAGAGTTCTTAACAAAAAAAATTTCCCTATAAAACTGAATTTCCCATTAGTTAAGCGCTTTCATATGAAGCAGAATTGTATAAATTTCCCACTATACAAATGTTTGAATTAACGCCTAAAACAAGAATTTCAAATTCGGACCAAAACATTTTCCATTGATTAACCAATGCTTAGAGTCTTAAGCAATGATTAATTTTCCTTTACTCATAAACATTACTTAAGCAGTAGTTAGTTAAACAGACCCAAAAGTCAAAAAACCATATTCCGATATGACAACACTACTTTTCGGAACACTAAAATTATTTACGTATGCCGACAATTTTCAAAAATTGAAAGCTAAAATATCAAAGTTAAAAGCTTTTGGAATACATGATTGGAGAAATAAAGTGCCTAGATATGATAAATTAAATGAAAGAGGATATACGAGGGTCCAAGGGTTTCCTGTATTATGACCTCCGAACATGACTCCTGAGTGCTAATAAAATAGTATTTGAGAGAAAAAGTAGCAACTTAAAAGAATAAAAAAAGTGGTTGTGCAGAGAACATTTATTTATGCAAAATAAATAGAAATAAACACTTCTCTAGCAGTATTATTTGCATTTATATTTAGTTCCCTTTCATGTGCCTTCCATCAATAGCACCGATTACTGGAGGAAAGCAGAAAACTCATTAATAACAATTCTCTGTTCCTCTAGTGTTGTGGGCATTTTTATAAAATTTAGTGCTTTTCTGGCAAGTGCTATAACTACGTTTTTACACAGTTGAGACAACGTTTGTTGACTCATCCCATGTATGTCAGCACAGTCATCTTGAATCTGAAAATATCATAGATACAGTACGTACTGTAATATTGAGTTTGCAGCCACGAGTAAAATATTAGTATTAGTTTTGTTATTTATTGCAAAATAAAATAATAGTTTTATATGGTACTAGTTAGGTTAATAATTGCGCTTACCTCATGATGGCCCCAATACCTAATTACTGCCATTACTTGAATATCCACTGATATACCACAACCGCGTTTACCCACTTCTAAACCACTTTTCAAAAGTTCACAGATCCTTTGCTTATTTCCTTTGGAATACCTGTACATTCTTAAAAACTTCCGATCACTTAACTCAGCCATGGGATTTATTAGAGTGAAATAACGCAAATCATTTAAATCATTCTGAAATGATTGAATTTCACTATTTAAAAAATCCATGTTTCAAATCAATTGCCGACTCCTTGTAACTTGGAATTAATTAATGCTTAAACAATATCGGAGTCCTGTTTAGTTTTACAACTGTTTAAATGCATTGATTAACATTTCGTTAACGTTAAACAACGTTTATAAGTAAGCATTTTTCTTAAACAGCTGTTTAACAGTTAGTTAAATTTAATCATCGTTTATAAGTAAGGTTGCAAATCTTAAAAATAATTTGATTATTCTTGGCGGAAGAAAACCCGTTATGGATAAATAATTCGTTTAAAGGAAATTAGTTTTTTCTTTTATTGGAAATGCGTCCTTCTATATATGAGATATATAGAGCATATTTATGTCCATTTTTTCAGCCCTCAAAAGGCGATAAATTTAAATAATTTAATTATTTTTAATTGTATCCTGCCCGCTTAAATCGAATTCCCCATTTGCTGTGAGAAGTTTCTGGTATAACACAGGAACATAAATTAAATTAAAGTCAAATTAATTTACCGCATTACACCATATAGGTTTTTTTGTGCCATTTTTGTCGGTATATCAGATATGGCATCAAATAAGAAAAATTTGCAATACGAGATATATATAATTATAATAAATTAATAATAGAATTTGCGCTGAAAATTTAGAAACTGTGGAAATTGGAATTTATCAAAAAGTAGTGTAATTTCATGTTTGCATTCCCCTTACTTTCTTGAATTTATATTCCATTTGAAATTGGTACGTAAAAATTATATCTTTGTGGTCTTTTGCGAATAAATTATTATTGTTATTATTACGGGACTTCAAACACACAATAATTTATTTAATAATTCTCTATCCAAATACTCGACGGCTTTATATCCAAAAAAAGAATTGACAATAATTCAAATCTCCACTTGGGCTGGTCAAAGTCCGTTAATGGTGTGAGCAGGAGGGAGCAAAAATTTCACCATTTTGAAATAGGCATTTTACATTTGACAGCAGTCCATGACAACCGATGATAATTTCACAATAGGTGACAACAGCAGCTAAACTATATAATTTCGCATCGGCCGCACATTTCACAGTTGAATTGAAATTTCCGTAAAATGGCATCACGCGTGCAGTTTGAAAACAATGACGATGTCGGGGTATTCAGCAAATTAACAAATTCATACTGCTTAGTAGCGATAGGCGGTTCAGAAACATTTTACAGGTAAGTGAGGTTATATTTGATTTCACATGTGTCCTTAACGAGCGTTTACTATCCAGTGTTTTTGAGGCGGAATTGGCCAGGACAGTTCCTGTGGTCCATGCCAGTATCGGAGGGTGTCGCATAATAGGTCGCCTCACAGTTGGAAACAAAAACGGTTTACTAGTGCCCCACACGACCACAGATGTTGAATTACAGCATCTGCGAAATAGTCTACCGGATAAAATTAAGGTGCAGCGATTAGAAGAACGACTATCTGCTTTAGGAAACGTGATTGCCTGCAATGATTATGTTGCACTTGTGCATCCAGACTTGGATAAGGTATGTACTACCTTCCAAAATTGTAACCGTTAAATAATTAAATAAACCCGGGAACTGTAGGAAACAGAGGAAATTATCTGTGACACCCTGAATGTTGAAGTGTTTCGGCAAACAATTGCGGACAATACGCTGGTTGGATCCTACACAGTCTTTAACAATCAAGGTGGCATTGTTCACCCAAAAACATCAACACAGGAGCAGGACGAATTATCATCTTTGCTGCAAGTACCCCTAATTGCAGGTACAGTGAACCGAGGCAGTGAGGTACTTGCAGCCGGAATGGTAGTCAATGACTGGTGTGCTTTCTGCGGGATGAGCACAACAGCGACTGAGATTTCAGTAATCGAAAGTGTTTTCAAACTCAATAAACTAAAGCCAGTCGAAGTCATGACGAGGCTTCGAGCTTCTTTGCTAGAAGCGTAAGTAACTTTGCAATTATTATATTTCGTAAAGGTTCTTAAAAGTATTTTCCTTTTTCAGAATGTCTTAAGGATGTCGTCTATTATATTTCCGTTGGCTATTACACACCTCTGCTTTAGAATTGAATAAACGCTGCTGGTTCAAGTTATATTTGGTTTTTTAAATACAAAGTCTTTTGTTTTTAGGAACACTCCAATTCTTCAAGAACTTTTAGTTTTCCGAATCGTGTTTTTTTTCCTATGTTAGATAGAGGGGCGAAAATCAATGGAAAAGGAAACTGAAATTTAAATTTAGTCCTGAATTGATTCGCCGCCTCTGAAATTGGAGAGATGGTATGCTTCAGAAAATTTAAAGTTTTCAAGACATCTAAAGTGGTCCTAAAAATGTTCACAGTACTGTACATTGAATAAGGTGTTTTATAACACGGTGTGCACAAAAAACGCACTTACAGAATATAGTAGAGGAAAAAGTGTGTTTGTCAAAAGTCGAAACATCTTTATGTACGAACTCCAGCAAAACTCAACTTACATCAGGTAGGAAGGAACTCTGTTGACAAAACTAGAAGCTTAAGATTTCGTAGAATTTAAAAATTCTAGTTAGTGCACGTAGGTAATATTTTGTTAACGTGTGAACAGGGGTATGCCAATCGATTCTACATGGGGTTTTAATCAACGTTTGTTCGGAAACCCCTTTCTTAAAATTAGAATCGAAAATTTGAAGGAGCTGAAACCAGCAAATGGTAAACAGCAGTTCTTTGCTGCTCTATCTAAAGAGAAATTCTTCTCGATATAGTTTTAGGAATTGCACATAGGTTAGATTTTTGAGGTAATAGTGCCACATTTTAAAATTAGTGGAGCACTAATACTAAAAAATCAATAGTTACAGGGTCAATGTAATAAAATGAACATAGTATGCAGCAAAGTTTTATTTTTAAACGATTGCAGATGGGCCAAGAGAAACAGTGGGAACAACTTCGTAAAATAAAAAAAATAAATAAAACTACTCCTACCGATGGTTTTATGCCATTGATTTGTGATAGAAAATTGAATGATCTCGGATATGTATTCTTACATACATAGATGCTAATGATTACCGGTGAAACAAAGTTCTAAAAATCAGTTGTTAATATATTTGTTAACATAAACTAAACATATAAAAAATTTCATGGAGTTAGGGAGGTGCCTAATGGTAATTTTGTTCCATACGATCCGAGCCCCGATCGTTGCGTCTGTGGTAGGGGTTATTTCCGAAATATCTTCCGGAATGCATTCTTTGGTTATAAAATCTCCGTCCCCTGAAGTGATCACGGTATCCCCCACGTCCACCCCGACCACCGCGTCCGCCACGATCACCATCTTGATAGTCATTCCTTGATATCCACGGATCAACTATTGGTGGCGGTGGGACTTCTTTTCGGCAGTGCTGCATGAATTCTTCGTCATCCATAGTAAATCGGTTCTTAAATTTTTCCTCTAACTCATCCAAAAACTCAATGTCTTTCTCCGTCAATCTGTTAATTTTTCTATTCGGGTCAACCATTTTCGTCGCTATCGAGGCTAGGTTCGGGGATATTTTATGTTTTATAATCACTAGGCTTTTGTTGGGGTATACCACGGGAGGTGGGATTTAAACTCTGAAAATACTAAAAGTTATTACCGGGTCAAATTAATATTGTTTTACTGTACTCACCGACTTCAGCAATTAGACTATCAACGATCAGTAAATAAAATCCCTTGTCGGATGGAAAAATTTGGTTTTTCGTGGCAGTTTCGATAGGCTCAAACATCCAACCGAGATGCGAAGCGCATTTGGGGCAAAGACACAGCTTCCAGGCGTATCCCGGAAACCACGAAAATGAAGCTTTCCAAGTAGATATTCGAGCGCACGATGCTCTTTTTAATGAGACAACCTCAAACCGACTTCCAAGAGGATTTTCAAGGATTTGAACAAGAACGTCGCGTTTTCCAAATAGTGTCTCTTCGTTAGCCGCTAAACTTTTCTCGCTCAATTTATTAATGATAAAATTACCGATAGCCGCATCGGTTCCACAAGATCGACAAATTAAATAATCTGGAAGAGAATACGTCGCATGAGCAAATATATTGTAAATAAACCACGTCAGAAGTCATGAGGTGTTCTTTAATTAATTTTTTTTCGCATTTTTCTGTAACTTTAATGTTTTATTATACGTGTAGGTTACCTTCAATGAGAGTTTGACCGTCCTGCACAGCGTTGGTGCACAAAATTGAATTACAACTGCAAATTAGAAGCCAAAAAATAAGAAAAGCTTGTGTCCTCCTGATTGTCATAATCACTAACACCATTTTCTGTCAAAATAAATAAAAGTGCGTTATTCCCCACATGACATACCAGATATCAATATCAGCTGAAAGTGGTGAGTTTTTTTTAGTAAAAACCCTGGGGATTAGCGGCACTTTGTTTTGTGAACTATTAGTTAAATTTATAAAACAAAAACCAGCCAAGTGCGATTCGGATTCGCACACGAAGGGTTCTGTACCATCGTACAAGATGCAGCACTCCGTGTGAGTTGAGACTCGATATAATTAAGCTTCATCACAGCTTTTTATTGATTTTATTTTATTTTTATTATTTGTTGTTACAGCGGCGAATTTGAATTTTAAATTTAGTGTAATGCATTTCTAGGGAATTTTTCAAATTTTACGGCATAAAAGCTTGTGATTCAGGCAATTAAGCAAAGTAGGCGAGGAAGGTTAACGAAAATTTTAATGCTGGCAGTACCACAATTTTAAGTGACATTTGCCGGGTTGAAGGGTTAGATTTTTGAAATGGCAGAGATTTGTGCAACATTTTTCAAAGGTTCAAAGGAATTAAAACAACTGCAAACCCCTATCAGTGGGAACAGTATAAGTGTTTTAATAAGTGCTTTAAAGGAGGCTAAGCACTGTACAAACGACTACCTAACAACGTTGGTGAATGAGCAGAAGGACACCTCCAACAATTCCATTCGCAAAGCTGAAGAACTAGGTACAAATTAGCCCCAATAACACTTAGAGCCTCCCTAAACTTAATGTTCACTTACAGTATGCTCTGATGATGATCTGGGTGTATCCCCCAAGAAGCAAAAACGGTAACTTAGCAGTGACTAAATGGATCTAACAGGTTAAGCGTCATCTTGTTAATTTCTAAATATCTTTGTATTATTTTTATCTTCGAAATATATCTTAAATAGATTAGTAATGTCTTTATGGGAAGTAAACGCTACAAGAGATACTTTTCCAAAATAATTAACTTGTCCACGTAAATTGATACAGCTGTCTAAAATTATCAAAGTAATCTACTTAACGTTCGTTTTGTATAAACTTTAGTAATCATCCTGTATTGAGAAGTACGGTTAAAAAAATTAACTTGATTGCATAGAATAAACAAATAAATAGCAAGACAATCATTTCGAACAAACAAAACGTAACCAAAAAAATTGAAAACTTCACAGGGATATCTCATGCCCATTGCTTTTCTCCGCAATTATAGATATCCGAGATTCATCTTTCAGAATTCCAAGAATTTCGAAGCCTTTGTGCACTGTGTAATGCCAATTTTTGACGTGATAACGTCTTATAAATCGGTGCGGCTCGGAGACATGTAAGAAAACTGCGTAACGCCAGCCGGTCACGCCACGATGCGCGCGCAACATTTGAGTTCGGGCCGCCTGCTTGAACAAATAATTAGGCTGCACTAATCGGGGCGTATGCGTTTCCCTTTCGCTAGAGTATCCAAAAATCCGGAAAATTGCGCAGCCGATCCTTTTAAGGATCAGTTTGTGGTATTTTTAGAATTTGAGGGTGGGGCCATAAAACGGCTCCGTGGTAAGGAAAATAGGCTTCGTGCTAAGGGGAATATGACAACTTCATTCAAGGTCTAGATTTGATAGTGAAAAGTTGTGGATAATTTATATGTACATTGTGTGAGAATTATTTAGTGCACATTTTAAGGAGTTTTAGGTGAGTGAATCTCACTGAGTTCTAGTGCATGCGGATTGTTGTTTTTCTTATATGAATGAATGTGCTAAGTGATAATGAATGGTTTTCTCCTATTCTATCAATCAACTGTGTACACCTCAGATGGGATGGTGTTCTCCTAATTAATGGATTGCAGGATGGTGTTCTCCTGGCAGATCCAAGGTGCTTGTCGATGGTTTTCTCCTAGCACTTGTGTACACAGCTGATCTTCCGAAATTTAATTGTTTTGTTTTTGAAAGAGAAGTGCTCATCATTATGGCTGTGTAGAAATAGTACTCACAGTATTATAGCAATTCGTATGGGAACTCAAAAGTTGTTTTTCTTTATTTTATGCAGAAAGATACCGAATTCGCCTGGTCACGACCAACAGCATTAAACCGCCCCATAAATATTAGGTAAAAGTTGATGTAAACGAAAGTATAAATAAAACTGAAAAACTAAATAAAACGAAATATGTCAGTGATTTATCAATTAAAAAGTATAATCTTCATTTAATCCTTTGTTCTAAAACACTTATACCACAAAAAGACGTTGTCACGTAAATACTTCGCCCGTAACGACTTTACAGGCACCCATTTTTTAAACAATACCTGAAAATTTGCAGTTGGACAGGTGCCCATAGTAAAAGTTATTCTTAGGCAGGACATTTGCTGCAAGAAAAATAAAATAAATTTCATCCTGACACGTAATAAAAAATAAATAAGCACTTAAAAATTCGTTTAATTGCGGTATTATTTAATGCCTTAGTTTATATTATTTACAAGTACATTATGTAAAGTATTGTACAAAAAAAGATAAATAATAGGTATAATTTGCTTATTTAGAATTATTTAGAATGCTCATCTAGCTCACTAAAGTTTGCATTGAGCTTGGATTCGGTTTTCAGTTCTTCGGCTGGCGGACGTTGCCTATTATTTAGAGGGACTGGTTCATTTTTGTAAGTAAATGGGGCTTCTTGAGAGTTACGAGGATATTCGTTCCTATAATTATCATATGCCAGTCCGTTGGAGTAATCATTGTTGTAACCGTAATGAACAACTACAGTATTGTTAATGTATTCCTTGCGGTATGTAAGAGCTTCAGATGAAAGCTGTTCCTGTTTTAGGTGATTACTGCTAGATTGACTGTCAGTTATGGAGAGCTTATTATATTGATGATTGTTGTACTCTTGGAGGTTTTTTATATTCTCGTTATACTGTTGCATATTTTTAACGTTTTCATTGTAAGTATGAATACTGTTGGGATAATTTCCCTTTTCGTCTTCTTGTTGGCGCTGCGAGAAAAGGATTATTGAAATTCATAAAGCGAGGCATATTTGGCAAGATTTCAAAAGAAATTGCGATGGAATATGGAATTTGCTTCCCATCTCCGCCAGAAAAAATAAATATGTATATTGCATGTCTCAACCGAGAGTAGTTGTGTGGACTATTTGTACTACAGAATAAGCACATCGGTATCAATGTAAAAGCAGGTTGATATAAACTTTTAATTTTATTTTTATGGGACTGTGGCAGTATTTAACTAGGACCGATTTGTGGTATTCTCAAATGCTTAAAAAGACAGTTTCAAAAATAGCCAGAATGGCATTGAAACACAAAAACGGGTTCAAACATACATATATGTACATACTAAACGATTCGATCAGTAATGCCTTGTTTGAAAGTGTAATCTCTGAAGCTCTTAATTTTGCCTCACGTTCATTCGTTTATTTAATATTGAGAAAGCTTGACAAATTTGTGAACATTTTGAAAATTTTCTTCCTATTTATAAAGTTATTCAAAAATTATCAGTAATAATTGCAAACAGCAAATGCAATTATTATTAACTTATTCTAATATTATCTTTCGAAAGGTATATTGAAACTTTACATTTTTGTCATCATTATTTTATCCCTTTTTATTTTATGTTGGTCGATTCCGTAGATTTATTTTAATTTGTGCTTTAAAATCGAAATCCCTCAAGATTAGCGAATCAAATGGTATTAAAATAACCACAACCGGTCCAATTGTTCAAGCTCATAGCTCATAGCCTATTGTTTTAACCTTATAGTAAAATATGATCCATTTGATTATATCTAAGTTTATTTTGGAATATCCGCAAAATCACATATAAGGTCTAGTAACAGAAATTTATATTTTTAATCAATTAAAATATACATGTATGGAAATCAGTGTATCATCTCTGGCGGACATGGGGACCAAAATATCCATTCCCCTTTGCAAAAATAAAATATGAGATGGTGTAATAATATATCGCCCCCTTTAAGCCAGATCAATGAATATGAAAATTATAAGTTTTGAAAAAGGTATTTTTTATATATTTCTGGATATTTACGGTTCTAAGATTTATCATATTAATTAATAAAACCATAAATAAATAATTTTCACACCTATTTTTCTTGCATAAGGGGGACGACATAATTTTGCTTGATATAAGTTTGCTCCTTACCTCCCGCTTTGTGGTGTGCAGATAATTATTCGGGGCAACATTTGTTGATTTTTGTTGCTGTTGAATGAGAACTTGTATATTTTGATTTGACTGACTGCTATTGGTAGTCGTCGTTGATGTAGAAGGATGAGGCTGCTGGCACATGTACTTCCCAGAGTTATTTACATTAGTTATAACTGTATTGGGACTCGGACTAGGTATAGCATAGGGTATATAATTCTGCTGTTTTGATGTCAAATAACCTGAAAAAATTTTATTAACAAGCGTTTTGAGCGGACGAGCAAATGAATCTATTTGAAAAAAAGAAACAAACAAGGTTGGGTGCATTAACAATGATTAAAGAAAAGCATGAATGATTTGATGCTTTTTTACATACCCACTATAACTGAATCTGTTTTATGGTGGTCTGCCTCATTTTCGAAGGCCCTGTACTTAGATAGTTGCGAATAGACTTGTTTCATACGTTCCATATTTGTCCGGCTTGCAACAGCGTGGTTTACCATAGGGAGGGAATATTCTTTCCCGATGATACATTTTGCAGCACGTTGAACACTCTCTGGAGCATTCCACGGTTCATGAATATATTGATTTGGGAAGTTCTGTAATTTTATTGTTATTTTTGTGACCATTCGCTGTGTTGCGCATCAGGTATTAACATTTGTAGAATATTTTTAAAGTTTAAAAGTACAATTTAATCTAGAACGGATGCGTCATAAGAAAAAACATAGGACACCAAATCACTTAAATAATTTAAAATATTGAATCTATTTTTATTATAATACATCTTATAATGTGATGTTTATTTCGTAATATTACAGTTCTGTGACAATTTTTAGGACCACTTCAATATTTCGGGAACTCTTAATTTTCTGAAGTACACTTTGTCAAGGTTTGACCAAGGAGAGAAATCAATTCAAGACTAAATTTAAATGTTTCCTTTTCCATTGATTTTCCCTCCTTTGTTAAACTTAAAAAACGGCATAATTCTAAACTAAGGGTTCATGGAGAATTGGAGTGATCCTAAAAATATTCACTGTACTGAAAAATGTTGTACTATTGGCACATAAATTATTCATACTATTTAATTATATTTAAATACTAAATGTAATTTGCACCAGATCGTTAAAAAAATATATGTAGATGTTAACGCCTGATGGTGACTGTTATGCTTTGTATTGATCTAAATAAATACCTTAAGTACTGGTAGATAAGTCCTTATGTAGTCGCCGTTTGGATCTGCTTTTCGTCCAAATCTAACCGGACAATAGCAATGGAAAAACTGCTGAAAGAAAGAGGAACACGACAACCACATCCACATCCCAGCATTGACGGACCAATCTGCATCTAATAGCAACTCTTCGAATACTTTCATCCCTTCTTCCCAGCATATCCATAAGTCACCCCTGGTTAAAAAGCAGGCGACAGCATGTCTTGCCAAGTGATGTATCCAACCTTCTTCGCGAAGCTGTGTCATAATAGCATCAATCCATGGAAATCCTGTTTGACCCTGCAAAATTAAGTCTTTTCCTGATGAGTGGAAAGGAATAAAAGTAACTAACGTTTGCCCATTTTGCTAAAGCTTCTGCATTTTTGTCCCAAGGAATTTGTACACAAATCGGGTTCCCTTCCATTTTGTCAAAATTTGGATTCTTAGTTGCAGCACAGTAGAAAAACTCGCGCCAAAGAAGCTGCCCGTGCAAAGATAGTGGAGGTACCGCTTTTTTAATGCTTTTATATAAATCTGAAAAAAGGACAAAATTAAATTAAGTTACGCTCATTTGATATGGACTAAAATTATTACCTGTTAATTGATGATAGAAAAGTCTGGTACTTAAGCAACCAAACCGAAGGTATGGTGATAAGCCTGTAGGTTGTGCCATAAGAGATTGAGGGGACATTTTTGGACGTCCAAAGGATGCGACCCACGCTTTTCGTTCTAAGTGTCTTTCAAGGCGTTGTAAAGCTTCTGTTTCTCCACCTATCCATACGGGAGGCTTAAGGCCGTCTGTATCAAAACCCAATTCTTCCAAAGTCGGGACATTAAATTTTTCATCGTGATCCTCTGCAATGGGGGTGTAAGTGTCCTCCAGAGATTCAAGGGTGATTGTGGGCACTGCATTTGGTGGAGGGTCCATTGAGGCGATAATCGCTTGAAATTGGTGGTACGTTAATGGGGCGCGTCCTCCATTTTTCTCAATTATCCTAAGAAACATTTTTTTTAAAATTATTTTAAAACTCTTTATTCCACTGCGCTATAAATACTTACGTATCTAATTTATAAAGAGTGTGGGAAATTGCAAGATTCACTTCAATTCCAAGTTCTTTGCACATTTCTGTGATATTTTGATCCCGCACTTTTCCAAACGGCTCTGGATCCTCTTCGAATGTTAGACATGTTGTACCCCATTCTTTAAAAAGTTTTGGCAGTGCATCCGCTGGCTGCCCACGTATCACAAAAAGGCGAGAATTCAATTTCCTTAAATTTCGATCGAGATCCTCCAAGCACTGGAGAAGAAATCTTTAAATATAAAAGAGAATGTTTTGGTTCAAGCAGTTTATGTTGCATTATTTATTATAAATTTGTATATGAAATAAGAATTGAGACACTTTTAAATACAGCAGATGAAAAATATTCGAAAATCATTTTGCTCCCACATAATAGATGCTGCATTCATCCTTAATACATATAGGTAGGTAAAAACGTGTATTTTTAATAGTTTTAAATATGTACGTTTTACGAAACCACGGTTTAACTGAAATTGTGACAATTAATTCTCTAGAGATCTTAATAAGTATTATAATTAGAGCTTTACAATTATTTTTTAGAATCAAAAATATAGAAAACAAATTAAAATCAAATTATACTTTTAATTAAGAGGATAATGATTATATTAAAGGAGCTATGCCTCAATTTGCATTTCAATATTACTTCATTGTTCTTATAGCATTCTATTCTAATAGGACTTTATGTAATTTTTATCGAAATTGCAGTAGTTAATAAAATTATTTGTGCAAAAACTATACTAAAGTTTCTATTTAATGCTGTTTATGAAGTTAACCAAAATAAACCCAAAATGCATAATTTGATAGTATCCAAGGGATACTTTTCTTCATTGCCATCTCCTTCGTTCAAGTTTTTGTGCCCTTCATTACGAGAACCACCAAAATATTGTGTAGTTTTCTTCCATTATGAAATTCTAAGAGTGCAACACCTAAAGGTAAATGTTGCAATGATTTGGATGTGTGTAATTAAAGTTATATAAAAAGCACAAAGTAAACGTGTTAAAGGTCTCTGTGTACAAACTTCGATGTGAAAACCTTTTATGAAATACTCAAAAAGTTTTAAACATAAGCAAACATCGATCGAATTCATATCGTCTGAATTTACTGCTGCCAGACGTGTTTAGAAAATATATTAGCATCTTGGACCCTAACAGTATTAGTAGTATTTGAAAAGAAGCAGGTTCAATACTCCTCGCACTCCAATGTCTTTTAGAGGATTTTAAAGTTCAGACGTTTGCCTGAAATATTTAATACCTGAACATCGAGCTTGGACGCAATGCAAAACACCTCACATTACCTTGCACGTGAGCGCTGCAGAGAGAGCACATTATCAGATAACTCTGGGTTTTCAAGAGGATAGCATTAAGAGTGTTTTAAAGTAATTCTCCACGCGTTACCAACGGTAGGAAAGTTTTAATAAATTTATGTAGAAAAATTCACTTCTTTCGCCATAATTCTCGCAAGAAAAGTTGTAAAACTATTCCAATGTACTTATTTTGTGTTTTTTCAAATTCAGCTTGTGAGGCGAACAACTCAATGGGAAGAATCAAACATGCGAATTTTTCTGGCTCATTTCATAAAGGTACCATCATGAATGTTTTGAATTTTAAAATATTCATACTTATGTATGTATGGATTGTACATATATACATACATATGTAGACATTATAATGTGTTTGCCTAATGATTTTTTTAAGCGTGTATACAGTAATGAAAAATATATTGTAGAAAACTTCTAAGCTTTCAGAATTTTTTAATCATTAAAGATAGTGCAACAATGCTTAATATTTATTTGTTTTACGCCAAATTTAATTATTTAAATTTTTTATTTAAAATGTAAATTTATGTAAAATTGTTAAAAAACGTTTGGTATTGAGTTTTGGGTTTCACACATTTTTAGATCAACAAACTTTCAATAAAAGAGGAAAACTCTAAAAATAGTTTCACATCCGATCCAGAAATAGATAACACAGGTTTGATGAAATTTAGTAAATAAAATAAAATAATAAATAAAATGTGTATAAACATTATTTCATTATTAAATTTCATAAATAATTTTTTTAAATTCGTACGTGTAATTATATGTAGTAGAGGTCAAATTTACGTGCATATTTCTAAATAATAATTATGAATAGAATTAAAATGAGAATTTGACCGACGTGATAGAAAAGTACATAAATATGTACACTGGTAAATAGAAAATAGAGAGGTAAAAGAGTGTTTACAGATAATGCTTACAATAATTTAAGCAAAACTATTTACAGCTCTTTCATATTTGGTAGTTCCGCCAATTTTTAGTAAGGCCGAAGTTTTTCCATTTCATTTTGGGTAGTATTAATTCCATGCAATGGATACTATATATGTATATAAAATTGAACGTTGTCCGAATTTAATTTTCTCTTACGGAAATATTTTATAAACTTGTAATAACATCTCTATCTAATTCGTATATACTTCGTATTTAAAATAGGTTTTTATTTGCATGATATTTATGATCTAATGCCAGTTTATACTAGTAGAGTATCATCTTATTTTATATGATAATTGGGCTTGTTTCGGGAGCAATTTGAGTGATGCATCGTTACTAGGAGTGATGTCTCTAAAAAGATCAGGTGGGGATGTTATATGTTCATGGAAAGGACGGGTGACTTGAATTTTAACTTTTATCCTGGGGAATGAATATTAATTTCACAAAAGGCATTAGATAGACGTACCTCCACTTGTTAATCCCGACATTAGAGCTCCCTGCGAACCACGGATCGATTACGAACACGCAACGCATGGTGACTGCTCCTTGGATCCCCTTCCGTAGTGCGGGATTATCGTGCAGCCTAAGTCCGCGTCGAAACCAATGCACTGTGTGTTTTTCGCGCTTAACACAATTTTTTGGATCATCGTCGGATAGTCCACGAATAATTGTTATCAATTCTTCAGACATAGCTCACTTTATTTTTATTAATTACTGGTTTTATTGATATTTGTTCACAGCTGTAACCTTTTACATACGTTTTTATCTAAAGTTGGATCGACAATGATCATTTTGAGTAGTAAAATCTAGTGAATTTTTGTTTTTTGCATAACATGTCACAAATACAAACACTTTTTATTTTCTTTGTGGCTATTCGGGTTGAGGTCTTGGACACTAATTTCTGTTGGTGCATAAAATACAATAATTAATCCTTCAACAATCTAATTAATATTAGAAACGTGAAATTTAGTTTGTTCCATTTTTACGTTTTAATTGTTTAACCGGATGCAACGGAGATAAAATAAAATAACTACTTTTTGTCTTTTAAAATTAATAATAGGTAATTATCATTACCCGTATCTACCTGTTAAGAAATGTATATATTTAATGCTAATTTTGAACAAGATAACAATTAAATATTGGTACATCTACTCTCTTTATACCTAATTATGAACATACTGCGTTAATGAATTTTTTTTTATTGCAGTATTAATTACTCCTAAAAAGTTAAATTGAATAAAGAACTTTATTTAGCGGCTTGCTTCAGTCGGTTTGCCACTAGGAAATTAGACATAAGATTTGAAAACATTGCCGTATTGGTAAAATTGTTTACAATAAGTAAGTACTGTATTTAAGAAAAGTGAACACCACTGCAAAGGATTAAAAAAAAAATTGATTCGAAAATATCCACACAAACTTTTACTTTCTAATTTGCAAAATTATCGAAGCTGTGAACTTTTAAGTAGGAGCAGCCAGCACAACCGTGTATGCAAATTTTAACTTTCAATTGCGTTTTTCTTGAGGCGGCTTTTCTCGATATAGTGCAAGGATAACTAAAAGAGTAATAGTAGGTTTGTAAAAACTTCTTTATGAGCTATCGCTGTGGTGTCAATTTGAGGAGCAATTTTGTCCTGGTTCAAAATTTACAATTTTGTCAATTTTACCCAATTAAATAATAATTCTTTATTATAGCTTATTGTATAGGCATTAAATATTTTAAGATATACATATAACCGGCAAACTATCAAAATCTGTTCTTTGAGTGTTGCGAAATGCGGAAACGAAGAAACAGACATAAAAATAAAACTGCTGCTTTGATATATCTAATACTGCGGGTGTAGGTATAAATAAAAGTTATATTTGAATAGAAAAACTCTTTTAATTATATAAATCTTTAAAATTTTGGTTGCGAAAAGTTGTTTTATTTCTAACAACTAGTAGTGACATTATTTAGATAAATACGAATTCGATCTAGAAGTTTTATATCACATCTTGTATGCGAGAAAAGTAGGTCACCTCATATTTCGGTAATTTAAGAAATGTATTAAAAAATAATGCTATACTATAGGAGCTCAAACGGATAACAGTATTTTAAAATCCTAGACTAAAGTTGAGAAATCTAATTTCGCTGTAACTCCTTCAAATACATAACTAACAGGCACCAGGATTGAAATTAATTCAATATTTGATTTTATAAAAAAGGTAAAATTCGTAAAACATTTTGTTTTAAAGGTAATTTTAAAATGTTTATTGAAGAGTTTAAAAATGCTTGCGATTAAAGCTTTTCATTTTCAGATTCGTATTAGTGTCATAAACAAGATAAAAATTGAAATAGCTTTGTTTTTGCGTTTTACTTGCTTGAATTATCAATTTACTACTAGTAGTTTGAAGAGCGCAACATTTCTTTGACACTTTTCGGTTTTTTTTCAATTACGCAGTAACTTAAGTACCTATAATCACATTCTAAAATTTGTTCTGATATAAAGACGATTAGTGCCGCATTCCTGTCTGCCTGTTACTTGTAGTTATATTATAACAAGTAATTGTGTAACATTGTTATTCTCGATTTTTGTTTGAAAACGTATTTTAAAAAAATAAAAGACTTAAATGTTGTTTATAGATATGCACTTTAAAAAAGCGTTTAAATGTACATGTGTTTGTCTGTTTTACAACGGCAAAGTGCATGTGATTCAGTTTCCTATAATTTTAGAATATTAGCAATGCATCACGGAAGCAATTTAAACAGTAGCAAACGCGTAATGCGTTTATGTGAATAATATGAGGAAAAATAAATGTAGCATGACACAGGACTGCCCGCCTATGTTGGATACGTGATAAATAAAAGTTTCGAATTGCAGCTGCCGCGCGTCGTTAGCTCGCGTGCATAAAGGCGCGACTATTGCGAAAGACCTTCAGTTATGTAATGTTATTAATGCTAGGTAAAAACCTTACACATGTACATTTATAGAGTCTTTATACACGGTTTATATTAATTCTTACTTAGCAAGCATTAATATTTCCTTAATGTGCTAAAAAAATGCTATATGTACATAGTTGATAAGATTCGATAGTACTGTATGCCCATGGCTGAATATCGTTAATTTTTTTTCTTTATAATTATAGTATATAGTTTAGATATGTTTGCTTTCTTTATAGTTCGAAAAATAACGATTTTATTAAATCACCGTATTTCATTTGTAATTTAGTTTCTTTCTTAATTTTCACTAAAACTTTCACAGAATTTAAAACAAAATATTACTTTGTGGAGTGTTTTATAAGTATTATTATTATTATTGTTTACATTCATCCCAATATTTAATAATTAATCATCTATAAGATGTTCACATATGCCATTGTGCAATAATAAAATTACAATTTTATCCACTCTATTTAAGCTCTCCTTCAGAAAGCTCACTCCGATAGAAGTACACCGTCCGACTGCTTCGAATGCCAATTTCGAATACAAATGGAATAATCAGAGAGGTCTGGAGTACTGCATGGCAAAATGTATTAATTTTCTTGCTCTTGTTATCATAGTCAGTGCCATAAAATTTGACCTAGCTACTGTTGTCTTCTAATTGATAAAATATGCCACAAATTTACAATAAGGAAAAGTCACGGGTTTCCAAACATTTTACCAAAAATCTACCCTTTGTCCTGAAGAATAAATTCAAACATACATACTAAAACTAAAACTCAACTACAGCGAAACCTGTACTAAAAAAGTTAGTCAAGTGCAAGTTAAAGTTGGGAAATAAATGTTCTGTACTTTAACCTAATTAAAAACGTTATTATTTTATTTATGATGGTGCACGAAATAACTAATTACATACTGGTCAGCAGTAATAAAATAGAATTTCGAAAAAGTTAATTTCATCAAAAAGGGATGTTTTTTATCGGTTGGTTTGTACGAAGTGGATAGTTTTTATATTAATTTGTATTTTCTATTAAGGGTTTTATTGTAGGTCAACATTTTCAAGTTTCATTCTGATGTCATTTTTACAATGAAACCCACTTGTACATGGAGATCCCCAGAAGTACTTTATATAATAAGAAATTCGTTTTATTTTTTCAAATTTTTATATTTTCGAGTTCTGAAAACCACAATATTTATTAGAAACATTTTTTTCAAAATGTATACGTGCGAGATGCCCGACCTTACTGAGGTCGAGTTAGAAAATATAACAAAAGATATAAATTTAGAAACATTCAAACTTAGAAGTATTTTACTGCAATAAGTAGTTTGGATCTACATGCTGGTGGGAAACTCCATAATATAGTAGTAAAAGTTAAACCTAGTGCAAACCCACTTAAAACGACCTCAACTGTAGGTATTAGTCAGGCGCATCAGCTCTCCAGAAACTTCCAGTCGTGTTTAAGTGAAAACACAACACCTTACACGTGACAATAATTCTATATGATGATTGGATGAATTAAGTCGTTACATGTTTCGGTCACGTTGCACGCGGTGTGTCTACTTATTCAAGGCGAAGTGCAATACTGAAAACTGCGGAAAGCTCCGATAGAAATGCCAGCCAAGCCCGAGTGCATTTCCCGCATAAGCTTGAAGGTAATGAGATTGAGGCGCGACACAACTTTAAGTTTAATAACAAAACTGAATGAACCAAATGTATTCCATAGCTAGTTTAAATAATAATTATAAAAAGATTGAGAGCATTTTATATGTACTACTTGTAATATTAATGCATATCCTAACTTAATCAACAAGGTCATTTAAAAACGTAAAAAATAACCGGCAGTGAGAGAAATCGATTTACTAAGCTGCCTTATCATTTTTCGTTTTCAACATTTCGAAAAACGCAAAAATTGTTTCTTAACACGTTGAATGACATGAGGATCATCGCCCATCGGTGACCGGCGTTTGAAAGCTCTCTCCCGCCAAATGGATTTTTACGTGTAATTTACGCACGAATGCTTGAAAATTGTGGCATTCAACGTGTTGCTAAAATGTTACAATAGTATTGTATTTATATTGTTTTGTAAGTATATATATATATATGTTAATTCTTAACTTATTCAGAATTTTATATAGTAAATAACAGGAAATTCCGTATTGTAAAAAAGTGGCTAATAATGACTAAATAATTAAATAATTAATTATTACAATTGCAGTAAAGTAAAATTGGCAACCATTTACTCTTACTAACTAACCCACTAACTTTTTAAAAGCTTCTGAATTATAAAAGTAGGCAAAGTTAATCTAACATTTAACTTCTTTAAAATACATTCGCTACCATCGCTACAAATATGAGTCAGTTTGCACAATACATAGTTTATTTTGCTTAATTTCAAATGTTGTAAACATAATGTTAAAAATCGAATATAATTATAAGTCAATATTATAAGAAAGAAATTTCATTGACTGTGGTACAAGATTTTATTCTCAAACGTTCTTAGAGAACGTGTTAATGTTATTTTTTGATTCAAAAAGCTAATATTGTTAACCTTGAAAGCGTCAGTTTTTTGAAATTTTAACGAAAGCAGCTCTTGAGAATATGCATTATTCAAAAATGCGTAAAAAGAAACATTATGATTCCCAAAATCAATTATGTTATCGAGAATTAAAGTTGGACCGACGTTTCCTTCATATTAGGTAGGAAGAGGACAAGGACGACACTGAAGATGCGGAATACCGATGTGGCCTACGACTACTTATGTAATTCAGTGTAAATATCAATATTCGAATTAAAATTTTATTTTAGTTTAAACGTATTGCTGGAAACGATTTTTATTTAACTTCTTCTAACAAATATTCGAAACCCACCTTCCTACTCACAGCATGATTGATCAAAACATATGAAAAAAATTATATTTTGGTTTTTATTGGTTAATTATTCAGCTAAGCCTTGGTGTATGCAAATATTGTTGATTTTGTTTAATGAGTCTACATCGTTTTTAAGCAATTAAAAAACGATTTTTTATTATAATTTTACGCTTTTCTACACTACATACACCTTTTTCTCAATTCCTAAAAATTTCTTTTTCAAGTGCCCAAAAATAAAAAAAAATTATAGCTCCAGCGTTATTAGGTTTATCTTTATAGTTATAGTTGTTCGTTTTGTGTACAGTAGCGGTTAAAAAAATAGCAGTACTAATAACTAAGAATTTACAAAACCACTTGCAAAGTATTTATTACTACAACAAAGTGTAATATTTTAGAATCTCAGTAACCCGGCAATCTCGCGTTTTCATCTAGTTGCATTTTAAAATCTCGTTTCTAATTTCAGTTTTGTTTTTTCATGTCAAAATATAGAACAGCTCTCATAAAATTCGCTCTGGAGCTTTTTTGTCTTTAATATCAAATTATTGTGTTACAAAGCTATGTCTTTATAAAAAATATGAATTAATTTTGAATAACTTTAATAATTCAAGAAATTCATTAAGTATCGTACAAAAATAGAAATCGAAATATGTAATAGCAGTTCAGTCATTTTTTATGAGTAAACTTTCAAAGTATGAAAGAAATTAATGAACGTTTCGTTCAAAACAAGTACATAATGCAATTTATTTGAAAATTGGCAAATTCTTCGTACCATATACAATATTGTTGATTATTGCTACGCAACGACGTTTTATTGAATCAACAAAATGCTGTCATTTTTGAATGGGTTTTGTTTTTCAAGAACGTTCCAAAACTGTCCAAAATTCATTATTAGTTTTGGGCTTTGTATCCCAGACTCTTTTTTAAGGTCTGACAGAAGATTCTCAATAGGGTTGAGGTCAAACGAGTGTGCGCAGGTCACTCCATGATCTTAATATTATTCGTCCGAAACCATTGCTGTGCTGTTCTGCTCGTTCGTTTCGGGTCATTGGAGGTCTGTTGGAGGCACTATTTCAATGACATTTCATACCCTGTATAAGGAAGCATGACCCATTGAAAATTATTCATATATGCATGCTGATCCATAACACTTTCAATCCAATATATGGGTACAAGCATCTCCAAACCATAATTTTAGAACCACCGTGTTTAATGGTTTCTGCTGTAAACCTTGGATTGTATTCGATGTTGGGCGGATATCTTATATAATGTGGAGATCCCTTGTTACCACATAAAATAATTTTAGTTTTTTTTATGTTTTCACTAGTAATCTTCTTATATGTATATTTTTTTCCGAAAGTGGAACCTATTCTGATTCGTTTTAGGTTTTTCCACAATTTATTAGGTGTTGAATCTATTTTCGTTTTTCTGTTGTACAATGTTTTCCACGTCCCACTTTATGAAAGTGAACAAGTATCAATTTCATTGAGAAACAATAAAGAAGCAGTTATCTTACATTTTGTTGAAGAAATACTAAAACCCGAAACAAAACACGAGGAGCACGGGCAGAAACAAATGAAATTCAAATGCCAAAGAGATATTGAACATTTAATGGTTTTAGATTAGAATCAACGCAACAATCTGTAATATAGAATAAATAGTATAGTGATCTTGAACTTCTATGCAGTACCCAAAATATATTTGAGTTTATAATTTTTGATTTTACTGCTATAATAAAAATCAAATATAGCGTTTTGTTACAAACGTCTTAAATATTTTGTTTACCTAATTTATTTTCTGCCAATTCCAAGGGCATTAAAGAGTTGCACGTAAACTGCGGAACTATCAAACTTTCATGGAAGACTGTACAAACGACAAGTGAGAATTAGATGAGAAATTGTTAAAACAAATGCTTGTTGCGAAGATGCTCTTCTGTCATTTCTACCGCAACTGTATAACTAAATTATTAGTAATGCGTGAATGTAACTATAATAATAGCTGCATTATTTATTCAATTGTTTAAAACAATTAATTCGTGATTGGGGGTAGTCGTAATAATTATTGATCATTGCTTCTACGGAAAATTAAAGCGTGATATTACAGACTCCCCCATTTTTAAGTACTGAAAGCCTCAAGATTTTCTCTTAGGAGATCGCTTTCAGGCGCCACGCGGTGGCCGCTTTGTGTTCAATCAGGCGGATTCAGACTCGAGTCGGCGGGGCGGACTGGCGATGAAGCCCGCGCAAAACGAGGGACGTCTATCTGCATATGTTGCACAGTGGCCGATAAGCGGCCTGGCGCGCTTCTACTGGTTTCTCAATAGTTGGTGTGCAAAGACAATGCGATTGCCGATTGCTAAACAGTAGATAGCAAGTGATCGATTATGTCATTAGGCGATCTTGCCCCACAATCAAACCGCCTCCTGTTCGCCCGAATGAAGGCCATCATTATTTATGGCTATTTAGATAAAATTTGACAATTCGAAAGAATAACCGCTGTCATCCATTGGAAAGGAATCCTGTCTACAGAGAGGTTCATTTACAATTCTCAATACTGCCTATGGCCAGCAGTCCTCCCAATGAGAACTATTTTTTGTGCAACCGACATGAAACTCTGACTTCCTGTCACTAACTATTTAAACTATTGATTATATGCTAGAGTACAGCCGGATCAGACTACAAAACGGCATGTATCTAAAGCAAGGTATTCATTTCCTCTGAATATGGAATAAATCTATTATGGTATTATTGAGTAGGTTCGTTTGTTATATTCCTCTCCTATCTTTTAATATAGTGTAGATCGTTTATTTGATCTTATGAGGCTCTGATATGATCTTCTGTTGCTAGCTCTTTTAAAATTATCTTTTATCTTTTTTTATCTTATGCGGTACTAATGAGAACGTCTCATCCGGTCCTTTTAGGATCAATTGGAATTTATCAGACTGCAATATCCTTTGCAACTATTTATTGGGTAGCTTATTCCATCCGATACTAAAGTGATCTTCTGATTCTAACTCTTTTTAACGTTCTAGAATTTTAACATTCACGATAGATATGTATATGCATATGTAATTTTTTTTTTGTATGCATGGGGCCGATTTTGAAAATAGGGCCTTTTTTCAATCAGCCGACATGCAAAAGAAAAACAACAATTGAGATAAGCCCTAAAAATTAACAATTTCATGTACAACTAGGGATGTTGTGATTCTACAAAGTATCAGTGCTCATACCTTTTCACAAAATTAAGGTATATCAATATTCTAATAAGAGCATAAAATATACATGTGTTATTCGGGAAGTAGCCTCTATGTTAAACGGCAGTTATATATCTTTAGTAACCATGGAAAAATAGTTTATAGGTGACGCCATTTGCCACCTAAAATTATAAACAGAAAATAAAAGTATATAGTGTTTGACGTGCTGAATTTTTTAAATTCGTTCCGGTATTTTTTAATTGAATGAGTATCAAAAAATCCCGGAGTTGTGTTGTTGGATATTAATTTTGTGTTCATCACTGAAATTCCAAGCGACTCGATTTAATAGTTTCCAAAGAAATTTGGTTATCACATCAAGCGCTGGTTTTTAATTGACTGATGACATATACATAAATGTGACCGCACTCAGAAACAATTTTAAGTATGTACAAGCAAAGTGTAGATATTAGTATTACATTTAAATATAAAACAGAGCCTTTATGCAACAGTTGTGCTAATTTACAGCGTGACGTATCAAACTAATGCTCACGTATGATCGTTTCGTGTTTTTTCATTCGAACGTCTCTAAATACAGGATTTGCTGATTTTTGTAATAATTTATTCGTGAATTATGTTTGAACCAAAAAAGGATTTAAGAAAAATAATGTTTTCGTGACATATGCTTTTGGTTTCTTCATCCTTGTCGCCGTTGTTTTTTGTTTTAAATTCATTTTTAGTTTAAAATAATAAAATGAAACTATTAAAACACAACTTCCCAGAGGGAAGTTCATGTAATGGGGCCGATTTTGTGAATGCAGTTTTTGCAATTCTCCACATTTTAAAGTCACCAGAATTCAAAACAAAAGTTTTTACGGTGATGTCCGTGTGTATGTATGTACGTATGTGTATGCGCGTTCGGAATTTTACTACTGATAATACAAAAACAAAAAGTAGTAATTATATACTTGTTCAAATAATGGAATACCATTGTTGACAAGATATTACAAATAATAAGTTGATTTTATTTTTTGTTTTATTCCTTTTCTCTGGGATGTATATAGAGAAAGTGATATGAATAATCCTTCAAAAATGGGTGAAATAAGAAAATAATTCCGAGTATACAAAGTATTCAGACAAATTATAGGCTCACCTAGTTAGTGGGGCCATGTAAATAGCTGTGGCTTGCGGCTCGCAAGACCTTATGTAATTCACACTCGCCATTATGTCCGGAGGAACAATAAACAAACTACCCTGTCCAGCACTCTATTTGTTGCTGTGTTTCCATAGAAGAAATCGTTCAACACAGATGCCCTGGAACCCGAGCGTGGCCAACAATTCGCTATTCCTCCTTGATTGGAAACGCGCTCGGCGGGTAGTAGCAAAATTGGGTGCGTGCTAGCCTCTGGAATAGTTCGGGGAGCATCTGGATTTCTTCTGGTCTCAAGTAATCATACTGCGATTTGACTTATTTGTTTACTCTGTGAAGCACGACTATAATGGCTAGGCCGAGCTAACTAAATCCGTCTGTGTTCGCTCAGTTAATAAACCGAAAGTGGCGGATAGCTCCTGCTTTGTTTATTTTTCGCTAGGCTGCCTATCAACTGGTATAGACTGTGCCAAAAACCATCGGCGTTAAGTCAAGTAATGAGGAATATTATGAAAAACATTCCACCAAAAAATTGTTGCAAATTGTCTTTTTTTTTGTAGGGTTACATTTGGCAATTTACTGGCCAATAAATAATACGGAAGAGATTACCAACGCCAATACTTGTCTGTAATTTATATTCCTCATGAAGCTGCTCCAGCAACGATAGTTATGAAAATCTTAAAATTTCAAATTCTTTCCCCCCAGGGGGTAAAATTTAATATTTCTTCTTATGCGGGCTTGTCTGCCGAACAGATGAGAAATGGACTTTGCGAATGAAATGGATTTGCTGGCTTTATGGCATCATGACACATCTTGAGTTTGGCAAAATCATTTTGCCCTGAATGTTTACTTGAACTGGTAGAGTGTTCAATACATCGGTTTTGTTTATTTGAGAAATGGAATGCGAAATATTCGTAGCACTTTTTATTTCTTAACAAGGACAAAATATGGCATTACGAATTCGAAAATAAAAACACTATTTCCTTGTGTTTTCAGTATAAAAAACCATTCAAACATAACGAATTTATTCTTATCATATTTTGTTTTGATATTGAATATCTTTTCTTACCAACATACCGATGCCAATTACTACTTTTAACAGCAGCTGTACTTGTATTGTAAATATAGGGATGAGCCGAAAAAACGGTTCTTATTACAATTTTACATACATCCACAATATAAAATAAGTGGGCGAATACTTAGAGTTGCGTAAATTTTCATGACCAACTCTGATAAATAATACTCAATCGTTTACACTGTTTCATGTGGACCGGTTTTAAATATTAAGGGCGGGGTTAACAATTACGTAGGCATACTTGTTATCAGCTAAAGTTTGTAATTAATGAAATAAAATGAGGAAATTGCATTTATTGAAGAATTTCTACATTTTTATAAATATGAAACGAAATTATCAACAAATGAGAAGAATATATGTATTTTCGACGATTAAAACAATGTTTACAGAAAATAACATAAAATAAAAGAATGAATAATTCATTCCTTTTTATCATATATATATATATATAAATATGGCATTGAAGCAACACAAATAATGTTCAGCATAAATTAGAGCCGTTGCGAAAATTAAATACGCTCTTATGTTTACATTCATTGAAAAAACATAGACAATATTTTCTACTATACAAGTAAACTTATATTACCGCGGGGCAACACGAGTTTTGAGTTTGAATTCTAGACGCCCAATTTCGCAAACTGATGTACCTCCTTTTAAATGCTATGCAATAAACAGATAAAAAATCTGGAAGCATAACTCTTCTGCTATTGAAAAAACATTGTGTAAACAAATTTTGCTTAAACATGACTTAAAACGTTATGGATCGTGACAAAATCCAAAAATCGGAAAACTCGGAACAATTTCAAAACTCCAGAAAGGATCAAATCTAGAAAATGCACAATAATGAATATAATATTTATATTTACATATTTTCATGCCAACTTTGATTACTGTGATTTTTATAACTTATCACAATTTACGTAACTTCCGTTAAAATTGTTGAATATGTTGCTTTTGTGAGATGTCCTTTTTCGTATATATTCCTTCTAGAAATGCATATAGAGAAGGTTACGAAAGACCGATAAATCTAATTGTTTAACCGGATGCAACGGAGATAAAATAAAATAAATACTTTTTGTCTTTTAAAATTAATAATAGGTAATTATCATTACCCGTATCTACCTGTTAAGAAATGTATATATTTAATGCTAATTTTGAATAAGATAAAAATTAAATATTGGTACATCTACGATGAAGTACTCTTTATACCTAATTATGAACATACTGCGTTAATGAATTTTTTTATATTACAGTATTAATTACTCCTAAAAAGTTAAATTGAATAAAGAACTTTAACTAGCGGCTTGCTTCAGTCGGTTTGCCACTAGGAAATTAGACATAAGATTTGAAAACATTGCCGTATTGGTAAAATTGTTTACAATAAGTAAGTACTGTATTTAAGAAAAGTGAACACCACTGCAAAGGATTAAAAAAAAAATTGATTCGAAAATATCCACACAAACTTTTACTTTCTAATTTGCAAAATTATCGAAGCTGTGAACTTTTAAGTAGGAGCAGCCAGCACAACCGTGTATGCAAATTTTAACTTTCAATTGCGTTTTTCTTGAGGCGGCTTTTCTCGATATAGTGCAATGATAACTAAAAGAGTAATAGTAGGTTTGTAAAAACTTCTTTATGAGCTATCGCTGTGGTGTCAATTTGAGGAGCAATTTTGTCCTGGTTCAAAATTTACAATTTTGTCAATTTTACCCAATTAAATAATAATTCTTTATTATAGCTTATTGTATAGGCATTAAATATTTTAAGATATACATATAACCGGCAAACTATCAAAATCTGTTCTTTGAGTGTTGCGAAATGCGGAAACGAAGAAACAGACATAAAAATAAAACTGCTGCTTTGATATATCTAATACTCTAATACATTATTTAGATAAATACGAATTCGATCTAGAAGTTTTATATCACATTTTGTATGCGAGAAAAGTAGGTCACCTCATATTTCGGTAATTTAAGAAATGTATTGAAAAATATTGCTATACTATAGGAGCTCAAAAGGATAACAGTATTTTAAAATCCTAGACTAAAGTTGAGAAATCTAATTTCGCTGTAACTCCTTCAAATACATAACTAACAGGCACCAGGATTGAAATTAATTCAATATTTGATTTTATAAAAAAGGTAAAATTCGTAAAACATTTTGTTTTAAAGGTAATTTTAAAATGTTTATTGAAGAGTTTAAAAATGCTTGCGATTAAAGCTTTTCATTTTCAGATTCGTATTAGTGTCATAAACAAGATAAAAATTGAAATAGCTTTGTTTTTGCGTTTTACTTGCTTGAATTATCAATTTACTACTAGTAGTTTGAAGAGCGCAACATTTCTTTGACACTTTTCGGTTTTTTTTCAATTACGCAGTAACTTAAGTACCTATAATCACATTCTAAAATTTGTTCTGATATAAAGACGACTAGTGCAGCATTCCTGTCTGCCTGTTACTTGTAGTTATATTATAACAAGTAATTGTGTAACATTGTTATTCTCGATTTTTGTTTGAAAACGTATTTTAAAAAAATAAAAGACTTAAATGTTGTTTATAGATATGCACTTTAAAAAAGCGTTTAAATGTACATGTGTTTGTCTGTTTTACAACGGCAAAGTGCATGTGATTCAGTTTCCTATAATTTTAGAATATTAGCAATGCATCACGGAAGCAATTTAAACAGTAGCAAACGCGTAATGCGTTTATGTGAATAATATGAGGAAAAATAAATGTAGCATGACACAGGACTGCCCGCCTATGTTGGGTACGTGATAAATAAAAGTTTCGAATTGCAGCTGCCGCGCGTCGTTAGCTCGCGTGCATAAAGGCGCGACTATTGCGAAAGACCTTCAGTTATGTAATGTTATTAATGCTAGGTAAAAACCTTACACATGTACATTTATAGAGTCTTTATACACGGTTTATATTAATTCTTACTTAGCAAGCATTAATATTTCCTTAATGTGCTAAAAAAATGCTATATGTACATAGTTGATAAGATTCGATAGTACTGTATGCCCATAGCTGAATATCGTTAATTTTTTTTCTTTATAATTATAGTATATAGTTTAGATATGTTTGCTTTCTTTATAGTTCGAAAAATAACGATTTTATTAAATCACCGTATTTCATTTGTAATTTAGTTTCTTTCTTAATTTTCACTAAAACTTTCACAGAATTTAAAACAAAATATTACTTTGTGGAGTGTTTTATAAGTATTATTATTATTATTGTTTACATTCATCCCAATATTTAATAATTAATCATCTATAAGATGTTCACATATGCCATTGTGCAATAATAAAATTACAATTTTATCCACTCTATTTAAGCTCTCCTTCAGAAAGCTCACTCCGATAGAAGTACACCGTCCGACTGCTTCGAATGCCAATTTCGAATACAAATGGAATAATCAGAGAGGTCTGGAGTACTGCATGGCAAAATGTATTAATTTTCTTGCTCTTGTTATCATAGTCAGTGCCATAAAATTTGACCTAGCTACTGTTGTCTTCTAATTGATAAAATATGCCACAAATTTACAATAAGGAAAAGTCACGGGTTTCCAAACATTTTACCAAAAATCTACCCTTTGTCCTGAAGAATAAATTCAAACATACATACTAAAACTAAAACTCAACTACAGCGAAACCTGTACTAAAAAAGTTAGTCAAGTGCAAGTTAAAGTTGGGAAATAAATGTTCTGTACTTTAACCTAATTAAAAACGTTATTATTTTATTTATGATGGTGCACGAAATAACTAATTACATACTGGTCAGCAGTAATAAAATAGAATTTCGAAAAAGTTAATTTCATCAAAAAGGGATGTTTTTTATCGGTTGGTTTGTACGAAGTGGATAGTTTTTATATTAATTTGTATTTTCTATTAAGGGTTTTATTGTAGGTCAACATTTTCAAGTTTCATTCTGATGTCATTTTTACAATGAAACCCACTTGTACATGGAGATCCCCAGAAGTACTTTATATAATAAGAAATTCGTTTTATTTTTTCAAATTTTTATATTTTCGAGTTCTGAAAACCACAATATTTATTAGAAACATTTTTTTCAAAATGTATACGTGCGAGATGCCCGACCTTACTGAGGTCGAGTTAGAAAATATAACAAAAGATATAAATTTAGAAACATTCAAACTTAGAAGTGTTTTACTGCAATAAGTAGTTTGGATCTACATGCTGGTGGGAAACTCCATAATATAGTAGTAAAAGTTAAACCTAGTGCAAACCCACTTAAAACGACCTCAACTGTAGGTATTAGTCAGGCGCATCAGCTCTCCAGAAACTTCCAGTCGTGTTTAAGTGAAAACACAACACCTTACACGTGACAATAATTCTATATGATGATTGGATGAATTAAGTCGTTACATGTTTCGGTCACGTTGCACGCGGTGTGTCTACTTATTCAAGGCGAAGTGCAATACTGAAAACTGCGGAAAGCTCCGATAGAAATGCCAGCCAAGCCCGAGTGCATTTCCCGCATAAGCTTGAAGGTAATGAGATTGAGGCGCGACACAACTTTAAGTTTAATAACAAAACTGAATGAACCAAATGTATTCCATAGCTAGTTTAAATAATAATTATAAAAAGATTGAGAGCATTTTATATGTACTACTTGTAATATTAATGCATATCCTAACTTAATCAACAAGGTCATTTAAAAACGTAAAAAATAACCGGCAGTGAGAGAAATCGATTTACTAAGCTGCCTTATCATTTTTCGTTTTCAACATTTCGAAAAACGCAAAAATTGTTTCTTAACACGTTGAATGACATGAGGATCATCGCCCATCGGTGACCGGCGTTTGAAAGCTCTCTCCCGCCAAATGGATTTTTACGTGTAATTTACGCACGAATGCTTGAAAATTGTGGCATTCAACGTGTTGCTAAAATGTTACAATAGTATTGTATTTATATTGTTTTGTAAGTATATATATATATATGTTAATTCTTAACTTATTCAGAATTTTATATAGTAAATAACAGGAAATTCCGTATTGTAAAAAAGTGGCTAATAATGACTAAATAATTAAATAATTAATTATTACAATTGCAGTAAAGTAAAATTGGCAACCATTTACTCTTACTAACTAACCCACTAACTTTTTAAAAGCTTCTGAATTATAAAAGTAGGCAAAGTTAATCTAACATTTAACTTCTTTAAAATACATTCGCTACCATCGCTACAAATATGAGTCAGTTTGCACAATACATAGTTTATTTTGCTTAATTTCAAATGTTGTAAACATAATGTTAAAAATCGAATATAATTATAAGTCAATATTATAAGAAAGAAATTTCATTGACTGTGGTACAAGATTTTATTCTCAAACGTTCTTAGAGAACGTGTTAATGTTATTTTTTGATTCAAAAAGCTAATATTGTTAACCTTGAAAGCGTCAGTTTTTTGAAATTTTAACGAAAGCAGCTCTTGAGAATATGCATTATTCAAAAATGCGTAAAAAGAAACATTATGATTCCCAAAATCAATTATGTTATCGAGAATTAAAGTTGGACCGACGTTTCCTTCATATTAGGTAGGAAGAGGACAAGGACGACACTGAAGATGCGGAATACCGATGTGGCCTACGACTACTTATGTAATTCAGTGTAAATATCAATATTCGAATTAAAATTTTATTTTAGTTTAAACGTATTGCTGGAAACGATTTTTATTTAACTTCTTCTAACAAATATTCGAAACCCACCTTCCTACTCACAGCATGATTGATCAAAACATATGAAAAAAATTATATTTTGGTTTTTATTGGTTAATTATTCAGCTAAGCCTTGGTGTATGCAAATATTGTTGATTTTGTTTAATGAGTCTACATCGTTTTTAAGCAATTAAAAAACGATTTTTTATTATAATTTTACGCTTTTCTACACTACATACACCTTTTTCTCAATTCCTAAAAATTTCTTTTTCAAGTGCCCAAAAATAAAAAAAAATTATAGCTCCAGCGTTATTAGGTTTATCTTTATAGTTATAGTTGTTCGTTTTGTGTACAGTAGCGGTTAAAAAAATAGCAGTTAGTACTTAAGAAGATTTTCAGTACTAATAACTAAGAATTTACAAAACCACTTGCAAAGTATTTATTACTACAACAAAGTGTAATATTTTAGAATCTCAGTAACCCGGCAATCTCGCGTTTTCATCTAGTTGAATTTTAAAATCTCGTTTCTAATTTCAGTTTTGTTTTTTCACGTCAAAATATAGAACAGCTCTCATAAAATTCGCTCTGGAGCTTTTTTGTCTTTAATATCAAATTATTGTGTTACAAAGCTATGTCTTTATAAAAAATATGAATTAATTTTGAATAACTTTAATAATTCAAGAAATTCATTAAGTATCGTACAAAAATAGGAATCGAAATATGTAATAGCAGTTCAGTCATTTTTTATGAGTAAACTTTCAAAGTATGAAAGAAATTAATGAACGTTTCGTTCAAAACAAGTACATAATGCAATTTATTTGAAAATTGGCAAATTCTTCGTACCATATACAATATTGTTGATTATTGCTACGCAACGACGTTTTATTGAATCAACAAAATGCTGTCATTTTTGAATGGGTTTTGTTTTTCAAGAACGTTCCAAAACTGTCCAAAATTCATTATTAGTTTTGGGCTTTGTATCCCAGACTCTTTTTTAAGGTCTGACAGAAGATTCTCAATAGGGTTGAGGTCAAACGAGTGTGCGCAGGTCACTCCATGATCTTAATATTATTCGTCCGAAACCATTGCTGTGCTGTTCTGCTCGTTCGTTTCGGGTCATTGGAGGTCTGTTGGAGGCACTATTTCAATGACATTTCATACCCTGTATAAGGAAGCATGACCCATTGAAAATTATTCATATATGCATGCTGATCCACAACACTTTCAATCCAATATATGGGTACAAGCATCTCCAAACCATAATTTTAGAACCACCGTGTTTAATGGTTTCTGCTGTAAACCTTGGATTGTATTCGATGTTGGGCGGATATCTTATATAATGTGGAGATCCCTTGTTACCACATAAAATAATTTTAGTTTTTTTTATGTTTTCACTAGTAATCTTCTTATATGTATATTTTTTTCCGAAAGTGGAACCTATTCTGATTCGTTTTAGGTTTTTCCACAATTTATTAGGTGTTGAATCTATTTTCGTTTTTCTGTTGTACAATGTTTTCCACGTCCCACTTTATGAAAGTGAACAAGTATCAATTTCATTGAGAAACAATAAAGAAGCAGTTATCTTACATTTTGTTGAAGAAATACTAAAACCCGAAACAAAACACGAGGAGCACGGGCAGAAACAAATGAAATTCAAATGCCAAAGAGATATTGAACATTTAATGGTTTTAGATTAGAATCAACGCAACAATCTGTAATATAGAATAAATAGTATAGTGATCTTGAACTTCTATGCAGTACCTAAAATATATTTGAGTTTATAATTTTTGATTTTACTGCTATAATAAAAATCAAATATAGCGTTTTGTTACAAACGTCTTAAATATTTTGTTTACCTAATTTATTTTCTGCCAATTCCAAGGGCATTAAAGAGTTGCACGTAAACTGCGGAACTATCAAACTTTCATGGAAGACTGTACAAACGACAAGTGAGAAATAAATGAGAAATTGTTAAAACAAATGCTTGTTGCGAAGATGCTCTTCTGTCATTTCTACCGCAACTGTATAACTAAATTATTAGTAATGCGTGAATGTAACTATAATAATAGCTGCATTATTTATTCAATTGTTTAAAACAATTAATTCGTGATTGGGGGTAGTCGTAATAATTATTGATCATTGCTTCTACGGAAAATTAAAGCGTGATATTACAGACTCCCCCATTTTTAAGTACTGAAAGCCTCAAGATTTTCTCTTAGGAGATCGCTTTCAGGCGCCACGCGGTGGCCGCTTTGTGTTCAATCAGGCGGCTTCAGACTCGAGTCGGCGGGGCGGACTGGCGATGAAGCCCGCGCAAAACGAGGGACGTCTATCTGCATATGTTGCACAGTGGCCGATAAGCGGCCTGGCGCGCTTCTACTGGTTTCTCAATAGTTGGTGTGCAAAGACAATGCGATTGCCGATTGCTAAACAGTAGATAGCAAGTGATCGATTATGTCATTAGGCGATCTTGCCCCACAATCAAACCGCCTCCTGTTCGCCCGAATGAAGGCCATCATTATTTATGGCTATTTAGATAAAATTTGACAATTCGAAAGAATAACCGCTGTCATCCATTGGAAAGGAATCCTGTCTACAGAGAGGTTCATTTACAATTCTCAATACTGCCTATGGCCAGCAGTCCTCCCAATGAGAACTATTTTTTGTGCAACCGACATGAAACTCTGACTTCCTGTCACTAACTATTTAAACTATTGATTATATGCTAGAGTACAGCCGGATCAGACTACAAAACGGCATGTATCTAAAGCAAGGTATTCATTTCCTCTGAATATGGAATAAATCTATTATGGTATTATTGAGTAGGTTCGTTTGTTATATTCCTCTCCTATCTTTTAATATAGTGTAGATCGTTTATTTGATCTTATGAGGCTCTGATATGATCTTCTGTTGCTAGCTCTTTTAAAATTATCTTTTATCTTTTTTTATCTTATGCGGTACTAATGAGAACGTCTCATCCGGTCCTTTTAGGATCAATTGGAATTTATCAGACTGCAATATCCTTTGCAACTATTTATTGGGTAGCTTATTCCATCCGATACTAAAGTGATCTTCTGATTCTAACTCTTTTTAACGTTCTAGAATTTTAACATTCACGATAGATATGTATATGCATATGTAATTTTTTTTTTGTATGCATGGGGCCGATTTTGAAAATAGGGCCTTTTTTCAATCAGCCGACATGCAAAAGAAAAACAACAATTGAGATAAGCCCTAAAAATTAACAATTTCATGTACAACTAGGGATGTTGTGATTCTACAAAGTATCAGTGCTCATACCTTTTCACAAAATTAAGGTATATCAATATTCTAATAAGAGCATAAAATATACATGTGTTATTCGGGAAGTAGCCTCTATGTTAAACGGCAGTTATATATCTTTAGTAACCATGGAAAAATAGTTTATAGGTGACGCCATTTGCCACCTAAAATTATAAACAGAAAATAAAAGTATATAGTGTTTGACGTGCTGAATTTTTTAAATTCGTTCCGGTATTTTTTAATTGAATGAGTATCAAAAAATCCCGGAGTTGTGTTGTTGGATATTAATTTTGTGTTCATCACTGAAATTCCAAGCGACTCGATTTAATAGTTTCCAAAGAAATTTGGTTATCACATCAAGCGCTGGTTTTTAATTGACTGATGACATATACATAAATGTGACCGCACTCAGAAACAATTTTAAGTATGTACAAGCAAAGTGTAGATATTAGTATTACATTTAAATATAAAACAGAGCCTTTATGCAACAGTTGTGCTAATTTACAGCGTGACGTATCAAACTAATGCTCACGTATGATCGTTTCGTGTTTTTTCATTCGAACGTCTCTAAATACAGAATTTGCTGATTTTTGTAATAATTTATTCGTGAATTATGTTTGAACCAAAAAAGGATTTAAGAAAAATAATGTTTTCGTGACATATGCTTTTGGTTTCTTCATCCTTGTCGCCGTTGTTTTTTGTTTTAAATTCATTTTTAGTTTAAAATAATAAAATGAAACTATTAAAACACAACTTCTCAGAGGGAAGTTCATGTAATGGGGCCGATTTTGTGAATGCAGTTTTCGCAATTCTCCACATTTTAAAGTCACCAGAATTCAAAACAAAAGTTTTTACGGTGATGTCCGTGTGTATGTATGTACGTATGTGTATGCGCGTTCGGAATTTTACTACTGATAATACAAAAACAAAAAGTAGTAATTATATACTTGTTCAAATAATGGAATACCATTGTTGACAAGATATTACAAATAATAAGTTGATTTTATTTTTTGTTTTATTCCTTTTCTCTGGGATGTATATAGAGAAAGTGATATGAATAATCCTTCAAAAATGGGTGAAATAAGAAAATAATTCCGAGTATACAAAGTATTCAGACAAATTATAGGCTCACCTAGTTAGTGGGGCGATGTAAATAGCTGTGGCTTGCGGCTCGCAAGACCTTATGTAATTCACACTCGCCATTATGTCCGGAGGAACAATAAACAAACTACCCTGTCCAGCACTCTATTTGTTGCTGTGTTTCCATAGAAGAAATCGTTCAACACAGATGCCCTGGAACCCGAGCGTGGCCAACAATTCGCTATTCCTCCTTGATTGGAAACGCGCTCGGCGGGTAGTAGCAAAATTGGGTGCGTGCTAGCCTCTGGAATAGTTCGGGGAGCATCTGGATTTCTTCTGGTCTCAAGTAATCATACTGCGATTTGACTTATTTGTTTACTCTGTGAAGCACGACTATAATGGCTAGGCCGAGCTAACTAAATCCGTCTGTGTTCGCTCAGTTAATAAACCGAAAGTGGCGGATAGCTCCTGCTTTGTTTATTTTTCGCTAGGCTGCCTATCAACTGGTATAGACTGTGCCAAAAACCATCGGCGTTAAGTCAAGTAATGAGGAATATTATGAAAAACATTCCACCAAAAAATTGTTGCAAATTGTCTTTTTTTTTGTAGGGTTACATTTGGCAATTTACTGGCCAATAAATAATACGGAAGAGATTACCAACGCCAATACTTGTCTGTAATTTATATTCCTCATGAAGCTGCTCCAGCAACGATAGTTATGAAAATCTTAAAATTTCAAATTCTTTCCCCCCAGGGGGTAAAATTTAATATTTCTTCTTATGCGGGCTTGTCTGCCGAACAGATGAGAAATGGACTTTGCGAATGAAATGGATTTGCTGGCTTTATGGCATCATGACACATCTTGAGTTTGGCAAAATCATTTTGCCCTGAATGTTTACTTGAACTGGTAGAGTGTTCAATACATCGGTTTTGTTTATTTGAGAAATGGAATGCGAAATATTCGTAGCACTTTTTATTTCTTAACAAGGACAAAATATGGCATTACGAATTCGAAAATAAAAACACTATTTCCTTGTGTTTTCAGTATAAAAAACCATTCAAACATAACGAATTTATTCTTATCATATTTTGTTTTGATATTGAATATCTTTTCTTACCAACATACCGATGCCAATTACTACTTTTAACAGCAGCTGTACTTGTATTGTAAATATAGGGATGAGCCGAAAAAACGGTTCTTATTACAATTTTACATACATCCACAATATAAAATAAGTGGGCGAATACTTAGAGTTGCGTAAATTTTCATGACCAACTCTGATAAATAATACTCAATCGTTTACACTGTTTCATGTGGACCGGTTTTAAATATTAAGGGCGGGGTTATCAATTACGTAGGCATACTTGTTATCAGCTAAAGTTTGTAATTAATGAAATAAAATGAGGAAATTGCATTTATTGAAGAATTTCTACATTTTTATAAATATGAAACGAAATTATCAACAAATGAGAAGAATATATGTATTTTCGACGATTAAAACAATGTTTACAGAAAATAACATAAAATAAAAGAATGAATAATTCATTCCTTTTTATCATATATATATATATATAAATATGGCATTGAAGCAACACAAATAATGTTCAGCATAAATTAGAGCCGTTGCGAAAATTAAATACGCTCTTATGTTTACATTCATTGAAAAAACATAGACAATATTTTCTACTATACAAGTAAACTTATATTACCGCGGGGCAACACGAGTTTTGAGTTTGAATTCTAGACGCCCAATTTCGCAAACTGATGTACCTCCTTTTAAATGCTATGCAATAAACAGATAAAAAATCTGGAAGCATAACTCTTCTGCTATTGAAAAAACATTGTGTAAACAAATTTTGCTTAAACATGACTTAAAACGTTATGGATCGTGACAAAATCCAAAAATCGGAAAACTCGGAACAATTTCAAAACTCCAGAAAGGATCAAATCTAGAAAATGCACAATAATGAATATAATATTTATATTTACATATTTTCATGCCAACTTTGATTACTGTGATTTTTATAACTTATCACAATTTACGTAACTTCCGTTAAAATTGTTGAATATGTTGCTTTTGTGAGATGTCCTTTTTCGTATATATTCCTTCTAGAAATGCATATAGAGAAGGTTACGAAAGACCGATAAATCTAATTGTTTAACCGGATGCAACGGAGATAAAATAAAATAAATACTTTTTGTCTTTTAAAATTAATAATAGGTAATTATCATTACCCGTATCTACCTGTTAAGAAATGTATATATTTAATGCTAATTTTGAATAAGATAAAAATTAAATATTGGTACATCTACGATGAAGTACTCTTTATACCTAATTATGAACATACTGCGTTAATGAATTTTTTTATATTACAGTATTAATTACTCCTAAAAAGTTAAATTGAATAAAGAACTTTAACTAGCGGCTTGCTTCAGTCGGTTTGCCACTAGGAAATTAGACATAAGATTTGAAAACATTGCCGTATTGGTAAAATTGTTTACAATAAGTAAGTACTGTATTTAAGAAAAGTGAACACTACTGCAAAGGATTAAAAAAAAAATGATTCGAAAATATCCACACAAACTTTTACTTTCTAATTTGCAAAATTATCGAAGCTGTGAACTTTTAAGTAGGAGCAGCCAGCACAACCGTGTATGCAAATTTTAACTTTCAATTGCGTTTTTCTTGAGGCGGCTTTTCTCGATATAGTGCAATGATAACTAAAAGAGTAATAGTAGGTTTGTAAAAACTTCTTTATGAGCTATCGCTGTGGTGTCAATTTGAGGAGCAATTTTGTCCTGGTTCAAAATTTACAATTTTGTCAATTTTACCCAATTAAATAATAATTCTTTATTATAGCTTATTGTATAGGCATTAAATATTTTAAGATATACATATAACCGGCAAACTATCAAAATCTGTTCTTTGAGTGTTGCGAAATGCGGAAACGAAGAAACAGACATAAAAATAAAACTGCTGCTTTGATATATCTAATACTGCGGGTGTAGGTATAAATAAAAGTTATATTTGAATAGAAAAACTCTTTTAATTATATAAATCTTTAAAATTTTGGTTGCGAAAAGTTGTTTTATTTCTAACAACTAGTAGTGACATTATTTAGATAAATACGAATTCGATCTAGAAGTTTTATATCACATCTTGTATGCGAGAAAAGTAGGTCACCTCATATTTCGGTAATTTAAGAAATGTATTAAAAAATAATGCTATACTATAGGAGCTCAAACGGATAACAGTATTTTAAAATCCTAGACTAAAGTTGAAAAATCTAATTTCGCTGTAACTCGTTCAAATACATAACTAACAGGCACCAGGATTGAAATTAATTCAATATTTGATTTTATAAAAAAGGTAAAATTCGTAAAACATTTTGTTTTAAAGGTAATTTTAAAATGTTTATTGAAGAGTTTAAAAATGCTTGCGATTAAAGCTTTTCATTTTCAGATTCGTATTAGTGTCATAAACAAGATAAAAATTGAAATAGCTTTGTTTTTGCGTTTTACTTGCTTGAATTATCAATTTACTACTAGTAGTTTGAAGAGCGCAACATTTCTTTGACACTTTTCGGTTTTTTTTCAATTACGCAGTAACTTAAGTACCTATAATCACATTCTAAAATTTGTTCTGATATAAAGACGATTAGTGCCGCATTCCTGTCTGCCTGTTACTTGTAGTTATATTATAACAAGTAATTGTGTAACATTGTTATTCTCGATTTTTGTTTGAAAACGTATTTTAAAAAAAATAAAAGACTTAAATTTGGTTTATAGATATGCACTTTAAAAAAGCGTTTAAATGTATATGTGTTTGTCTGTTTTACAACGGCAAAGTGCATGTGATTCAGTTTCCTATAATTTTAGAATATTAGCAATGCATCACGGAAGCAATTTAAACAGTAGCAAACGCGTAATGCGTTTATGTGAATAATATGAGGAAAAATAAATGTAGCATGACACAGGACTGCCCGCCTATGTTGGATACGTGATAAATAAAAGTTTCGAATTGCAGCTGCCGCGCGTCGTTAGCTCGCGTGCATAAAGGCGCGACTATTGCGAAAGACCTTCAGTTATGTAATGTTATTAATGCTAGGTAAAAACCTTACACATGTACATTTATAGAGTCTTTATACACGGTTTATATTAATTCTTACTTAGCAAGCATTAATATTTCCTTTATGTGCTAAAAAAATGCTATATGTACATAGTTGATAAGATTCGATAGTACTGTATGCCCATGGCTGAATAACGTTAATTTTTTCTTTATAATTATAGTATATAGTTTAGATATGTTTGCTTTCTTTATAGTTCGAAAAATAACGATTTTATTAAATCACCGTATTTCATTTGTAATTTAGTTTCTTTCTTAATTTTCACTAAAACTTTCACAGAATTTAAAACAAAATATTACTTTGTGGAGTGTTTTATAAGTATTATTATTATTATTGTTTACATTCATCCCAATATTTAATAATTAATCATCTATAAGATGTTCACATATGCCATTGTGCAATAATAAAATTACAATTTTATCCACTCTATTTAAGCTCTCCTTCAGAAAGCTCACTCCGATAGAAGTACACCGTCCGACTGCTTCGAATGCCAATTTCGAATACAAATGGAATAATCAGAGAGGTCTGGAGTACTGCATGGCAAAATGTATTAATTTTCTTGCTCTTGTTATCATAGTCAGTGCCATAAAATTTGACCTAGCTACTGTTGTCTTCTAATTGATAAAATATGCCACAAATTTACAATAAGGAAAAGTCACGGGTTTCCAAACATTTTACCAAAAATCTACCCTTTGTCCTGAAGAATAAATTCAAACATACATACTAAAACTAAAACTCAACTACAGCGAAACCTGTACTAAAAAAGTTAGTCAAGTGCAAGTTAAAGTTGGGAAATAAATGTTCTGTACTTTAACCTAATTAAAAACGTTATTATTTTATTTATGATGGTGCACGAAATAACTAATTACATACTGGTCAGCAGTAATAAAATAGAATTTCGAAAAAGTTAATTTCATCAAAAAGGGATGTTTTTTATCGGTTGGTTTGTACGAAGTGGATAGTTTTTATATTAATTTGTATTTTCTATTAAGGGTTTTATTGTAGGTCAACATTTTCAAGTTTCATTCTGATGTCATTTTTACAATGAAACCCACTTGTACATGGAGATCCCCAGAAGTACTTTATATAATAAGAAATTCGTTTTATTTTTTCAAATTTTTATATTTTCGAGTTCTGAAAACCACAATATTTATTAGAAACATTTTTTTCAAAATGTATACGTGCGAGATGCCCGACCTTACTGAGGTCGAGTTAGAAAATATAACAAAAGATATAAATTTAGAAACATTCAAACTTAGAAGTGTTTTACTGCAATAAGTAGTTTGGATCTACATGCTGGTGGGAAACTCCATAATATAGTAGTAAAAGTTAAACCTAGTGCAAACCCACTTAAAACGACCTCAACTGTAGGTATTAGTCAGGCGCATCAGCTCTCCAGAAACTTCCAGTCGTGTTTAAGTGAAAACACAACACCTTACACGTGACAATAATTCTATATGATGATTGGATGAATTAAGTCGTTACATGTTTCGGTCACGTTGCACGCGGTGTGTCTACTTATTCAAGGCGAAGTGCAATACTGAAAACTGCGGAAAGCTCCGATAGAAATGCCAGCCAAGCCCGAGTGCATTTCCCGCATAAGCTTGAAGGTAATGAGATTGAGGCGCGACACAACTTTAAGTTTAATAACAAAACTGAATGAACCAAATGTATTCCATAGCTAGTTTAAATAATAATTATAAAAAGATTGAGAGCATTTTATATGTACTACTTGTAATATTAATGCATATCCTAACTTAATCAACAAGGTCATTTAAAAACGTAAAAAATAACCGGCAGTGAGAGAAATCGATTTACTAAGCTGCCTTATCATTTTTCGTTTTCAACATTTCGAAAAACGCAAAAATTGTTTCTTAACACGTTGAATGACATGAGGATCATCGCCCATCGGTGACCGGCGTTTGAAAGCTCTCTCCCGCCAAATGGATTTTTACGTGTAATTTACGCACGAATGCTTGAAAATTGTGGCATTCAACGTGTTGCTAAAATGTTACAATAGTATTGTATTTATATTGTTTTGTAAGTATATATATATATATGTTAATTCTTAACTTATTCAGAATTTTATATAGTAAATAACAGGAAATTCCGTATTGTAAAAAAGTGGCTAATAATGACTAAATAATTAAATAATTAATTATTACAATTGCAGTAAAGTAAAATTGGCAACCATTTACTCTTACTAACTAACCCACTAACTTTTTAAAAGCTTCTGAATTATAAAAGTAGGCAAAGTTAATCTAACATTTAACTTCTTTAAAATACATTCGCTACCATCGCTACAAATATGAGTCAGTTTGCACAATACATAGTTTATTTTGCTTAATTTCAAATGTTGTAAACATAATGTTAAAAATCGAATATAATTATAAGTCAATATTATAAGAAAGAAATTTCATTGACTGTGGTACAAGATTTTATTCTCAAACGTTCTTAGAGAACGTGTTAATGTTATTTTTTGATTCAAAAAGCTAATATTGTTAACCTTGAAAGCGTCAGTTTTTTGAAATTTTAACGAAAGCAGCTCTTGAGAATATGCATTATTCAAAAATGCGTAAAAAGAAACATTATGATTCCCAAAATCAATTATGTTATCGAGAATTAAAGTTGGACCGACGTTTCCTTCATATTAGGTAGGAAGAGGACAAGGACGACACTGAAGATGCGGAATACCGATGTGGCCTACGACTACTTATGTAATTCAGTGTAAATATCAATATTCGAATTAAAATTTTATTTTAGTTTATACGTATTGCTGGAAACGATTTTTATTTAACTTCTTCTAACAAATATTCGAAACCTACCTTCCTACTCACAGCATGATTGATCAAAACATATGAAAAAAATTATATTTTGGTTTTTATTGGTTAATTACTCAGCTAAGCTTTGGTGTATGCAAATATTGTTGATTTTGTTTAATGAGTCTACATCGTTTTTAAGCAATTAAAAAACGATTTTTTATTATAATTTTACGCTTTTCTACACTACATACACCTTTTTCTCAATTCCTAAAAATTTCTTTTTCAAGTGCCCAAAAATAATAAAAAATAATAGCTCCAGCGTTATTAGGTTTATCTTTATAGTTATAGTTGTTCGTTTTGTGTACAGTAGCGGTTAAAAAAATAGCAGTACTAATAACTAAGAATTTACAAAACCACTTGCAAAGTATTTATTACTACAACAAAGTGTAATATTTTAGAATCTCAGTAACCCGGCAATCTCGCGTTTTCATCTAGTTGAATTTTAAAATCTCGTTTCTAATTTCAGTTTTGTTTTTTCATGTCAAAATATAGAACAGCTCTCATAAAATTCGCTCTGGAGCTTTTTTGTCTTTAATATCAAATTATTGTGTTACAAAGCTATGTCTTTATAAAAAATATGAATTAATTTTGAATAACTTTAATAATTCAAGAAATTCATTAAGTATCGTACAAAAATAGGAATCGAAATATGTAATAGCAGTTCAGTCATTTTTTATGAGTAAACTTTCAAAGTATGAAAGAAATTAATGAACGTTTCGTTCAAAACAAGTACATAATGCAATTTATTTGAAAATTGGCAAATTCTTCGTACCATATACAATATTGTTGATTATTGCTACGCAACGACGTTTTATTGAATCAACAAAATGCTGTCATTTTTGAATGGGTTTTGTTTTTCAAGAACGTTTCAAAACTGTCCAAAATTCATTATTAGTTTTGGGCTTTGTATCCCAGACTCTTTTTTAAGGTCTGACAGAAGATTCTCAATAGGGTTGAGGTCAAACGAGTGTGCGCAGGTCACTCCATGATCTTAATATTATTCGTCCGAAACCATTGCTGTGCTGTTCTGCTCGTTCGTTTCGGGTCATTGGAGGTCTGTTGGAGGCACTATTTCAATGACATTTCATACCCTGTATAAGGAAGCATGACCCATTGAAAATTATTCATATATGCATGCTGATCCATAACACTTTCAATCCAATATATGGGTCCAAGCATCTCCAAACCATAATTTTAGAACCACCGTGTTTAATGGTTTCTGCTGTAAACCTTGGATTGTATTCGATGTTGGGCGGATATCTTATATAATGTGGAGATCCCTTGTTACCACATAAAATAATTTTAGTTTTTTT
The DNA here is from genome assembly GCA_959613345.1 of Tolmerus cingulatus. Taxonomy (NCBI): domain Eukaryota; kingdom Metazoa; phylum Arthropoda; class Insecta; order Diptera; family Asilidae; genus Tolmerus; species Tolmerus cingulatus. The sequence continues at coordinate 23,314,283 of OY390709.1, read as the reverse complement.
TATGTTTTCACTAGTAATCTTCTTATATGTATATTTTTTTCCGAAAGTGGAACCTATTCTGATTCGTTTTAGGTTTTTCCACAATTTATTAGGTGTTGAATCTATTTTCGTTTTTCTGTTGTACAATGTTTTCCACGTCCCACTTTATGAAAGTGAACAAGTATCAATTTCATTGAGAAACAATAAAGAAGCAGTTATCTTACATTTTGTTGAAGAAATACTAAAACCCGAAACAAAACACGAGGAGCACGGGCAGAAACAAATGAAATTCAAATGCCAAAGAGATATTGAACATTTAATGGTTTTAGATTAGAATCAACGCAACAATCTGTAATATAGAATAAATAGTATAGTGATCTTGAACTTCTATGCAGTACCTAAAATATATTTGAGTTTATAATTTTTGATTTTACTGCTATAATAAAAATCAAATATAGCGTTTTGTTACAAACGTCTTAAATATTTTGTTTACCTAATTTATTTTCTGCCAATTCCAAGGGCATTAAAGAGTTGCACGTAAACTGCGGAACTATCAAACTTTCATGGAAGACTGTACAAACGACAAGTGAGAAATAAATGAGAATTTGTTAAAACAAATGCTTGTTGCGAAGATGCTCTTCTGTCATTTCTACCGCAACTGTATAACTAAATTATTAGTAATGCGTGAATGTAACTATAATAATAGCTGCATTATTTATTCAATTGTTTAAAACAATTAATTCGTGATTGGGGGTAGTCGTAATAATTATTGATCATTGCTTCTACGGAAAATTAAAGCGTGATATTACAGACTCCCCCATTTTTAAGTACTGAAAGCCTCAAGATTTTCTCTTAGGAGATCGCTTTCAGGCGCCACGCGGTGGCCGCTTTGTGTTCAATCAGGCGGCTTCAGACTCGAGTCGGCGGGGCGGACTGGCGATGAAGCCCGCGCAAAACGAGGGACGTCTATCTGCATATGTTGCACAGTGGCCGATAAGCGGCCTGGCGCGCTTCTACTGGTTTCTCAATAGTTGGTGTGCAAAGACAATGCGATTGCCGATTGCTAAACAGTAGATAGCAAGTGATCGATTATGTCATTAGGCGATCTTGCCCCACAATCAAACCGCCTCCTGTTCGCCCGAATGAAGGCCATCATTATTTATGGCTATTTAGATAAAATTTGACAATTCGAAAGAATAACCGCTGTCATCCATTGGAAAGGAATCCTGTCTACAGAGAGGTTCATTTACAATTCTCAATACTGCCTATGGCCAGCAGTCCTCCCAATGAGAACTATTTTTTGTGCAACCGACATGAAACTCTGACTTCCTGTCACTAACTATTTAAACTATTGATTATATGCTAGAGTACAGCCGGATCAGACTACAAAACGGCATGTATCTAAAGCAAGGTATTCATTTCCTCTGAATATGGAATAAATCTATTATGGTATTATTGAGTAGGTTCGTTTGTTATATTCCTCTCCTATCTTTTAATATAGTGTAGATCGTTTATTTGATCTTATGAGGCTCTGATATGATCTTCTGTTGCTAGCTCTTTTAAAATTATCTTTTATCTTTTTTTATCTTATGCGGTACTAATGAGAACGTCTCATCCGGTCCTTTTAGGATCAATTGGAATTTATCAGACTGCAATATCCTTTGCAACTATTTATTGGGTAGCTTATTCCATCCGATACTAAAGTGATCTTCTGATTCTAACTCTTTTTAACGTTCTAGAATTTTAACATTCACGATAGATATGTATATGCATATGTAATTTTTTTTTTGTATGCATGGGGCCGATTTTGAAAATAGGGCCTTTTTTCAATCAGCCGACATGCAAAAGAAAAACAACAATTGAGATAAGCCCTAAAAATTAACAATTTCATGTACAACTAGGGATGTTGTGATTCTACAAAGTATCAGTGCTCATACCTTTTCACAAAATTAAGGTATATCAATATTCTAATAAGAGCATAAAATATACATGTGTTATTCGGGAAGTAGCCTCTATGTTAAACGGCAGTTATATATCTTTAGTAACCATGGAAAAATAGTTTATAGGTGACGCCATTTGCCACCTAAAATTATAAACAGAAAATAAAAGTATATAGTGTTTGACGTGCTGAATTTTTTAAATTCGTTCCGGTATTTTTTAATTGAATGAGTATCAAAAAATCCCGGAGTTGTGTTGTTGGATATTAATTTTGTGTTCATCACTGAAATTCCAAGCGACTCGATTTAATAGTTTCCAAAGAAATTTGGTTATCACATCAAGCGCTGGTTTTTAATTGACTGATGACATATACATAAATGTGACCGCACTCAGAAACAATTTTAAGTATGTACAAGCAAAGTGTAGATATTAGTATTACATTTAAATATAAAACAGAGCCTTTATGCAACAGTTTTGCTAATTTACAGCGTGACGTATCAAACTAATGCTCACGTATGATCGTTTCGTGTTTTTTCATTCGAACGTCTCTAAATACAGGATTTGCTGATTTTTGTAATAATTTATTCGTGAATTATGTTTGAACCAAAAAAGGATTTAAGAAAAATAATGTTTTCGTGACATATGCTTTTGGTTTCTTCATCCTTGTCGCCGTTGTTTTTTGTTTTAAATTCATTTTTAGTTTAAAATAATAAAATGAAACTAATAAAAAACAACTTCTCAGAGGGAAGTTCATGTAATGGGGCCGATTTTGTGAATGCAGTTTTTGCAATTCTCCACATTTTAAAGTCACCAGAATTCAAAACAAAAGTTTTTACGGTGATGTCCGTGTGTATGTATGTACGTATGTGTATGCGCGTTCGGAATTTTACTACTGATAATACAAAAACAAAAAGTAATAATTATATACTTGTTCAAATAATGGAATACCATTGTTGACAAGATATTACAAATAATAAGTTGATTTTATTTTTTGTTTTATTCCTTTTCTCTGGGATGTATATAGAGAAAGTGATATGAATAATCCTTCAAAAATGGGTGAAATAACTAAATAATTCCGAGTATACAAAGTATTCAGACAAATTATAGGCTCACCTAGTTAGTGGGGCGATGTAAATAGCTGTGGCTTGCGGCTCGCAAGACCTTATGTAATTCACACTCGCCATTATGTCCGGAGGAACAATAAACAAACTACCCTGTCCAGCACTCTATTTGTTGCTGTGTTTCCATAGAAGAAATCGTTCAACACAGATGCCCTGGAACCCGAGCGTGGCCAACAATTCGCTATTCCTCCTTGATTGGAAACGCGCTCGGCGGGTAGTAGCAAAATTGGGTGCGTGCTAGCCTCTGGAATAGTTCGGGGAGCATCTGGATTTCTTCTGGTCTCAAGTAAACATACTGCGATTTGACTTATTTGTTTACTCTGTGAAGCACGACTATAATGGCTAGGCCGAGCTAACTAAATCCGTCTGTGTTCGCTCAGTTAATAAACCGAAAGTGGCGGATAGCTCCTGCTTTGTTTATTTTTCGCTAGGCTGCCTATCAACTGGTATAGACTGTGCCAAAAACCATCGGCGTTAAGTCAAGTAATGAGGAATATTATGAAAAACATTCCACCAAAAAATTGTTGCAAATTGTCTTTTTTTTTGTAGGGTTACATTTGGCAATTTACTGGCCAATAAATAATACGGAAGAGATTACCAACGCCAATACTTGTCTGTAATTTATATTCCTCATGAAGCTGCTCCAGCAACGATAGTTATGAAAATCTTAAAATTTCAAATTCTTTCCCCCCAGGGGGTAAAATTTAATATTTCTTCTTATGCGGGCTTGTCTGCCGAACAGATGAGAAATGGACTTTGCGAATGAAATGGATTTGCTGGCTTTATGGCATCATGACACATCTTGAGTTTGGCAAAATCATTTTGCCCTGAATGTTTACTTGAACTGGTAGAGTGTTCAATACATCGGTTTTGTTTATTTGAGAAATGGAATGCGAAATATTCGTAGCACTTTTTATTTCTTAACAAGGACAAAATATGGCATTACGAATTCGAAAATAAAAACACTATTTCCTTGTGTTTTCAGTATAAAAAACCATTCAAACATAACGAATTTATTCTTATCATATTTTGTTTTGATATTGAATATCTTTTCTTACCAACATACCGATGCCAATTACTACTTTTAACAGCAGCTGTACTTGTATTGTAAATATAGGGATGAGCCGAAAAAACGGTTCTTATTACAATTTTACATACATCCACAATATAAAATAAGTGGGCGAATACTTAGAGTTGCGTAAATTTTCATGACCAACTCTGATAAATAATACTCAATCGTTTACACTGTTTCATGTGGACCGGTTTTAAATATTAAGGGCGGGGTTATCAATTACGTAGGCATACTTGTTATCAGCTAAAGTTTGTAATTAATGAAATAAAATGAGGAAATTGCATTTATTGAAGAATTTCTACATTTTTATAAATATGAAACGAAATTATCAACAAATGAGAAGAATATATGTATTTTCGACGATTAAAACAATGTTTACAGAAAATAACATAAAATAAAAGAATGAATAGTTCATTCCTTTTTATCATATATATATATATATAAATATGGCATTGAAGCAACACAAATAATGTTCAGCATAAATTAGAGCCGTTGCGAAAATTAAATACGCTCTTATGTTTACATTCATTGAAAAAACATAGACAATATTTTCTACTATACAAGTAAACTTATATTACCGCGGGGCAACACGAGTTTTGAGTTTGAATTCTAGACGCCCAATTTCGCAAACTGATGTACCTCCTTTTAAATGCTATGCAATAAACAGATAAAAAATCTGGAAGCATAACTCTTCTGCTATTGAAAAAACATTGTGTAAACCAATTTTGCTTAAACATGACTTAAAACGTTATGGATCGTGACAAAATCCAAAACTCGGAAAATTCAGAACAATTTCAAAAATCCAGAAAGGACCAAGTCTAGAAAATGCACAATAATGAATATAATATTTATATTTACATATTTTCATGCCAACTTTGATTACTGTGATTTTTATAACTTATCACAATTTACGTAACTTCCGTTAAAATTGTTGAATATGTTGCTTTTGTGAGATGTCCTTTTTCGTATATATTCCTTCTAGAAATGCATATAGAGAAGGTTACGAAAGACCGATAAATCTAGTTTTAAAATAAAAACTTTTCTCAGTTTTTAAAATTGCTTCATATCACTTTTATAAACAATATAAGTACCTATATGATATCTCAATATATGTAGAATTGAGATATAATTACTTTAATAATATGCTTTAATCACTATCTATATAAAAAAAATGTTTAATGAATCTTAGTTTTCATTATTTTATTAAACAATAAACATCATGTTTAAAAAGTGAATGATTCAAAGATGTCATTTTGAGAAAAATATATTTAAACTTTATAATTTCTCAAATTTGTCAAAAATTCTTCTAAGCACTTTTTTCAGTAACTGCTATAAAAATCAATTTATGAGATCATATTATAACATCCATCCTCTATTAGCAACTTAAAAGAAGTCTTTACTTTGGGGTGCTTTTTATGAATGTTATAAGTAGTATTTATAAAAGTCGGAGCTTATATGACTTTATTATTTTATCTTAATATTATTAAGATTTCAAAATGTTACAATTGGTGAAGGATATGTTATAATAATTGTGGTTGTCTGAAAGGCGAAAAATCGAAAAACATAAACGGGAATATTTTCCCTAATCATCGTAAATTAATTTCTAAATGGTCTAACTCCATCAGCTACTTGATCGAGGAGTTGAATCTCTGAAGTCAAATAATTGCCGCAGCATATAAACGTTCAAGGCATGCGGGGCTAACTTCTCTCCATAGTCGGCCTCCTTTGAAAATTGCGACACTAGTTTTTCCCTCATATATGTATGCATTTATATATATATGTATATTTATTATACTAGCCGAACAGGTGAAAAAGGCTAGAAAATAAACTACTATACCTCATATGAAGAGGTGTACTTTCGCCAAGAGTGCGATAATTTATATCTATTATATACACTCCTCCGTCCCCGGACTCATAATGTACAAAAAAAGCTATGCTACACTCCATTTAGTTCATGGTTGAGCGGCCATAAATATTTATGCGATTTATTAGCACTTAAGAATCGCAAAAAACCTCACATTATGTTCTTTTTGGATTTCCCATTCCGGACAGGTTTATTTATTGGAAAACAAGAGAACAACGTGAGGCTGAAATTAAAAATCAACGTCCAATGAAAAGAAGTACTAAAAGAAACTCTTTACCTGCCGGCACATAATCAATCACAAACGAGATGTGCTCGATAGGCCTAATTCGTTTGCACGCGGAAAGCTGACGATAAATAATTGTCGCAAACTAACAGTTCTTTCGCGCCTCTGAGACACATCGGCTGAAAATGATAATTAGTGAAGATCGTGGTCAATCAGCGGATGACTGATGAGTGGAAATTGAACAAATCGTCCCACATACCAAACAGCCATAAACACATTAACGACAAGATTAGTAACTGTTTTGCCGTGGTTCTAAGAAATTCATTAACTATGAGAGAAATGGTGCAAATCTATTCTAGACGTGTTTTTGGCGTTGTGCTTCTTGACCTTTAACGGCCACATAAGACCCCAACATAAATGGGTTTAAAAAAATTAGTTCTATTTTGAAAATTGGATTTATACGTATTTAGTAAGAGAATTCAAGGCAACATTACGTACTTTTCGTTCATCAATACATGTATTTTACCATGGTTAAAACTTTAACAAGTAATAGTTATAGATGCCCAGAGTCGTGTAGTATAATTCAGATAAGTACAAGTAAAAATTGAAGACAGCGAACAAGCTGAACTATCATAATAATTAGTTGAAGACAAAACAAACCTATTCAAATCCATTTGATTTGAATTTGATGAAAGTCAACCAAGAATGCACAATTCAACATAATTCAAGGAATGCTCGCAAAGATTTTTGTCATTCTTTCTCACGAAGTCAAGCCAAACCTCGAACTGGTTTCTTTGGTGTATCGGTATGAACCAGATGGAACTTGGATTCGAACAGGCCTTAGTTTTAATAATACTTATTGTAAAAAGAGTTAGACTTCATTTAGATGGAATCTGCTCAGTCAGCATTTAGTTAAAGTTTAGCTGGTCCATTATGACGTAGACAGCCATCTGTTCAAACAAACGATTACGTATAATAAAAGATTACGTTGAAACCATATAATTCCACATATTATGATGTTCTTGGCAATTTCGCCGATGCTTATTACTACTTTTAGCAGCAGCTGTACTTGTATTGTAAATATAGGGATGAACCGAAAAAACGGTTCTTATTACAATTTTACATATATCCACAATATAAAATAAGTATACGAATACTTAGAGTTGCGTAAATTTTCATGACCACTCTGATAAATGAGACTCAATCGTTTACACTGTTTCATGTGGACCGGTTTTAAATATTAAGGGCGGGGTTATCAATTACGTAGGCATACTTGTTATCAGCTAAAGTTTGTAATTAATGAAATAAAATGAGGAAATTGCATTTATTGAAAAATTTCTACATTTTTATAAATATGAAACGAAATTATCAACAAATGAGAAGAATATATGTATTTTCGAGGATTAAAACAATGCTTACAGAAAATAACATAAAATGAAAGAATGAATAAATAGTTCATTCCTTTTTATCATATATTAAAAATAATATTTTAATTCTTAATCTTTACCATAAGAAAATATGGTTACATAAATTACAATTCTGAAATCTTACTATGTAATATTTCATGATAGTATTAGACGCCACATTTGGTAATAATATGAAAAAATACTGTAAATCAACACTCAATTCAATCCAATTTGACATATTTTGGAAGGTAACATAAATTAATATAAAATTTTAATAGTAATATATCCATGTATGGAATACTATCAATTATACACGCATTGAGTTGATATTCAAATAATATACGATTTATATTGTGTGTATGAATTGTCGATTATATATATGTACATATATAATGGTACACATGAAATTGTTATAAAAGGGGCAACTATTAAATGCTTATAACTTTTAATTGAAAGATGATATCGAATATTTTAAAAAATATTACACAATTATTACTATTATTATCAATTTATTATGTTGTATTTGATCGAAAGTTCATCAAGACGAAAAAAAATAATATGCTAATGTACATTGCCTGTCATTTAGAATTGACCAATGTAGCATATTCCGAAATTTCAAGAAGTCAGTGGTTTTCTTGATTAGCACTATGTTAGGACAAAAATAGTATATCAAGGAATATACCATATGCATTCCGCAACCAGTCCTGATCCTGAGGTTAATTCTAACCTGTGCTGAATTAGAGACATTGTAATGTAAATACTTATTCTCCAATACAGATACAAAAATTAATATACATTATGTACAATCTAAATCCGGTGAAGTGACATTAATATGTAAATATTAGGCCTACGAAAATTCTTAAAAGATTGGCTTCACCTTTATTCTTGAAGTGCGCGATAAGTTCGCACCCAAGTGACTACGAAAGTACAGAGTTCCAACAGCACTTCTCATAATTTAAAGATCGCAGATATAATAGCTTCGTTTGTTTCAAAATGTTGATTCTTGATTTGACAGTGTATCGAAGGCGAAGCAATAGAACGAAATTTTTGCTTCATCTCTGCGCTTACGCGCCAGTTCCACCAGCTTCTCAGTCCATCGAATTTAATTGGAATTTTGAAATCAGCAATTATGAATCTTCTTATCATGCTAATAATAGTTAGCACAATTCCGGAGCTCGTTTGATAGCACAAAATGATTAACGACTTTAGCTTAATAGTTTAACGCTTGCTGTCGAGATAATTAAATAGCCCGGTCTATTTCTTGTAGGCGCTTCACAGATTGGCGGACGCTAAAGAGTAACATTTTCAGTAATTAAACAAAAACGTAAGTTATGAGCGAGGCCGCTAAGGAAGCATTGTTTTAATTAAAAATTTTTTATAACAAATGAGTGTTTCTCATCCGCAGGCGTGAGAAACAAAACATTGGTCAGACGTGATTTGTCTGGCGGAAGAGGTGTCTTGTATTTGCCTAATTTATTTTAACTTATATTATCTTCGGTGTTTTCAAGGGTAAGAGGTCATTTTTTAAACATCAATTACTTGATAATTTTATGAAGGAGAACATAAGAAGCGAAGATTTGAAAAATAATTCTATGATTGATTTAAATTAACTGCAGCTAAATTTAAACTAGCATCAGCAGTTTCGAGATTTAAAGATTTTAACATTTGTAATTGTAATGCTGATATGCTGTTATTATTCTAACGCATATCTTCTTACGGTGGTAGAAGAAGTACAATATACACTCATCCCCCGATTTATGGTACACGGTAGATACGGTCTTGGAAAAATCTGTCAAAACGAGACACAGACTTCATACAAAGTAGACCTGAAAACTGTGTAAATCGGCAAGACAAAGAAAAGTCGAAGATATGTTTATTATAAGAGTGCAAAATGTGATACGCATTGACGGATAAAAAAGGGATTGGTTCATACAATTCGTTTTAATTTTGAAAATTAAAATCGTAAACATAAATTAACCATATCCCTTTAAAAAAAAAAACCGTAAAAAAAGTACAAAAAATCACAATATTCTATACACCTTAATATTTGCGACTGAAGTTTTGAAAACGATGTGCATGGTAACTTTAAACCAGCTTTCAAAACAATAATAAGACCAAATACAATTTTATTGTTATGATCTAAAAACCGTGCAAAACCGAAATCGAGCAAATCGAGGACAACTCTTTTTACCAGCGAGGATATTCAAGTTTAATGAACAATAATTCTTGAATTACTTTATCCTCCTTTTTAAAAACAATACAAGTCAATTATATGTACGTCTGATCGTCTCAAATGCTCAAAGAAAATTAATTTTTGACGTTCTCCGTTTTTGTTTTCTAAAATTTATGCTAACTCGATTAACAGTTATTTTGCACAGCCTACTTCCAAATGATTATGAAAAATTGGTAAAGTGATTTAATTAAAGTAGTTTTAGACACATTCTCATTCTCTTTCATAATTTTGCTGAAATAAAATTTTAATATTTAAAATTTATACACGAATTTCTAACGAAAGTTCATCATTTACGAATTGTAATGGGGGAGCAACAATATAAAGGAAATGATGGAAGAGGAAAGGTATTTTTCTTGGTAAATATTTAATTTATTTCAATGATTTTCATTTCAGTACATACGTTTATATTTATATTTATACACATACAGATATGGCTAAATTATTATCACCTATAGAAATTGCCCGTATATCCTTTGCTTCACCTATATTGAATTTTATATAATTTAAAAAATTGTTATCACGTTCATTATTCGAAGTTACAAATGAGATTAAATATCACCAGCTAGGCACTCTTCCTTAAATACTGCATAATAGCCATAAAATAAAATCAATTTGTAATTGAAACTATGTATTTAGTAAAACAATAAAAACTCTAAATGTTACTTTTCCGAAAAGGACATTCAGGTAATAATTCCTTCAGGAAAAGATATTTCCAAGAATATGACATTTTTATTGCAGTACATCGTCGTAATAGAGGTAACCTTTGTAATCGACATTCCAATTTAGAAAAAAGATGCAACAGTAGTTTTATAAACTACATTAAGAAGTTGTTTTTAAAAGGTGATAATAATTAGGCCAGATCTGTATATATATGTATACAGAATATTAAGCCAGTAAGTGATAGGCCAAAGAATACATGCTAGCATCATCGCCAGGACTATACTATATAAGTTCAACGACAACGACTATATCATGCTGTGTATCAGCACAAGCATTTCATACACTCGTTCATCTAAGGAAAATAAAACTATAATGAACAATTTTTAAAATTGTTTCAATACTTACAGAAAGGTTTCATTATTGCTTCATAATTTCATTCATTATATATATATATATATGTTGTGAAATATGTATGCAACATGCTTAATTATAATGTTAAGATGTTAAATTAATTATTAAACTCTTAGCTTTGACAAAATTTCCAAAATTGAACTCTCGCCAAGAAATGTAAAAAAATGTATTGCTTTAGAATACATTAACACATCCATTACCATTACAAATAATGCAATTTAAAGTTATTTACCAATGTTGTATGTCACCTGGAAAACATTAAACTGAAAATATCGAATTGTAAGGATTCAATAAAATATATTAAATTCAAATTCTGTCTCGTTAAAAACATCCTTAATTTTTGCAGCTCGTCCGCTGCCGGACTAAACTTTAATTTTAATAATGCAGAATTTATAGTCAGGGAAATTACGTAAAATTGGTCAATAAGACGAGTCGATAATAGCATTAATGAAATTTCAAAGGCAATTTGTTTTAAAATCATAAAACTACTTCCTCTGGAATTTATCAGACGCTGAATAAAACCAGTGCATTGGCCCTGAAATAATCATTGGCACAATTGGAGGTCTTTATATCAGCAAATATTCTGGCGCTCAAATTTATTTTGCACAGAAACTGCACGAAAATCGCACCGAAATAATTCTGCTAACCCAAAGCAATATGCCTGAAATGCCTCAGAATCGACGATAGCAAACAGAATGCGCGCCGAGTGAGTTGCAGACGTTAATGGATATCTTAGCGATTATTAATAACGATCAAGATTTGAATAAATAAACAGTGCTCCCATTTGGCAAAGGTGGAATTACGTGGATTGCTTATCGCGCCGAACTTAACTCGAAGGCGGCTGGCGTTGAGTTAAGAACAGCGGCGGCTTAGTAATGACTTCTTTAGAGAATCATCTTCGCTAATTACTCTAATTAAAAGTACAAGATCTTATTTGAAGTCGATGTAAAATTAAAAGTTGACAAAGAATTAAAATGAGCCCATATGTTCTGTTCGTCGGCTACAAGTGAGTTGTTGAGCCATTTTTCATCGGGGATTACTGGCGTCATACATGAATCGCACAAATGCTTACATTCTGCCTTTTCGAAATGAATATGGCCGAACCTCGAGAGCACGGGTCAAGAATGCGAGTCAGTTAATTTGTGCAACCACTTAAGAAACTCGCGGCGTTGATCAATAAATCAATTATTTATTACCAGCCTGGCTGATGCGAATGGCCGGCCCGGGCCATTGACTGGGCCCGACATGTGCGACTCTTATAATTGTAGACAAGTCTAGAAACGCTATCAGCGCGCCAATGGAACGCGTTATGTGCATGCATATAGAACTGCCCAAATGGCGGATAAAATGAATCATCATTGAAATTGTTCGCTTTTCGTTGTCGAAATTCCATATGCTGCGAGCATGCCAACATGCCAACATGCCAACACTACCAGTCCCAGTGGATGTGGCTTACTGATGGTGACTGCCCAACATGCCCGAATATTCTTTTTTAGTTTATTTCAATTAAGTAGATATACTATATGTATATGCATGATATCTGAGCTATAAAATCCGACAGTCAAAAACTTTCATTTTAGATATCTCTGTGCTATAAAATAACTCGTTTTAAATAGTTTTATTTAAAAAAGCATAAACTTTTTGCTTAATTCTAAATTTTGAAATTTCAACTAATTTTTCTTCAGTTTCCATCAAATTACTTCGTCTCAAATTTTGTATACGTTTTCCGAATTCATCATAATATAATAGGTCTGTTTGTTAACCCGAAAATTTTTACCGATGCGTAAAAAGTGGTAAACATTTTTACTCGAAACCTTTTTTACTAGATTTTACAAAATTTTACCCACACCGTAGAGCTCAGGTAAATTTGGTAAAATCACCGATTATTTGTCGATCTTAGCTGTTTCGTGTTATTGCATTGTGACTATTTACGTGCAGAAGCAAGCCTTTTAGAGTTTACCCAGTTTTTACCAACGGTCGTTTGGTAACTTTTCATATTTATCCCCTCTATCATATGAAAGTTTTTACTGGATTTTTACCCACGAAAATTTTACCCAAAAGTTACCATACAGACCTAAGATGTCGTCAAATCCAGTTTAACTTTGAATATTTCAACCGTGAATTTTACTGCTCTTCCATACAATAAAAGTTTATTTAAAATTTTAGTCTAGTGCGGTTATTACATTTCGATAAAAATAAAACTTGTCCTATCGCTCTAGGTTTACAACAAAATTAGGGGAAAGATGGAGGGGAAGAGATTGTGTACTTATATATCTGCAGCTAATTCTGAAAGTGCAAAGATTAAAAAATATAAAAAGATCTAAAAATGTTGGCCTTAGAGTACTTTCAAAATTTAGAGATACATAATATGTGTATTTGAGAAGTCTTCTTTTAAAATGTATAGAATTTCAAATTTAAAAAAAAATCGAAACAATATTTTATGGGCATTTATTTTTAAAAATTACTTTGAACATATGTTATGAATAAAATGCCTGTTCTTGATGAAGAGAATTTTTTCAATTCAATTGGAAATGCCGATTTCGAGTCCGTTTTCAAAACTTAGATATTCAAGATTTCAGATAACGTTTCTAGGCTTAAACCCTTTTTAGAATCATACTTGATGATCTGTTCGAAAAATCGTTGTATTTATGTATTACTTTCAATTTTAATTTTGTTCTTTTTCATATCACATGAGTCTTATCCTTATTTTCATATTTTTGTTGTTTGCATACTAAATGAGTCTAATTAGTGTTGATGGGTTTCATGAATGTGCGCATTATACTTTAAATTTGGAGCATTTGCCCTGCGTTCGTCGTGTATATTCGTAATTTTTTGATTTTAATGAAGGGTTCCGTGTGGGATTTTTAAAAATAAATTCTGTAGCTTACTGATTAATTTAGTTGTTTCTTACATTTAACCGAGCAGGACTTACTTACTTTCGCAGAACACAAATAATGGTATTTATTTTTGCAGAAAATATGAGAGCTATCAGTAAAGGTTTAATTTGTTAATTTTGTCCTTTGAAGGGTAAAATTCCTTTTTAATATTTCGTTAGCAGGAAAAGGAATAAAGTTGTTTCCAGTGTTGAACTCAATTTGGGTATATTAAGTTGATTTGAGTTAAGCTTATAACTGTGACTAATTTTTAGAAATGCTTTATTACAAACATTTATTGGTTTTTGATTTAATCATTGGTGAATAAGCAATCAAATAAAGATGAAGGGATTAAAATTGTGTACAAGTACAATTTATTAAGATGCTATTACACATTTTATTTATTCCACCATTTTTAAGGAAATGTGTCGGAATCATGCATTCGCGTCGTTTACTTGAGAATCATTTCCTTAATCATGAAATCGCATCACGATGCAAGAAATATGTTTGCATATGCTAAACCGAGGTCAAGTAATGAAGCAGCTCCAAAGATACGCGCTAATAAGACTGCGGAGTTCATTGTAAATCCTCAGACCAGACAGAAAAACATTTAGATTTATTCTGTCTTATTGGCATTGCACCGCATCATATTTCATGGCAGCAAATATTTAAACAAAATTAGGTACGCAACCTTCGATTATGACTAGTTTCTTCAGGAATGGCTCGAATCAATAGCCAACGGAAGTCAGAAATATTTTGTTGTTTATTGTGCTGGAAGTAAAAGGAGTAACGCAAGGAAATACGCAGATAATTTTCTTTTCCTAACGATCCATTTAGCAAAAATACATTTTCAATATATTTTTAGCACCAATTTGCACAAAGATCAGGAGCTACCGGACTTGGGAAAAGTTTGTTTTCTTATGCTGTGTATACACTGCAGGTTCTGCATTTTGCACGTTTTGGTAATTTAACAAAGGAAACTTATTGCAAAACCATTTCTTCCAGAAGTTTCATTCTTAGCACCATATGTTCGGTATCATGATTCACATCCGACGCTCCGTCTACAATTTGTGTTGAGAATGGTCATGATTAAGTTTATTAATTTAGTCAGTATTATATAAACTTTTAAATCAAGATATTTACCATATGATATATGAGCCAAATGTTGCTTTCTTCTTATATTATTTTAAACAAGAATTAATAGTGACCATTGAATTTTCTATTCAACAATTATTTTTAACAAAATTGTTACACGGTTGATTCCACAAAAATTGAGTAACTAAAATTTAGCGATAATTTGACTTGGGCTTTTTGGACAACTAATTTGTTTAAATTAAATTAAATTAATTAGCATCTCCACCCCTGTGCTTTTCTTTTATATTTTTAGCAGTCATTGTACTTTTATTTTTATGTTTTAACCTTTGTACTTTCTCATTACGAATAAATTTGAATTTTGAAATAATTGTTGAAATGTAGGTACACTATTTTTTACTAAAAGAAATGATTTTAAAATAAATTTCATTTCATTTATTTATTTATTCAATTGGGATCTGTCCGCACAAGAATACAGGTTCTTTTTATCGCACACTACCAAAGATGGCAAAAAAAATAATGCAAGTAAACTAAAAATACATGAATTGCAAAATTCATACATATAAGTATAAGTATCAATTCTTTTAATAAATACTTCAATTTGGTTTTTTAAATTTTATAAGAGTATCACTTTTGATAAAACCCTCTCATATTCCAAACACATTGTTACATCCATAAATAAAGCCAAATTAATTAAAATATTATACCCATTCATCAACAGAACGTCGGCCCTCAATTTGGAAAATAAGCTAGTTATCTATAAAGTCATCTTTCAAGCCTTCATGCTATACGGAGCTCCAATTTGGTTTCAATGCGCTCGTACCCATATTAAAAAATTACAGACCATCCAAAATAAAATCCTTAAGATGATTCTTAACTTGCCATGGCACTTCTCGACTCTAATTGCACAGTCTTGGTGGAATAGAAATTACAGAAAGAAAAGCTAACACACTCGCAAACAAATTTTTTGAAAAATGCTCATTTTCAGACAATCCCATGATATTAGAGTTACGCCCTGTAAATCCGTAGCAGTAATAGTCTTACGTAGTCTTGAGTTTTAAATTCTAGAAATAGTTAAGTAGGATAGTTTATCATTGGATTTTTCCACAATTAACTTTTCCGAAACTATGAATCATCACCGTAATTACACATTTTGCTAGACTACATAATAATATGTATTACGGTTGAATAAACATAGATTCCGGCATCTTATTATAAGAGTTCCGTATTAATATATATGAAATTTTATATGTCACATTCCGATATAAATAAATAATAATAATAAAAAATAATAAATATTGTAAGAGGGAGTAAAATCGAATGATATGCAATATCTTGCAATATTTGGATTTTTACTTTAATTCCATGAATTTCTTCTAACGATATCGTCATAACCAATGAATGGAAACATGCAAATTGTGGCGTGGTTATTTTTATTCTGATATGTCGAAACGGAATGCTCTACATATATTTATAGGTAATATATTTGTATCACTCCCAAAATGGACCAAAGCAGTAAGATTTAAATCAGCGAGATAAATGGGCAGATGGGTTTGACACTCCCACTGATATCCCACCGGGTTTTGTTTATGGCCTTTCTGGAGAATAGCTAAACTTAGTCGGTTGTGTCAACAGCGAAAGACAGTCAGTTGCCGACGAGAAGGAAGTAAGAAAGTGTTCGAGTGTCCATGAGAAGGTCGCTTAATGTATGTTAATGTCGCCGGGAGATGAGTCTAATATATTTGCATAATTTTCACTTTGCCGCTCCAGTCCACATGGCTGCCTCGCTAGTCGGTGGCTATTAGCAGCACTACATAGCCGATAGTGCGTTTGGCGACCCGGCGCGTTCGCGTTCGCGTTCGTGTGCTATTACGGCATCGTCGCGACCGGTAGGAGTGGTTTGCAAAATATCTACATAAATTATTTAATAAAAACGAGCACAGCACTACCGGCCTCTGACGGCCTTTGGCGACGACTGTAAAACAATTAAAAGGGATTAGAAGATTTGCTTCTTTTTCTTTTCGGAAACTCTCGCAAACGACTACATATCATTAATTAAAATGGATTTTATCCACATTTAGGCATACGTGTGCGTAGCCGTTTTTAATTTCTTTCCGAAAGCGTAAAAAAACTAATGAGCCATCAATATGAGGGCTAGCCTCTCATTGAATTTTAAATATTTGCATACAAACGCAGGAACTGGGCGAGTAAATATGGACAGCATGATTACCGAAAAGAGAGGTAAGCGCTAATTCTTTAAAAAATCAGAAGGTGATGTAAAATATCTTGATTATTACAAACCTCAGTTCAGTTATGACATACATACATACATATTTCCAATAGGCTTCTTCATCTATTTTAGTGATATCCGATTTGATATCAAATGATAAACGAACGATCGGTATATTGAAATTAAATTAACGATGCATCTATTTAATAATTTCCTACTCATTGCATGAAAAAAATTTGCAAATTCCAAACAAACAAAGAAAAGCTTTATGTTTTTCGGAATTAAAATTGTTATAAATTATACATATTACTTACTATACTTTCATAACCAGTAGAGAAACTTCAGGTGTTGTGCTATATATGTAAGTTAATTTTCTACTTGTTTTAGCGATGAAAAAAAACAAATTCTTATTTTTTAAGGTCTTTATTGCTCGGGTCGAAAGGTGGAACTAGACTAGCTTATTACAATTTGTTTGCTTATTTATCGGTTCGGTCGATCACGTTGCTCACGTTGACCGTAGACATATCGTCAGCAGTTTTGGTGGCTGCAGGCAGGTGAGAATGAGGGTGAATGATCCTCCTGTAACGCGCGTGGGGACAGTAGGCAGTTTCCAGAAATTAGTTTTTTGTGACCTCGAATGTTTGGTGCCTTAACATATATGTTCTTGGAACTGGTCTAGAATAATGACTCAGCTCGTACTTTAATGCAAGTTTGTGGGGACATGCTATTATGCTTAAAACTGTTAAATATGACAAAAATAATTGGGGCTAAACTACATTTTGAGAGAAATTTCACAACAAATTTTGTGTTTGTGTTTTTCAAATGTTTACACTATTTTTCACTCCTCCCCACAAAATTGCACAACTGCAGCCTGTTATTACTCTACGCACCTACGCACTACACAATCCACCGTATAATTGTATATTTTTTTCTGAAAAGCAAATACTTATAAATTTCATTTAGCAATTCTTACCTTCTTCCATGTGATGAGGAAAATAATATTTCTTTTTAAAATTTCGTAAAAGGAAAATATTCCGGCTTCAAACGCGAAACGCCAGTTTTGGCAGCCATCAAAAGGAAGGTACGTGTTTATTAAATTTTTATTTTGCAAAAAATAATAATATTGTACATACATATATGCAGTGTTTCGTTGGTTACTTGTACCGTCCGCTCTTGTGTAGTGTTCAAAAATGGGCGTAAGGTCTAGAATAAATGTCCATAAAGTCGGCCCTACTATTTTTGAATTTTTGAAAAAAAGCAATGTGCCAGAATGCGCCTAGTATGTGCTGTTATGTACCACGTAAAAAAAAATCGTAGTCCAATTGGAACTACATTTTTCAAACTTGGACTCTAAAGTATATATGTATGTACATACTTCAATTAACTATAATATTAAGGAAATTCAGAAAAGTATATTGAAAGGTTTTATTAAAAATATGGCATAGACCAAAAATGGCATGTTGAACAAAATTGCACGTAATGTGGTACACTTGGGACTTCAATGTTGTGTTATACTATTGTACATTGTCCGCTTGATCGTTTCTTATAAAACAGTGAAATGAGTACACAATTATGTTTTTAATTTTATTCATTAGCAAAACAGAAGTGATAGAAGAGCCTGCACTGGTTTTACGCTTCTCGCTATGCGCTGTAGTAAGGTGTGCGCGACCTTCAATGTTTTGGAAGTCAGGAGAGTCCCCATTGGATTAGTTCGCACGGCGCTAATATCCTTTTCCACGTTCTCTGGTTTCCCCTTTCTGATTTGCCCTTTTTTCGCCATATTTGAGAATTACACTGAAGAAAAGACAAAAGCACGTATTTAATTACTATACCAAAGTAGGCGACGGCACCTATACTACATTAGCCGATTTTGCTATGTCACTATAAATATATTAAAACAAAGAAATCCAATAGTGCAATACTTACATCAATTACACAAACTAAACCGTATATTGGTTCTTTTTGTTTAATAATCCAATATCCACAACTAAATTCAGCCACGCATAAACAAAAGTCGATTGCACGCTGTCGCGTTTTTCATGCATTTGATCGAAATCATAACTGGGTTTGATTCTGTTTAAACATGCGTTGCTCGTTTCCTTAAAGTAAGGAGCTGTTAAAGTAAATAGGGTCGCCATAGTATATTTAGTTTTCGAGAAAACTGCCTGTACCACAATACCCGAAGTTCCTCTATATTTTCGTCGATTTCGACCGCGCCTAATAAATTATTGTGCGAAGTTTCATTCGAGTAAATGCAACTAAAAATATGTTTTTTTACCCACGACGGAACGGAGGAGGTACATATATGCGTTTAGGGTGAAAGGTTGTTTGTTTGTGTGTGCAAACGAATGTTATCATTTTTCTCCAAAACGGTTTGACCGATTTAGATGGGGTTTTTTGTAAAAAGTTTGTGATTCATCGGCAATTGTTCTTAGATAGGTGTTATGGTTCTAACTTGCTGCAAAATTCAATATGGCGGACTGTCAAATTTTAAAGTTTATGCGATTTCCACCAAACTTGGTATTTGGGTGTTTTCGGGGTCACCAATTTCAGATCAGTTATCAGAATTTACGAATTCAAGATGGCGGACCGTCAAATTTTAAAGTTTATGCGATTTGGACCAAAATTGATATTTGGGGGTTTTTTGGGGTCGCCGATCTCAAACCAACAGTCAAAATTTATGAATTCCAGATGTCGGATTGTCAACTCTTAAAGTTTGTGCTATTTGCAACAAACTTGGTTCTTAGGAGTTTTCGGGACCGCTGAATTTTACCAACACCGAAACCGAGTAGGTGTATGCGTTTAGGGTAAGAGGTTGTTTGTTGGTTTGTTTGTTGCTAACAGAAGCAACAGACAGATGTAATGATAAAAGCGGAAACCTCTGGTTCGCGGAAATCAAACGAGTTAGATATTTTTTGGACTGTGCGAGAAGTTCGCGGTCCCGGCTCGCTTGTGTGTAGGATAGGGTGCACACGAGCCATTACACATCACTTTTTAGATACATAAATGAAGTTATAGGACCAAGTTAGTGAAGTTCGGCAATCAAGTGCGCTCCTTTGTATAGAAGCGATTTTTGGTTCGCGCACCACGGTTCGACGAGCGGTATTATCATGTATGGGCCTCTTAACGTAGGAATTCTCTAAAAAGTTTAAAATAAAAAAATAAAATTAAAAATTTTGAAAAAACCCACGACGGATGTAAACGTTGTAATCCAAAAAGGATTAAATAAAATTTATGAAAAACCCCCGATTATAAGGAAGTAAGTAACGAAAGATAAAAATAAAAAAATCATCTTAAAAAGGGTTGACTTGCCGCGAGGTCTATATCATATAAACAACTAATTATGACTTTCCTTAGTCCTTCCTACATTTATATACCTATTTGTTTCTCGTAGGTATAGACACAACAATAATATCAAATATAGGTACTACACACATTCACCTACCTATTAATATAATTACAAACCCAAGAAAATCCGTCGGGGGCTGTCATTGCCATCTCTATTCCCAATTTCACTTAAAAAGTGTAGCAGTTTAGAAAATATATTATGTGTCTCGTAAAGATTCAGTCATTTATATCAATTAAAGACTATATTATGTATGCATCGAACGTAATTTCAGTTAGTCACAAACTCATAAAACTGTGACATGTTCGTTCATTTCAGGGAAGGGAAATCAGAAGGTGATGTAAAATATCTTCATTATTACAAACCTCAGTTCAGTTAGGACATACATACATACATATTTCTAATAGGCTTCTTCATCTATTTTAGTGATATCCGATTTGATATCAAATGATAAACGAACGATCGATATATTAAAATAAAATTAACGATGCATCTATTTAATAATTTCCTACTCATTGCATGAAAAAAGTTCGCAAATTCCAAACAAACAAAGAAAAGCTTTATCTTTTTCAGACTTAAAATTTTTATAAATTATACACATTACTATACTTTCATAACCAGTAGAGACACTTCAGGTATTGTGCTATCCATGTTCTTGGAACTGGTCTAGAATAATGACTCAGCTCGTACTTTAATGCAAGTTTGTGGGGACATGCTATTATGCTTAAAACTGTTAAATATGACAAAAATAATTGGGGCTAAACTACATTTTGAGAGAAATTTCACAAAAAATTTTGTTATTGTGTTTTTCAAATGTTTACACTATTTTTCTCTCCTCCCCACAAAATTGCACAACTGCAGCCTGTTATTGCACTACGCACCTACGCACTACACAATCCACCGTATAATTGTATATTTTTTTGTGAAAAGCAAATACTTATAAATTTCATTTAGCAATTCTTACCTTCTTCCATGTGATGAGGAAAATAATATTTCTTTTTAAAATTTCGTAAAAGGAAAATATTCCGGCTTCAAACGCGAAACGCCAGTTTTGGCAGCCATCAAAAGGAAGGTACGTGTTTATTAAATTTTTATTTTGCAAAAAATAATAATATTGTACATGCATATATGCAGTGTTTCGTTGGTTACTTGTACCGTCCGCTTTTGTAATTACTATACCAAAGTAGGCGACGGCACCTATACTACATTAGCCGATTTTGCTATGTCACTATAAATATATTAAAACAAAGAAATCCAATAGTGCAATACTTACATCAATTACACAAACTAAACCTTATATTGGTTCTTTTTGTTTAATAATTCAATATCCACAACCAAAGTCAGCCACGCATAAACAAAAGTCGATTGCACGCTGTCGCGTTTTTCATGCATTTGATCGAAAACATTACTGGGTTTGATTCTGTTTAAAAAATCAGAAGGTGATGTAAAATATCTTGATTATTACAAACCTCAGTTCAGTTAGGACATACATACATATCTCTAATAGGCTTCTTCATCTATTTTAGTGATATCCGATTTGATATCAAATGATAAACGAACGATCGGTATATTGAAATGAAATTAACGATGCATCTATTTCATAATTTCCTACTCATTGCATGAAAAAAGTTTGCAAATTCCAAACAAACAAAGAAAAGCTTTATGTAATAATCTAATAATAAACTATATTTTGAGAGAAATTTCACAAAAAATTTGTTTTTGTGTTTTTCAAATGTTTACACTATTTTTCACTCCTCCCCACAAAATTGCACAACTGCAGCCTGTTATTGCACTACGCACCTACGCACTACACAATCCACCGTATAATTGTATATTTTTTTGTGAAAAGCAAATACTTATAAATTTCATTTAGAAATTCTTACCTTCTTCCATCTGATGAGGAAAATAATATTTCTTTTTAAAATTTCGTAAAAGGAAAATATTCCGGCTTCAAACGCGAAACGCCAGTTTTGGCAGCCATCAAAAGGAAGGTACGTGTTTATTAAATTTTTATTTTGCAAAAAATAATAATATTGTACATGCATATATGCAGTGTTTCGTTGGTTACTTGTACCGTCCGCTTTTGTAATTACTATACCAAAGTAGGCGACGGCACCTATACTACATTAGCCGATTTTGCTATGTCACTATAAATATATTAAAACAAAGAAATCCAATAGTGCAATACTTACATCAATTACACAAACTAAACCTTATATTGGTTCTTTTTGTTTAATAATTCAATATCCACAACCAAATTCAGCCACGCATAAACAAAAGTCGATTGCACGCTGTCGCGTTTTTCATGCATTTGATCGAAAACATTACTGGGTTTGATTCTGTTTAAAAAATCAGAAAGTGATGTAAAATATCTTGATTATTACAAACCTCAGTTCAGTTAGGACATACATACATATCTCTAATAGGCTTCTTCATCTATTTTAGTGATATCCGTTTTGATATCAAATGATAAACGAACGATCGGTATATTGAAATGAAATTAACGATGCATCTATTTCATAATTTCCTACTCATTGCATGAAAAAAGTTTGCAAATTCCAAACAAACAAAGAAAAGCTTTATGTAATAATCTAATAATAAACTATATTTTGAGAGAAATTTCACAAAAAATTTGTTTTTGTGTTTTTCAAATGTTTACACTATTTTTCACTCCCCACAAAATTGCACAACTGCAGCCTGTTATTGCACTACGCACCTACGCACTACACAATCCACCGTATAATTGTATATTTTTTTGTGAAAAGCAAATACTTATAAATTTCATTTAGAAATTCTTACCTTCTTCCATCTGATGAGGAAAATAATATTTCTTTTTAAAATTTCGTAAAAGGAAAATATTCCGGCTTCAAACGCGAAACGCCAGTTTTGGCAGCCATCAAAAGGAAGGTACGTGTTTATTAAATTTTTATTTTGCAAAAAATAATAATATTGTACATGCATATATGCAGTGTTTCGTTGGTTACTTGTACCGTCCGCTTTTGTAATTACTATACCAAAGTAGGCGACGGCACCTATACTACATTAGCCGATTTTGCTATGTCACTATAAATATATTAAAACAAAGAAATCCAATAGTGCAATACTTACATCAATTACACAAACTAAACCTTATATTGGTTCTTTTTGTTTAATAATTCAATATCCACAACCAAATTCAGCCACGCATAAACAAAAGTCGATTGCACGCTGTCGCGTTTTTCATGCATTTGATCGAAAACATTACTGGGTTTGATTCTGTTTAAAAAATCAGAAGGTGATGTAAAATATCTTGATTATTACAAACCTCAGTTCAGTTAGGACATACATACATATCTCTAATAGGCTTCTTCATCTATTTTAGTGATATCCGATTTGATATCAAATGATAAACGAACGATCGGTATATTGAAATGAAATTAACGATGCATCTATTTCATAATTTCCTACTCATTGCATGAAAAAAGTTTGCAAATTCCAAACAAACAAAGAAAAGCTTTATGTAATAATCTAATAATAAACTATATTTTGAGAGAAATTTCACAAAAAATTTGTTTTTGTGTTTTTCAAATGTTTACACTATTTTTCACTCCTCCCCACAAAATTGCACAACTGCAGCCTGTTATTGCACTACGCACCTACGCACTACACAATCCACCGTATAATTGTATATTTTTTTGTGAAAAGCAAATACTTATAAATTTCATTTAGAAATTCTTACCTTCTTCCATCTGATGAGGAAAATAATATTTCTTTTTAAAATTTCGTAAAAGGAAAATATTCCGGCTTCAAACGCGAAACGCCAGTTTTGGCAGCCATCAAAAGGAAGGTACGTGTTTATTAAATTTTTATTTTGCAAAAAATAATAATATTGTACATGCATATATGCAGTGTTTCGTTGGTTACTTGTACCGTCCGCTTTTGTAATTACTATACCAAAGTAGGCGACGGCACCTATACTACATTAGCCGATTTTGCTATGTCACTATAAATATATTAAAACAAAGAAATCCAATAGTGCAATACTTACATCAATTACACAAACTAAACCTTATATTGGTTCTTTTTGTTTAATAATTCAATATCCACAACCAAATTCAGCCACGCATAAACAAAAGTCGATTGCACGCTGTCGCGTTTTTCATGCATTTGATCGAAAACATTACTGGGTTTGATTCTGTTTAAAAAATCAGAAGGTGATGTAAAATATCTTGATTATTACAAACCTCAGTTCAGTTAGGACATACATACATATCTCTAATAGGCTTCTTCATCTATTTTAGTGATATCCGATTTGATATCAAATGATAAACGAACGATCGGTATATTGAAATGAAATTAACGATGCATCTATTTCATAATTTCCTACTCATTGCATGAAAAAAGTTTGCAAATTCCAAACAAACAAAGAAAAGCTTTATGTAATAATCTAATAATAAACTATATTTTGAGAGAAATTTCACAAAAAATTTGTTTTTGTGTTTTTCAAATGTTTACACTATTTTTCACTCCTCCCCACAAAATTGCACAACTGCAGCCTGTTATTGCACTACGCACCTACGCACTACACAATCCACCGTATAATTGTATATTTTTTTGTGAAAAGCAAATACTTATAAATTTCATTTAGAAATTCTTACCTTCTTCCATCTGATGAGGAAAATAATATTTCTTTTTAAAATTTCGTAAAAGGAAAATATTCCGGCTTCAAACGCGAAACGCCAGTTTTGGCAGCCATCAAAAGGAAGGTACGTGTTTATTAAATTTTTATTTTGCAAAAAATAATAATATTGTACATGCATATATGCAGTGTTTCGTTGGTTACTTGTACCGTCCGCTTTTGTAATTACTATACCAAAGTAGGCGACGGCACCTATACTACATTAGCCGATTTTGCTATGTCACTATAAATATATTAAAACAAAGAAATCCAATAGTGCAATACTTACATCAATTACACAAACTAAACCTTATATTGGTTCTTTTTGTTTAATAATTCAATATCCACAACCAAATTCAGCCACGCATAAACAAAAGTCGATTGCACGCTGTCGCGTTTTTCATGCATTTGATCGAAAACATTACTGGGTTTGATTCTGTCCAAAAACTCAGAAGGTGATGTAAAATATCTTGATTATTACAAACCTCAGTTCAGTTAGGACATACATACATATCTCTAATAGGCTTCTTCATCTATTTTAGTGATATCCGATTTGATATCAAATGATAAACGAACGATCGGTATATTGAAATGAAATTAACGATGCATCTATTTCATAATTTCCTACTCATTGCATGAAAAAAGTTTGCAAATTCCAAACAAACAAAGAAAAGCTTTATGTAATAATCTAATAATAAACTATATTTTGAGAGAAATTTCACAAAAAATTTGTTTTTGTGTTTTTCAAATGTTTACACTATTTTTCACTCCTCCCCACAAAATTGCACAACTGCAGCCTGTTATTGCACTACGCACCTACGCACTACACAATCCACCGTATAATTGTATATTTTTTTGTGAAAAGCAAATACTTATAAATTTCATTTAGAAATTCTTACCTTCTTCCATCTGATGAGGAAAATAATATTTCTTTTTAAAATTTCGTAAAAGGAAAATATTCCGGCTTCAAACGCGAAACGCCAGTTTTGGCAGCCATCAAAAGGAAGGTACGTGTTTATTAAATTTTTATTTTGCAAAAAATAATAATATTGTACATGCATATATGCAGTGTTTCGTTGGTTACTTGTACCGTCCGCTTTTGTAATTACTATACCAAAGTAGGCGACGGCACCTATACTACATTAGCCGATTTTGCTATGTCACTATAAATATATTAAAACAAAGAAATCCAATAGTGCAATACTTACATCAATTACACAAACTAAACCTTATATTGGTTCTTTTTGTTTAATAATTCAATATCCACAACCAAATTCAGCCACGCATAAACAAAAGTCGATTGCACGCTGTCGCGTTTTTCATGCATTTGATCGAAAACATTACTGGGTTTGATTCTGTTTAAAAAATCAGAAGGTGATGTAAAATATCTTGATTATTACAAACCTCAGTTCAGTTAGGACATACATACATATCTCTAATAGGCTTCTTCATCTATTTTAGTGATATCCGATTTGATATCAAATGATAAACGAACGATCGGTATATTGAAATGAAATTAACGATGCATCTATTTCATAATTTCCTACTCATTGCATGAAAAAAGTTTGCAAATTCCAAACAAACAAAGAAAAGCTTTATGTAATAATCTAATAATAAACTATATTTTGAGAGAAATTTCACAAAAAATTTGTTTTTGTGTTTTTCAAATGTTTACACTATTTTTCACTCCTCCCCACAAAATTGCACAACTGCAGCCTGTTATTGCACTACGCACCTACGCACTACACAATCCACCGTATAATTGTATATTTTTTTGTGAAAAGCAAATACTTATACATTTCATTTAGAAATTCTTACCTTCTTCCATCTGATGAGGAAAATAATATTTCTTTTTAAAATTTCGTAAAAGGAAAATATTCCGGCTTCAAACGCGAAACGCCAGTTTTGGCAGCCATCAAAAGGAAGGTACGTGTTTATTAAATTTTTATTTTGCAAAAAATAATAATATTGTACATGCATATATGCAGTGTTTCGTTGGTTACTTGTACCGTCCGCTCTTGTAATTACTATACCAAAGTAGGCGACGGCACCTATACTACATTAGCCGATTTTGCTATGTCACTATAAATATATTAAAACAAAGAAATCCAATAGTGCAATACTTCATCAATTACACAAACTAAACCTTATATTGGTTCTCTTTGTTTAATAATTCAATATCCACAACCAAATTCAGCCACGCATAAACAAAAGTCGATTGCACGCTGTCGCGTTTTTCATGCATTTGATCGAAAACATTACTGGGTTTGATTCTGTTTAAAAAATCAGAAGGTGATGTAAAATATCTTGATTATTACAAACCTCAGTTCAGTTAGGACATACATACATATCTCTAATAGGCTTCTTCATCTATTTTAGTGATATCCGATTTGATATCAAATGATAAACGAACGATCGGTATATTGAAATGAAATTAACGATGCATCTATTTCATAATTTCCTACTCATTGCATGAAAAAAGTTTGCAAATTCCAAACAAACAAAGAAAAGCTTTATGTAATAATCTAATAATAAACTATATTTTGAGAGAAATTCCACAAAAAATTTTGTTTTTGTGTTTTTCAAATGTTTACACTATTTTTCACTCCTCCCCACAAAATTGCACAACTGCAGCCTGTTATTGCACTACGCACCTACGCACTACACAATCCACCGTATAATTGTATATTTTTTTGTGAAAAGCAAATACTTATACATTTCATTTAGAAATTCTTACCTTCTTCCATCTGATGAGGAAAATAATATTTCTTTTTAAAATTTCGTAAAAGGAAAATATTCCGGCTTCAAACGCGAAACGCCAGTTTTGGCAGCCATCAAAAGGAAGGTACGTGTTTATTAAATTTTTATTTTGCAAAAAATAATAATATTGTACATGCATATATGCAGTGTTTCGTTGGTTACTTGTACCGTCCGCTCTTGTAATTACTATACCAAAGTAGGCGACGGCACCTATACTACATTAGCCGATTTTGCTATGTCACTATAAATATATTAAAACAAAGAAATCCAATAGTGCAATACCTCATCAATTACACAAACTAAACCTTATATTGGTTCTTTTTGTTTAATAATTCAATATCCACAACCAAATTCAGCCACGCATAAACAAAAGTCGATTGCACGCTTTCGCGTTTTTCATGCATGTGATCGAAAACATTACTGGGTTTGATTCTGTTTAAAAAATCAGAAGGTGATGTAAAATATCTTGATTATTACAAACCTCAGTTCAGTTAGGACATACATACATATCTCTAATAGGCTTCTTCATCTATTTTAGTGATATCCGATTTGATATCAAATGATAAACGAACGATCGGTATATTGAAATGAAATTAACGATGCATCTATTTCATAATTTCCTACTCATTGCATGAAAAAAGTTTGCAAATTCCAAACAAACAAAGAAAAGCTTTATGTAATAATCTAATAATAAACTATATTATGAGAGAAATTCCACAAAAAATTTTGTTTTTGTGTTTTTCAAATGTTTACACTATTTTTCACTCCTCCCCACAAAATTGCACAACTGCAGCCTGTTATTGCACTACGCACCTACGCACTACACAATCCACCGTATAATTGTATATTTTTTTGTGAAAAGCAAATACTTATACATTTCATTTAGAAATTCTTACCTTCTTCCATCTGATGAGGAAAATAATATTTCTTTTTAAAATTTCGTAAAAGGAAAATATTCCGGCTTCAAACGCGAAACGCCAGTTTTGGCAGCCATCAAAAGGAAGGTACGTGTTTATTAAATTTTTATTTTGCAAAAAATAATAATATTGTACATGCATATATGCAGTGTTTCGTTGGTTACTTGTACCGTCCGCTCTTGTAATTACTATACCAAAGTAGGCGACGGCACCTATACTACATTAGCCGATTTTGCTATGTCACTATAAATATATTAAAACAAAGAAATCCAATAGTGCAATACTTCATCAATTACACAAACTAAACCTTATATTGGTTCTCTTTGTTTAATAATTCAATATCCACAACCAAATTCAGCCACGCATAAACAAAAGTCGATTGCACACTGTCGCGTTTTTCATGCATTTGATCGAAAACATTACTGGGTTTGATTCTGTTTAAAAAATCAGAAGGTGATGTAAAATATCTTGATTATTACAAACCTCAGTTCAGTTAGGACATACATACATATCTCTAATAGGCTTCTTCATCTATTTTAGTGATATCCGATTTGATATCAAATGATAAACGAACGATCGGTATATTGAAATGAAATTAACGATGCATCTATTTCATAATTTCCTACTCATTGCATGAAAAAAGTTTGCAAATTCCAAACAAACAAAGAAAAGCTTTATGTAATAATCTAATAATAAACTATATTATGAGAGAAATTCCACAAAAAATTTTGTTTTTGTGTTTTTCAAATGTTTACACTATTTTTCACTCCTCCCCACAAAATTGCACAACTGCAGCCTGTTATTGCACTACGCACCTACGCACTACACAATCCACCGTATAATTGTATATTTTTTTGTGAAAAGCAAATACTTATACATTTCATTTAGAAATTCTTACCTTCTTCCATCTGATGAGGAAAATAATATTTCTTTTTAAAATTTCGTAAAAGGAAAATATTCCGGCTTCAAACGCGAAACGCCAGTTTTGGCAGCCATCAAAAGGAAGGTACGTGTTTATTAAATTTTTATTTTGCAAAAAATAATAATATTGTACATGCATATATGCAGTGTTTCGTTGGTTACTTGTACCGTCCGCTCTTGTAATTACTATACCAAAGTAGGCGACGGCACCTATACTACATTAGCCGATTTTGCTATGTCACTATAAATATATTAAAACAAAGAAATCCAATAGTGCAATACTTCATCAATTACACAAACTAAACCTTATATTGGTTCTCTTTGTTTAATAATTCAATATCCACAACCAAATTCAGCCACGCATAAACAAAAGTCGATTGCACGCTGTCGCGTTTTTCATGCATTTGATCGAAAACATTACTGGGTTTGATTCTGTTTAAAAAATCAGAAGGTGATGTAAAATATCTTGATTATTACAAACCTCAGTTCAGTTAGGACATACATACATATCTCTAATAGGCTTCTTCATCTATTTTAGTGATATCCGATTTGATATCAAATGATAAACGAACGATCGGTATATTGAAATGAAATTAACGATGCATCTATTTCATAATTTCCTACTCATTGCATGAAAAAAGTTTGCAAATTCCAAACAAACAAAGAAAAGCTTTATGTAATAATCTAATAATAAACTATATTATGAGAGAAATTCCACAAAAAATTTTGTTTTTGTGTTTTTCAAATGTTTACACTATTTTTCACTCCTCCCCACAAAATTGCACAACTGCAGCCTGTTATTGCACTACGCACCTACGCACTACACAATCCACCGTATAATTGTATATTTTTTTGTGAAAAGCAAATACTTATACATTTCATTTAGAAATTCTTACCTTCTTCCATCTGATGAGGAAAATAATATTTCTTTTTAAAATTTCGTAAAAGGAAAATATTCCGGCTTCAAACGCGAAACGCCAGTTTTGGCAGCCATCAAAAGGAAGGTACGTGTTTATTAAATTTTTATTTTGCAAAAAATAATAATATTGTACATGCATATATGCAGTGTTTCGTTGGTTACTTGTACCGTCCGCTCTTGTAATTACTATACCAAAGTAGGCGACGGCACCTATACTACATTAGCCGATTTTGCTATGTCACTATAAATATATTAAAACAAAGAAATCCAATAGTGCAATACTTCATCAATTACACAAACTAAACCTTATATTGGTTCTTTTTGTTTAATAATTCAATATCCACAACTAAATTCAGCCACGCATAAACAAAAGTCGATTGCACGCTGTCGCGTTTTTCATGCATTTGATCGAAATCATAACTGGGTTTGATTCTGTTTAAACATGCGTTGCTCGTTTCCTTAAAGTAAGGAGCTGTTAAAGTAAATAGGGTCACCATAGTATATTTAGTTTTCGAGAAAACTGCCTGTACCACAATACCCGAAGTTCCTCTATATTTTCGTCGATTTCGACCGCGCCTAATAAATTATTGTGCGAAGTTTCATTCGAGTAAATGCAACTAAAAATATGTTTTTTTACCCACGACGGAACGGAGAAGGTATATGCGTTTAGGGTGAGAGGTTGTTTGTTTGCGTGTGCAAACGAATGTTATCATTTTTCTCCAAAACGGTTTGACCGATTTAGATGGGGTTTTTTGTAAAAAGTTTGTGATTCATCGGCAATTGTTCTTAGATAGGTGTTATGGTTCTAACTTGCTGCAAAATTCAATATGACGGACTGTCAAATTTTAAAGTTTATTTGATTTCCACCAAACTTGGTATTTGGGGGATTTCGGGATCGCTGATTTCAATTCAACTGTCAATATTTACGAATTCAAGATGGCGGACTGTCAAATTTTAAAGTTTATGCGATTTGGACCAAACTTGATATTTGGGGGTTTTTTGGGGTCGCCGATCTCAAACCAACAGTCAAAATTTATGAATTCCAGATGTCGGATTGTCAACTCTTAAAGTTTGTGCTATTTGCAACAAACTTGGTCCTTAGGGGTTTTTGGGACCGCTGTATTTTACCAACAACGGAACCGAGTAGGTGCATGTGTTTAGGGTAAGAGGTTGTTTGTTTGTTTGTTTGTTGCTAACAGAAGCAACAGACAGATGTAATAATAAACGCGGAAGCCTCTGGTTCGCGGAAATCAAACGAGTTAGATATTTTTTGGACTGTGCGAGAAGTTCGCGGTCCCGGCTCGCTTGTGTGTAGGATAGGGTGCACACGAGCCATTACACATCACTTTTTAGATACATAAATGAAGTTATAGGACCAAGTTAGTGAAGTTCGGCAATCAAGTGCGCTCCTTTGTATAGAAGCGATTTTTGGTTCGCGCACCACGGTTCGACGAGCGGTATTATCATGTATGGGCCTCTTAACGTAGGAATTCTCTAAAAAGTTTAAAATAAAAAAATAAAATTAAAAATTTTGAAAAAACCCACGACGGATGTAAACGTTGTAATCCAAAAAGGATTAAATAAAATTTATGAAAAACCCCCGATTATAAGGAAGTAAGTAACGAAAGATAAAAATAAAAAAATCATCTTAAAAAGGGTTGACTTGCCGCGAGGTCTATATCATATAAACAACTAATTATGACTTTCCTTAGTCCTTCCTACATTTATATACCTATTTGTTTCTCGTAGAGATAGACACAGCAATAATATCAAATATAGGTACTACACACATTCACCTACCTACATATTAATATAATTACAAACCCAAGAAAATCCGTCGGGGGCTGTAATTCCCTTCCCTGAAATGAACTAACATTTTACAGTTTTATGAGTTTGTGACTAACTGAAATTATTTGTTTGCAACTGAACATTATTACATTATTTATGTTCAGTTGCAAACAAATAATTTTTCCGTAAAAACATTTGAACCTTTTTATGGATTGAATTTGCTTTTTAAGATTTACGTTTATATTACAAAATGCAACTATTGCCCAAATTTCATAGATCTAGTTTAGCAAATTGGGCTGGCTGTTGATTATTAGTCACATAATTCATGTTTTTATATATGCGCATACGTGCATAGATATACATATACTATAGGTGCGTTCTTTTCACATCAGATCTGATTCTAGCTTTAGCAGGAAATTTTGCATCTTCTATTTCGAGAAAATAAAATCATAGTTGCCTGGAATTGTACGCACTTTGTGTCAAAACCTTAATCCAAGAATTTATCTGGTTCAGGATTTGAAGTTTGGATTGGTAAATAGGTAAATATAATGGCAATATAGATGCATTTGTCACAAATTTTAGAATCTTAATATACGTGACGGTTTATAAGATTTCAATTCAATGCAAAATTTCTCGCAAAACCCAGAACCGGATCCGAAGGGAAAAGAACACAGCTTATATATGGATATATGGCAATTGAATAATTGTACTAGTTAAATTTATGACGCTATTAAAGGGGTCTATTATTAGTGGCAACCATTAATTAATTAATAAGCAATAGAAACAATATCGCCACATGGTACCTACCAATTAAAAGCATCTAACAATTTTTCCATGTGCAGAAGATGATTAAAATCGAATGGTTCCCATCAAGAGCAGTCAAGCCTCCTTAGAACACACGGTTTAAATAATTAAACAATCAGTCGTGATGCGCACTGCAAATATCCTCCCAGTTACCCACATATCATACGAATCCAACTGAGCTGTCGGGAGTAATTAAATTTTATCATTTCATCAGTGTCGTATGCAAATTATCTTCTTCACTAGCATGGTTATCGTACAATGTCTCGAGCGTATTTAACAAAAGTGTCGCGATATCAAGCACATAAGAAAATTCAATTCGCGCACTTGAGAATAAACCCGCGAAAGGTAAATATTAGGTAACTTGTATGCGGGAAGCAAAAGCGCGAAATGACATAGCGCGCTCAAAATAATTCAATTATTAAATATGCGCCTCGAGCCAGAAATAAAATTTCGGGCAAGATATGTAACTACCGGGGCGCTCGCGGTAATGTCGTCAATTTCATCCAGCGATTAGTGGTTTTAGATTCTTACCTGTTTTTCTAATCGACAATATCGCAAATCCCATAAATTAGAGCGGTAAATTCGAGTTTTTTTGCGCACACCACACCTACGATTTTATGTAAATGTCAGTTATAAGTCTATAGGTTTTGGTTTCATGAATTAGAATCGAATCAATCACTTGACATCATTCTTATAACATCCTCCGCTACTTTCTTATTTTTTTAAGTTCATTGAACCACTTTTATACGGGCATCCGTAACTTTTATGTAAATTATTTGGTAAGGTTTTTGCTTTGCTTCCTTATTAAGAAATTAATATTTTTGGAATATGTTCTGAATGTCGTATGAATTAGGATCTTTTCTTTATTTAATTTTGCAAATGCCATTAAATTGTTACTATTATTTACGTTTAATTCTAATCAAATATGTATCACCAGCATGTAATTAAAATTAGAAATGTACAATTATACAAGTTAAGAATTTTAATGCTCTTTTTGTCCTCATTATTACTTATTTATTTATTTATTTATTTATTATAAAGCAAAAATACAATAAATTGTACCCTACTTAGAAACAAAGCGCAAGCTCGGGATCGCAGCCCATATGGCGCATCAAACAACATAAGTATAACTTATGACGATTTTACCAAATAATAATTTACATTATTTTAAAATTGACAAGAATTTACAATTTATTTTTCAAATTTAATTTTTCTAATAAAGTGAGTAGAGAAAAAGGTTCTAAAGGATTAAGTAAATCAGATAAGGGCGGCAAAGGACCGCCGTGAATCCTAACGGTTAAAGGACAATCCCTGAGGATATGTTGGATTGTAAGGGTGGCCTGGCAGAAGTGATATCCAGCTCTGGGGCTTCTGTTGAAGAAGTGACTATGAGTTAGCAAGGTATGTAAACAGTCATTATTGCATCTTTCAAGATTAATTTAAATATGATATTTTTCACTCGTTGGACCTTCACGCGCTCAATAAATTATTTAAATAATATTTCCGGGTATATGTATACAGCCCTGATCAGAAATCGTAAATGAATTCTCTTTTTAGGTATGTCATATTGGATTTGACTTGAGCCCTGTTTATCTGATCAAGTGCAAATAGGCCAGCCTTTTTTCAGTTTTATTATGGCTTTTTTGAAATCTTACGTCGATGATCTATTAATTTCAAAATGTTTGCAAAATTCTCCATTTAAATTTATCTGGCGCTGATGTTACCTTGTATTAACTGGTATTCAAATGCCATCAATAAATTTAGAGGGCATTTAAATATTAATAATTGTGTATTTAATGATTTTTTTATTTACGGTCTCTAAAATACATTTTAATTCTGTAATACTTGTGTATATATGTATGTATGTAAGTCAGTTTAATGAGTTTTCTCGAAGCCAACATGAATACAATAATTTTATCATTTCATAAGTAAATTTATATGTATATCTGAAGAAAATGTGTGTTATTGCTATATTAATATTATTAGCCGTTTTGAAAGTGGCTCAATTCCATTTTCCAAAAAAATTAAGCTAGCTATTTAAATAATTACATTTTTACATTATCTTTACATTTTGCAGCAAGTTGTACAAAATTAGTTTAAACTCATTAAGATTTTTATATAACATATATTGGTTGAGCAATAAAATGACAAATTATTTATTTTGAAAACCCAAACCCTTAAATATCTGGATTTTAACATAAATGAAATTAGGTCACTTTCAAAATAAACGGCTCATATTGTCATAATAGTTTCTACATGTAAGTTGTAATGATAAAAACGATAACACTACAATAATATTATAATAATAATATTTGTGTGATCCGGCCTGAATCTGTTGAAACGTTACATTCCTGATCAGGGTTGATAACTTTTTGGTAAAGCTGGATCTGGCCCTGATTCTAGTCTTAGGAAAATGCTAATCGGGTAGTTCTGAAAGTTTAAAAAAAAACCTTCATCAGATTATTGCACATGAACAAATGTGTTCAAAGATAGAATAGTTGAAGGTATTTTCGAAATTGAAATTCGTGAATTGCATGGAAAACGTGACGAATATTTTACCTTCTAATGCGATCAGTTTGATGTTGATCCAATGAAAATCTGTTTTCCAAACGAATAAGTGCTTAGTTTTCGAGAATGGTATAATCTAAAGTATCAAGCACAGCTTTTATTGAGATTGTACAAAACATCGAAATGAACATTAATAATAAACGATGCATTTCTGCTCCATTGTCTTATAATCGCAGCCATTTATCACGGATGCAAAACGAAATAAATCAACAGATCTTTTATCCTTCGGTTCGATTGCAGTGGGCTCAGTCAGTCTGTCCAGACTGGCGCGTCGCAAATTTTGGGGGCTTGTCAATGAGTCGTCCAACGAAGATGATCATGCGGAAAAATCATTAATCATACTCTTATCTCACGGCTATTTTGCGCAAAACAAAGAAACCAGCCTTCTTTTTAGCTCGAAATGATCACTGATCCATTCCGCTCAATCATAACAAACGCAGGACTGACAATTAACACGATCACCGATCGATTCGCGCTTGAAAGCGAAAGCGGAAAACCATTCACAATCGAAGGCATTTAAGCGCGTCTAGACGACGAGATATCAATTAACATGGACCGATCTGTTCCCCGCTTGATCGCTGGGCTAGGCAGCTAATAATGTCATCAATCTTGCAGAATCTTAGTTTGATTTGCATTGTGCGATCGGCTCCCAGTGAATTATTGCCGCGGGCTGGGGTACGCACTAGTCATGCTTAACTCCGTAAATGGGACTAACTCGTGTTTAGCTTAAGTGGATGTGACAACTCTGGAAAGTTATTTTCTGTCCCAGGAACGTTTCTGGCTCTTTGTCTTAGCTATTCTTCTCGTTAAACCGAGTTCTTCTAACTGCCCATTGTTCTTGAACTTTTATAATTGGCCACATATTATCATACATATTAATATTTAATTTATTGGTAGCCTTCTAATTGAAATCCTCCAATGCAATTTCTCTTTGTTCGTCATTTTCTCCCATCTTCCCATTAGTTTTAATCGGAAAATCTGCATCACAGTCTAAAACATAAATCTTAAATTTAATTCTATCCTTCAACTAAACTTACTATCATTTTTTACCCATTAAATTTTAATTCAATGAAGTAATCCATTGTATGGTTTCTTTTTCAACAAAGTAAATAGAAACATTTATCTAATATGGAATTTAAATTATAATTTATCTAAATTTCAGAAATTGTTTAATTATCAACAGAAAAAATTTTAAGTCAAGGATACAATATATTACTTACCGTCTTTTGATCAAATTTTTCTATTTTTAAGATAATATGTTTTTTTATCTAAGTATTTTTAAAACTTATTCATATTGAATTTATAATAGGTAAATACTTTAAGTGAGTTGCACGAAAAGTTATGATAATCGCTATTGCTACTCATCTGTATTTTTGACTCTGACGCATTCAAATTCGTTCGAAACGAGAAATAGAAAAAGAGCGGACGACATTAAGAATTTTTTAAATTTTTACGTTCGGTTTCACCTTTCAAAAGGATTTATTTGATTTTCGTCAGACGAAATATGGGGAAATTAGGAGCAAGGCGGGTACATTGAACCAATGAAAATACATGATATTTATAATTGAAGCGCTCTCATTTACTTATGCCACATTAGTTATTTGGCATAATCTTTGGAAGAAAAATAAATCACATACAAATTATTATATTCAAATTTCTTAATCATGTAGGGAAAAAGACATTTTGCCCTTTTTCAGTTATCACTCGATGAATTTAGGACAAAAATTAGATCAAAATTGTGAAAGAAGGTTTTGTTCTAATTCGTACAGCGACGACCACCTCCAAATTCTATGGGCTTCACAACGCTGATAGGGAAAGGTTGGCTATTTGTAATAATTATATTATCGATTTCATAAATCTTCAGTTTTAGGAAATTT
Organism: Tolmerus cingulatus; assembly: GCA_959613345.1. Taxonomy (NCBI): domain Eukaryota; kingdom Metazoa; phylum Arthropoda; class Insecta; order Diptera; family Asilidae; genus Tolmerus; species Tolmerus cingulatus. Next base: position 23,276,624 of record OY390709.1, on the reverse strand, counting down.
TATGGGTACACGTCGTATCCCGAGTACCCATCTTGCCACTGGTTCCCTTATAGTGTAACCTAGTGAACAAACGTTTTCTTAAGTGATTTTAAGTGCAAATATTTATAAAAATATACTAGAGTTTCATCACTTTCTTTATCAAATCCGGATTGTACCATTTTATCAATCACACAGTTGAAATTACCACAGCCAAAACAATTTTCCAGACATACGTTTGTTTCTTTCCGGCATTATAAATAAATAAAGCTCCACTCACTGTTTTTGCAGTATTTCCTCCTCTAGTTCAACTTATTTCTGTTTTCTCAGAAGCAGCTTCTTTTCTTATATATTTTTTTGCAGTTGACGTAGCATTTATGACTTTAGATGTTTTATCTGTAAACGAATTTCGCTTTTTTATCCTCCAATATATGTGAATCTATTTGTGTGGAAATCATGATAGTTACTTATATGCAAGATATGATATTTAGTGTAAAAATGTAAGGGCTTAGACTTAAGTACAAGTTAGTTTTAGATTGGTTTTATCTAATACAATTTGGTGTAAGAAAGTGTTGTATCTAATGTTCATTAGCCACAAGGAAAATTTATGATGTGCTAAAAAACTAACTTTGATGAAGCAACAGCCACAACTGCTGATTAAGCGATCCAATTTCCTTTTAGCAACCAGGAACTTCTGAGCTTGACGACCCAGCTTAAGTATCTATCAAAGAGATCAAGCCGGCCATATTTTGCATTTGTATGAGTAACCAAAAAATTAATAGAAATGTTCCCATAATCGCCAAGGCAAATTGGTAGACTATCTTCCTATTTTGAAGTCAACCGATGAGAAGATCGAAAACTCAGAGAACAATAAGAAGACGCGTGACCTTGCCATGAGCTTAAGCAATCCGCGAGTCAGTTGCCTTCTTTAATTAATAAGCTCGGCCAAAGTAAATGACCAGACAAGTTGATCGATCTCCTCAAAATGACTGAAATAGTAAGGCACATTTTTCGCGTTTCGGAGGTTCTCTTAATTTTTTTCCGCGTTGTCGTTATTTCTTTTGGCTGTCTTCATGTCCATTCCTTGGCAGCGTCTTAATCGTTATGAATTGGCGCTAAGTCTGCAGGGGCAATCACAGCTAATTGATTTGCTCTTGAGCCAAGTATTTCTCATTGTAAGGGATGAGTAACGCAATGGCTGAGTGCTTTCCTATCGCTTCTTACACTGGCCCGCTATCTTGGTTCCTTTTTATATTTTAAACGATCTTCATTCATGATCGAATTGCCACATCAATTTCGTTTCAAGACTTTTCAATCTAGCTTGCGCAGTAGAAGTTATCAGTGAGGAGTTAACGAAATCATCAATGAACATACAATTATATGATTCATATATCCCTATGTTACGCATACCAAATGAAATCTTAAAGTTGCTCGTTTTTAGGGTTCCGTAGCAAGACAAAAAACCCTTATAGTGTTAGTTTCATTCGTTTTATTTGGAAACTACTATACTATATTAGATTAAGGCCACAGCTCTAAAATTTGGTGCATGTAGAATGTAGATAAGTAATGGTATCCGCCACAAAGATACATATTAACATTTTGAAAATAAATCAAAACTATCTCCTGTATATATGAAAAATAAGACTAAACAAAAAAGTTCAATTTCAATTTATTGTTATTGTATCGTAACATTAATTATCTTTACAGTGTAACTAATTAGCTTATAAGTGTCTGAAATTGTCTAAACTTATTTCGTACATCTTTAATATTTACATATAATTTAGCGCTTTTTTATTTTTATTTTGTTAGTTAAACAAAAATGTTTACACCATCGAATTTGATATCATTGAAAAGGGAATTTAAAATCATTTTCAAAATAGTACTACATTTGTGAAATATACGACTTCAAATAGGTCATTTTTGATTTGATTTGTGTCGTTCATAGACTGATATTACTTTTAAAAATAACACGACTTAGAAAAATCAAATAGTTTACGAGATATAGCCAACTTTCCGGTCTATGATAATTTTCAAAGTTTTCCAAAGCCCAAAAGTTTCCTTGAAGGGATTTTATCGATTGTATTATAGTAAGTAACATGCTCTTGACTACATTTTATTGCTCAATCACGCTTCATTATTTTTAATATTTAACTAAAGGTACTTCATATGACAAGTTACCAATAAGGTTACTTTTTACTTGCATTATATATACTCGTAGGATTTTAAAATAACAGATGCATGATATATTACATGAATGATGTTTTGGAGTTTTTAGAAATTCGAAATAGTACTCCTATTAATCATTAAATTAAATATCATTAAAACTTAATCAAAAATAGTTTGGAATATTTATCGTTCATATAATAAAAAATTATTTTATCAATAAATATTATACAGTGACACTTTATTATGTATTTTAAAATTGTTAAATACATATTTGAAGCATTTTAATATACTATTTATAAGTGAATTTGCAAATACTCTTCTCTCAGCACAATTTGAATTAAACGGATTTAAAATTAACAATCAGTTATAAACAGAATTTTGATATGTACCATGATGAAAATCTGCGATGCTTAGACTAGATTTTTCTACCTGAATTAAAACATTTTTTTTCTAAGAATATTTTCTCGATCAGTTTATAGTTCCACTGAAAATCTCGTGTACTTTTCTCAAAGAAATTCACTATTTTATCTAAACAATTTTATAAATGTTCGGCGCATCAGAAATGGTACATGATTATACAACTGTGTTCCCAATTTTATTTCAATGTAATCAAGACCTGGTCGAGATGAACCAAGTTTAAAGCATAGACCTCGATTTATATTTAATTAATATAAGAATTGAATGTATAACTCTTGTACTTGTTGAATTTTCCAAAAATTTGACAAAGTTGGTGAAAATGCGGTACAATGGGAACGATCAACATACTATTCAAGAGCCAACATACAGAATACCCAAGATTCAAAAATTAGTCGATTTCTCGAACAAAAAATTATGCTCCTCCGCTGAAATTACTCTTAGTCAATCTGCTCACGGGCGCTTCAAAGAGATCTTTTAATTTTAGTCCCAAACTGAAGATCATTGGCCGGACGCGCGTCCAAGAAAGCCAACCTTTACTTTACGCTGATCGAATGCTCTTTTCGCATCCGTCGGGAGCTAAAACAAAACGCATAACTAAAGCCATGTGCAAACGCGAAGACAATTCATAGCATAATGCCACTATATAGTATAGCCGCGGAGACTCCGCGAAAATCGCCCAGCAACCAGACAAGAGTCAAGACTCAAGACTCCTACCGCAGCGGCAGAACTGACGATCAGACAGATCAGCCGTGAATACCGACTTGATTCAGTTGGTTTTCGGTGCTCGCGCGTTTCGGTGTCTTCTCGCGGTCTTTAGGGAAAGATTCTAGTTTCCGCAAAAAGTAAGAAACCCAGTTGGGTTCACCGAGCAATAGTACTAAAACCTCTCTTAACGAACGTAAGATTCTGGAAGTGATTGCTCCCAACAAAAGTTTAATATATTTTGTCACTTAAATAGCTGGTTAAACATATTTATTTGCGCGATCGTCGCCCGCGTGGATTGTGCACATAGCAACGTGCGGTCCTCCCACAAAATTCCCATAAATTCTTTCATTTACACCTTGAGGGGAAATTATAGAACTAGAAAAGTGATCGAGCAGATACCGCGCGGCAATTCTGCAACAATTCTAGTTTTCATGGATTTGATCAATTTCTAAGATTCTGATCGCGAACGAGTTCAAGTTCAATGTTTCTAACCAAACCCCCATGTGTTCACGCGGATTAAAATAGTGCTGTTGTCTACGCGGCCCGGCTGTTCACTTTTTGAATTTTCGCAAAGGTAAAAGTGGACACGAAAAGAGGCGGTCTAAAGTGATCCGTGCCGCTCGATGGGAATGTTGTGAAGTCAGTTCGGTTTCTTTTTGGCTCTGCCTTTCTTAAATATGTTAAAATATTCGTCTTGGAAAGCTATAAGTGACTGTGCAGTGTGGACATAGATAGGATATCCCGAAAGACACCTAACCTTTCGTAGCGTGACCGAACCGATCGTTGAGCTTTGTACAAGTAAGTAGCAAGTCTAGCGCACATTCGTCGGTTAAAAATTACCTTTTGTTGCAACGAGTGCGGCGATCGCGACACAGTGCGGCCACAATATTAAAATGTTTTTAAAAGACTTAACTGCAAGGACACCGTCATTTAAATCATATATAATATTCTCAAGCCGGGGAATTTTTAAATTTTTATTTTCTTAATGTCTGCTGTACGTGGGCAGATTGACGTTGAACCTGTTGCCACTCGCGTAAAACAATCTTGAAAGAACTAAAAATTTTGCAATATATCTCATTTTCAGCCAGCAAGAGTCTAAGCGATTCTTGATGAAATGAGAGTGCTCTTATCCCAAGCGAATTTTTGGCTAAAATCGACGAAGGCAATTGCAATTATGTTACTTAAGAAGATTCGACGCGACAATTGTCGCGATTTTTATAGTGATACTAAATTGGGAATTTCGTGCCAAAATAAGCAACCGAATCGTTAAGTGGTAATCGACTGATCGGTTCACTTTCAGCGGCGCTAGGGTTTCTGAACGATTTGAATTCGCGGCTGCATCGCATTGTTGTCCAATGGCTGGGAGTCTATTATTATTATTTTTATTATTACCCGCTTCATTGGTTCACTGACTTTTATCCCCCAACTAACCTTGGCCAACGCACAGTTCAAGTAGCGCCGCCGCACACCGAAGTGACTCGACGCAGATGCAGCGATCAATCTTGTTCTTGGCCGCTTTGGATGACGGGTTGGGTTCTTACCACAAACGCCGCATTTTTATAGGATCTTTTGAAATTGAGCATAGGCTGAAATTTTGTGTGTGGCGCACGATATTTAATGCAATTCTCATTTTTATGGTAATCCTCTACTTAAGAGGTGCATGCTAATTTATTTTCGCAGCTACGTAGGAGTGGTTAGACACAAAAAGGGATTTACTAGACAGTGACAGCATCAATTTCCTGTGATTTATACCATTAATAACTGACAGAAATTGGTAGTTATATATTCCATTCTATAATCCGGCCTAGTCTGGTCGCGGGAATGGCATTTAAGGCCTATGCAACATCGAAACACCTTTACGCTTTCTGAGTCATAGGCAATTGGGTTAACGAGATACTGATGCACTTATCGCGGTGGACCAAAGAAATGAAGATGTTAGGAAAGTGTTTCTACCTTACCCAGAGCAGGTTTTTTACTTTTTTCTTGTAGTGGCAGGTTGTCTGACCACTTGGAAAAATGGGAGTTGGATGGAATTTTATAATAACAGAAGGGGAGGCCGATCATCACAGGAAGGCTTTAATTTAGCACATGTCTTCAAATTATTACCTTTCAATAAACGTGATAAACACTCACAAGCGCGAGAACGGTGTGCATTTTGCAGCATTTGGAAGTACGAACTTAACTTGTTTTACACAAATCATATCTCGCTTGAAATTGTTATTAAATTTCACTAATTAAATTGGATTTTACTGAAAAATTCCAAAGCTGTGCATTTTATTATCATCGCAGTAACTAAATTGTTTAGTGATAATGGATTTATAATTCCTTATTAAATAGTCCAATAATACATAAACTGTATGCTAAATTCACTATAACTAATGAAAACAATTTAATAGAAATAAAATATAATACATTTTTGCTACTATTAAAGAAAGTAGGTATTACATATAAATGGGTTCGATGTACCATACATATGAAGAAAAAAAGTTTCTGCAACATATGTATCTACATAGATACAGAAAATCGAATATTATTGTTGCTAATAATAAAAATACTCTACTCTGCTCTCAATATAGAATTCATTTTCGTTATAATCTGATGTAGTTATAATGAATTTGTAATGAAGTAAATACCATGTATTTAACCACGTATAATTGTTATTGAAAAGTGAATTACTTTTTAATAATTTAGTGAGACATACTAACACAATTTGATGAGATATATTTTTTTAATGCTCCTTCGAAAAAGTGATTAATATAGTAGAATATTTTTCATCTAGTGCAGAGTTTTAGATTTAATTTGGTACTAATTTTTTCATTTAACTCGATCAAGATCTTAAAAAATAAATAATAGTATTGATTGTTGATCAAAATTTAGTAAGACGAATCAGTTTTATTTCAATACACTTCATAACTACTTGCAATCTATACTATTATAAAACGATCAAACTGTATCTAGTGTAAAGTGAGGGCAATTTGCAGCACCAATGAATCAATTTTAGCTAAATTTTTACAATAAGAAAGTTTAAGTCTGCTCCCTTTTCAAATATGTAATTATTGGCTTAATTGAACTCCTATCTATTTTTTAATGTTTTATGTTATAGTGACAATAACATATGACTGGAGATCAATAAATATTAAGAGAATGTTTTTTACTTAATTTATGTTTATTGAATTTTATACATTTTTCGAATAAAATCTATTATATTACAATTAATTTTAAAAACAGTCAAAAGTCGAGAAATATTACGGAACCCTCATTTATTTTGTGTATTATTATTTGTTACAATGAAACAAAAAATTGAAAATTTAACTCAAAGCGCAAATTTCTTGTGATTAACATAACTCATTTACTGATTAGATAATTACTTCCTTGTTTATTTTCAAATAATTCGAAATTTATTTCTTCTATCAGCGAAAACAGTATTCCTAAGCTCCTCAGTCAGTATTCCTAGCTTTTACATTGTCCAAAAACTATTTTTAAAGTTTTGTTTTTGCTAAATCTATGTACTGTACTATATATTTCAGATTTTTATAATAAAATTTATGCGAATATTTATTTAGTTGTAATGTACTTATGATTAGTAATCAAAAAATTTTCATTCTTCCTCATTTTGAAAAAAAAAACATTTACAAATGAATTACCTATAGATAATTGAGGTTTAACCGATTTTTTGACTCAAGATATCCCAAAACTGTGTAGAAGACATTTAAAATGCGAACAATTTTAGTAGATGGCAGTTAGGAAAAATGCAAACAAATTTCGAAATAGTTAAATTAATTATAATATATAGTATAATATATAATAAGTTATTTTTATTGACCTCAAGTCTAATCGCAGTATTTTTGTATTCATTTAATTTTTACTGGATCTAATCTCTGAATGCACAGAAAGCTTCCAAGAAAATAAATCGTTAAAGAAAACAAGATGCACCAAGTATAATAATAATAATCATCCCAATAAATCTCGCGATTATAGCTCTTTGTTGCAAATGAAAGAGGCAGGATAATATTGTTTAGTTCAAACGCACAAAACAGTATCAAACCTTTTATTTTTACTGCTGCGGGTAATCTCCCGAGAGCTTAATTCCTTATTTAATTACTTTACATCGGTCATCGGCATATTTGGAGCTGCGAACATTTAGTAGATCGAACAAAGCCTCTTCCTGCTATCTGTCGCGGATTTCTGAAACAAGGAAAGTATTGGCACAGGTCAAAATGAGCATGCAAATCGCAATTAATGCGAAGGCTAAGTGTATTTTTATCAGCCGCTTTGTACTTCGGCGGAGCTGAATAATTGGCTCGTAAAGTTCTTTATGGCGGCACATGTGCCTTTACCTCCCAGCCGAATAAGAGAGAATAGTTTTGTTTCGCCAACAGCGATTTCTTACTCGTTTGATTTATGCATGAGGCTTTATTATTTATTAATTGGAATTTGTTCGTTGGCAGGGGCAACTATCGCACCCGAAAGTTCTCATTAATTAATTTAGGCAGTGCAATACAAAACCAAAACCAAAACACTTCAATGACTAAGAACATTTTTTATAATAATATGTAATAAATAAACTACTTGTATGCACCTATTAATAAAATATATTTGCTTAAGGGATCATTCTGGTTTATAATTTTCAAAAAATAATTTTTTTCCATTTTTCGAAAGTAAATATATGCATATATCTAAAAGTGTTGTATCAAAAAATTGAAATGATCGGAGCAGTTTAAACATATTACTTATTTTGTGACTTGTTCGTAGCAACTTTTACTACCGGAGTGCGCTCACCCGTATGCATATTGTCAAATTGTGATGTTGGGCGTGTGCGGTTAGCAAATCGTTGCAATTCGCAATTATCTAAAAAGACCAGAACAAACGCAGGGAAGGGTAGAGTACAAGAAAATTAAGTTTTGACAAAGCAGAAGGCATATTATATAGTGTAGGCATCGCTGATTAACTTTAGGTAATACTTATCCCTCGGTCGGCGGCGGTAATTTGACTGAAACCGCTGAACCAATCTGCATGAAATTTTAACCACATATAGTACACATAATCAGCTCTAGTTATGATCAAATTGAAATTTTGAGTTTCACTATTTTTTTTGGTCCAAAAACAGTGAAAAAACAGCACAATTTTTGAAGTTTTTTTTTTAAAATATCCGCCATTTTTTTATTTATCGGTAAAAATTAATATCCGTAGTTCACGCCTGAGTTATACCAATACTGAATGTAAATTTTGATTTCTTCAATTTAGATGAGCCTTTATCGAGATATTACCGCTGCCAGCGAACTACATGCTTTTTTTTCATGGTGTCACCGTCACCAGCCATTTTGAAGTATTAGAAAAGTGAAAAAAAAAATTGTTTTTCTATGTACTATTTATAACAATTCCTTCCTAAATAAATTAACGAAAATAGCCTATTTTTTGAGCGTCTAAACCAGAATGATCCCTTAATATACAAATTATTCAGATTACTATCTCATCTAGACTCTTGTTGTTTTGTTGTAAAATTATTATATAGGGTAATCCGGGCAACCGTCGCACAAATGTTTATCAGGAGACCATGTAGAATCGGATGGTATATATTAAAATTTGAGAGACATGCTAGAGAAGTAATATACAATTTTAATAGACATCATGTAGTTAAATTTTATAGTCATAGAATTGCCATAGAAATAAAACTCGTTTGAATTTTTCTTGAATTCCTAATTATATTGAAACTTATAGAAGTATACAAAATTAAAGATTGCATTTTTATGAATTTCAGTAAAACGTCTGACAAAATTAACCATTTGGCTTTTGATCTCAAAATTAAAATATGTATAGCATTAAGAGAAGCGCATTCCCATTTACATTTTCCAAGTTGGCATTATTCTTATTTATTCTCATCTCATCGATGCTTAACGTGTTAAATTTCGGTTGCATTATATAATAAGATTAAAGATTCTCCGCTGTTCCCGCGATATTTACTTTTCTTATTGTTATTCTAAATTAATAGCCTATACTTGACTTATAGCTCCAAAACTTGTTGTGTTATGCTGACGATGCTATTTTTTGATACAAAAACGCTATTTACAGCTGCATCGAACTAAGATCTGTTCAAAAGCGTTATACTTCTTGTATATGTATCAACAAAATCCTTTGAATTGAAGAGCCAAGTTGACCATCTGAGGTCTATATTGTATAAAAATTCGTGAACCAAACTTCAGCACATTACCTATGTAAAAAGTTTACGCCATGCTTTCGATCGCTATAGCTAAGAATGAATAAACTTAGGCGGTTTATTGTCTATGTGAATCTGTTTCAACCCTTAATTCCTAATTTCCAGCGGGAAAATTAAATTCGTCCTCCCACTTATAGCTACAAGTCCAAAACGCAGCAAATAGATGTTAACCAATAACAACAGCATTTTTAATGTAATGCGGGATGAACAAATCAGAATCCGTTTGGATGATTAAGTACCTATTCTTTCATTTTCATTTCGTAACTGACTTTTCGTAGAGTCACTGATCTTGGAATAATAATGGTACAATCTCAACATTATGGGTAATTGGGGCATAGTGCTCATTTTTATTAGCAGTAATATTTTCATAAATCACGAAAGGTCTAACTTCTGAACTCTTAAGACTATATAGTGATGTTTACATACATTGATCATGGGACATCCTGTTGTAAAGTTTACCATGTACTAACTCGTTTCTTTTTTTGACGCAATTAGCGATTTTGTTTGGCTACATAAAATGTTCTTTTATATGCTAAATTTGTTCAGATGTGTCATGAATTAATAGCATGGTAAATGAGCACAATCAATATGTCTAATGACTCGCAATCACCTAATTTATTCGTGCACTTCAACCAACGCAGTAAGATTGCAAAATTGCACCTGACACTGCTTTGGCTGAAGCTAGAGCACAAGTCAAAATGTGAGTTTGTTTTTTTCAAGTTTCTGCAGAGCTGATCTCTTGGGGCACATACACACCCATGCGCAAGCCCCAATTATCATTCAATTTTAAATTAATCTAGCGGCACTGCGGCAATCCAATTTGCATTGATTAAACAGATGACCGCCTTGACTCATGCCATCCTACGGCAACATCACCGATCGCGCATATTCAGCTTATTAGCGATCACCGCGAGATCCAATCTTCAGATTCTGATCAAGAACATATTTATGTATGTATATATTTTTCTTTAATTTCAGTTACACCCGTGGACGATAAATTGAGGACAGCCAATTTTGACGAAAAATGACGACGCGGTGGAAACAAAAATTCTGTGTGACACTTGCGATCGTAGCCGTTGTCAGTCTGCTACTGATGCTAATACTATTGTGGTCAGCAGTTAGTAATGGTATGCTTTCAACAAGCACCCGGAGTAGCATAAACGTTGACGAGACCAATCTACCTTCGAGAGGTGCAGAGGCTCCCAGGAGGCAATCAGGCAAGTACTGTGGGTTTTACTTGGAACACATTCCAGAAGGCAACACTTTCTGAATTCAGACGAAACATTCAACATTTTTTTGGTGTCACGTTTGTGTTTCAGTTCGTGACTCGCGCAGCAGCGCAGCGGTGGCAACATGACACCCACCGGTCAGCTAAACCGGTGGGTTTTCATCACAATTTCGCTACTAAATTTTTCCTGGCTGGCCAGCTTCGCCGTCTAGTTTTATTCTCTTGAATTTCAGCGATCGTTGCATTTTTTACCAATTTTTGAGCTTTCCTAACATCACGCCATTCATAAGTTGGTCGCGTTCCTTTTTTTTTGGCGGTCAATCACGCGACTGTCCGATTTATTTTGCTTTTGCTGCAACAAATTGGTTGAATTCATGAATGCGCGAAATTTGATGGCATCATCGATAGGAAGTGTTTCTATTGATTTGTATCAGCGGTAGCCTTTCTTTTGCATCTCTTTTGTCAACTCATTCGCTTTTTGGTAGTTATCAATGTAGATACACTCTTCTTTTTATCCTACAGCGGAACGAATAGTTAATGAGATCGCAAGACCAATCTTTGTATACCTAATTGGCTTTAGATACTTTTTCCTCAAAAATTGATCAAATTTTTAGACATTTATAGCTTAATTGACCATTAAATTGGAGCAAAGATATTCGTAAAAGTTCACTTTGCCGTTTCATATTCATTATTATTAACTAACTTATACATATTAACATATGTCTGACGCTTCGACCATCTGAAGTTCATTATAAGAAAAAAGTGAACTTTTCACAAATGTTATAAATAAACTCGATTTGGTATTTATCATTTCAAAATTTAAAATGTTAACGTATTCGGATTTAGTGGACTTGAACGAATATACCCAAAATACGTAGTTACTGTCAAGTAGGGTACGTATGTTAAATTTCCCAATTATCTTTCCTTTACTTGGGACGTATTCTGATATTTGCTCCATGTGAAAAAATATTTCCGCCTATATAACTTTCACATTAAGTGAACACAAAATGTTTAGGACCACTCCAGTTTTTCGGGTACATTTAATTTTCCGAAGCATGCCTTTTTTATGTTGGACAAAGGGGAGGATATCAATGGAAAAGGATACTGTGAGGATTATTTTAGCCCTGCATCGATTTTCCTCTTCTGTGGAACCTAGAAAACGTATGCTTTAGAAATTAAAAGTTCCCGAAACATTGAAGCAGTCCTAACGTTTATCTTCTTTTGCTGATCTTATTTCTTTAAAAATATGGGTATAATAAGAAAAACTATATATCTGCGAACAATGTTTTAGGTACTATATATAACCTTACCCGACTCATATATGTAGTAATAGTAATAATAAATAATATTCACGAATAGACATAATATGAGTTTAAAATACACAAACATCACACAAAACTTGAAAAGAAAAACTTAATATAATGCGAAAAATATTTCTTGTCACTTCATCTAAACTATATCGATCTATTTAAAACATTAAAAGTTCGCTGATAAAAACTTTAAGGGCAGTACAGCACACACTGAGGTCGTAATAATTAATATATAATATTTATAATTAATGGACTTCTTCCATCTTTCGAAAAAAATAAATATTCTTACAGTAACACTTCATAGTGAATATATCTTTTAATTTATGACAATATGTCCCACCTTTGCCGTATTTTTATAAATATAGAAAGAGAACATCTACTATAATACTGAAATCATCATTTTCTCATGCTTTTTCCAAAAATTGATTTGTTTTTATCAGTTCTACATAAAATCATTATTGATCTTTTATTTCTTAAGCTGTTTAAATAATTATGAAATTCATTTGCATGTCAATTTATTAGAGTTATGTATTACCTGGAATATTTTAATGATTAAAATCAAAAACTTCTTTTCTGTAACATGAAATTGTCTCTACGTTTACATTGGAATTCTTTTATGGAAATTTGAGATAGAAAAAACAATAGTGAATTAGTTAAAGTGAATTCTTCAAATAGTACAATAAAAAGGTTGTGGTACTTGAGTCACGATATTGTTGAAAAATTAATATTAATGAACTTCAAGTTTATTCAATGTTATGTACAGTTCTGATTAAAATATTAATTAATATAAGATCACCTACCAATCGACCTGAAACTGTGACTTCTAGTGACTGCAACTTTTTAAACTGTTGTATTTAAGAAAATAACTTCTCAAATGTTAATTTACCTCATTAAGAATAATTAGGAAACAATTTGTGGTAATAAAATAAGCAAAAAATTCAGTATACAAAAAAAAAATCAACTGCACTACTGATTGAAATATTAAGACCAGCTTAACCTTTAAAGTAATAACCTTTTATCAAAATGCATTCTTGAATTCTTCCCGGCATTGATTCCACGAAATTGTTGATAGCTTCTAAAGGGATCTTTGACCACTCCTCTATCAGTAATTTTGTTAAATCTCTCACGTTTTTTGGTCGTTGTTTTGCCACACGACACTTCAATATCGTTTAAATATTTTCGCTATTGGCTGGCCACGGAAGAACACTAATGATATTACGTTCTAAAACCAATAACGTTGCTCGTGCAACATGTGGCAGCGCATTATCGTATTGGAATTGGGTCTCTATTTAGCGGCATTTCATCTTCCATAAATGGGAGGATGTTTCTACTTACAATATCGATTTACCTTTCTGTATTGGCCGTGTCAGTGATAACTTCCAGTTTTGTCCGGCCATATGCGAAAATACCACCCCACACTAAAACCTTCTCACCACCACTTAGTCTTTGCATTTGCACAAATGAAAGAAGGTAAGAACCCACAGGAAGCCTTCGTGCCAAAATTTCTATTCGCCACCATAACTTCTTATTATTTTCTTGTAGTATTCGATTGAATAGCCAGAGATCTGATTGATTGTTTTAAAAAAAGGACATGAACGAGAAAATTTCTTAACAAATATAAAATAAAATATATAAAACTATCTATCAAATAAAATAAAGAATATAAGTATATAAAAAATCTTTAAATTGTTAAAAAATAGCTATAATAAGTAATTATCTAAAAACTAAATGGGTGTTCAGATTAATTGAATAAATTTTATCAAGCCCCCATCTCTTACCCATTTTATACAGCAATGAAGAAAAATTAGCGGTCATTGCAAAAACTTAGTATGGATAAACTGCAGCCTGGAAGACCCTTCGATGTTACTTAGAAATATTTTTTAACGTAAAAACTTTTATGGAATTTCTGCCGAAGAGTATAAGACTGCATTTTGGCAAAAAGCTATTATTTAAATTTTAAACGGGTCTTAATATTTTAATCAGTAGTGTAGTTGAACTTTGTTTTGTACTGAAGTTATTATTTTTTTCATTGTCTCAAATTGTGGAACAGGTCTAGAATAAGGTTTAAGCCTGTATGTTCATGCAATTTGGTGGAAACATGCAATTATGCTTAGTCGGTAAATTATATTGTAAAAAAATTTTGCATAAAAACAAATTTGTTTTTTTTCTTCAAATTTTTACGCTATTTTTCACTCCTCCTCACAAAATTGCACAACTGCAGCCTGTTATTGCATTACGCACCCACGCACTGCAAAATCCATCGTATAATTGTATATTTTTTCTGAAAAATAAATAATTATAAATTGTTATTTAGAAATACTTACCTGCTTCAATGTGATGTCGGTCAAAACTGACACTTTGCGTTTGAAGGCAAATAATATTTCCTTTTAAAACTTCGTAAAAAGAAAATAATATTTCTTTTCAACATTTTGCCTTCAAACGGGAAACATTAATTTTGGCAGCATGGTACGTATTTTATTAAACTTTTATTTTGCACAAAATAATAACTACATACAGTGTTTCGTTCTTTACTTGTACGTGTAGTGTTCAAAAATGTGCCTTAGGTCTAAAATTTTGACTAAGGCTAGAAAATGTTAAGGAATTAGTGGTAAAAATGGAAGTATTTTAAAGCGAAACAAATTTTAGTTTTTTTTTAAATAACTCCAAAACTAAACGTTACTGCCACAACATTCTTGCATATATCACTCTTAAGACTACACCTATCAAATAAATCCAAAAAAATTGAAATCGAGTCTTAAACCCTATTCTAGACCTAGGCCCAAATTATTTATTAATAACTCTTAAAAAAGTAAGTTAACTTTTGAGGAGTTTTTTTCTTAAATTAATCAATAGTTTAAAAAGTTACAGTCACTGGAAGTGAGAGTTCCATGTCGATTGGTAGGTGGTCTTATTAATCAGAACTATATTTTAGTTTTTTCAGAAAAATACATTTATCAAAGAACTAAATTTCAAAATTCAAGATTTAAGCAACAATTCTTATTTTCCGTATTTAATGCACAATAGCATACGTACGTTAGGTATAAGCGGTACCAGTTGATATGCATATTTACATATGTGCACATATCCACTGTTTGCTTACTATAATCCGTAAACAAATTTTTAATAAGGCACGTGACAATCTCGGCAGAAAGAAATCGCTCTATCACGTCCCCTTTATATAACACGATTCTGTTCAGAGATTATTCGTCGCCCGAGGAGACATAACACATCTACACCCACATCACGTTTGGTAAACCTCTTACGTGAACCCGACGCGATCGTGCCCGCGAACATGGAGCCGGGATCGAACTAATTCCGCGTATAACTTTATCGCGGTATCAGTCACCCAGGGCAACTATCTTATGCAAATTGCGGGTACAGATCGGGAGGCTGGGGGCGGAGAAGCGTCAGATCGCATCACCAAGCGCCACATGAGATCGCGTTCGCACAGTTCGGGAAAATGCGCGCAATGCGCGAGCGGCTGATAACACCGCGCCATGCTGCTCCAAGGCCTCCGATAACATCTTCGGGTGGAGGTTAGCTTTTATATTTTTATAATTGTCCTACGTTGAGCCACAGAACGGCCTCATCTGGGATAATTAAGACGACCGCGCGGTAATCGCGGCTTATCTCCGAGATTCGGAAAATTTGTGTTATTTCTGATACGGAGGAGCAGACAGGAGCCGAGGTGTCGGCACCGCTTTCGTAAAATGTTGAACAACACAGATAAAATCGGCGAAAAATCCGCGAGCGCCGACTGAAGGGTCATTAACTGACTTCTGCCAAGTTTATAAATACACTCTTGCTAGAGTGTTATCAGAAACACCTGCTTAAACAGAAGCTATGGTGCGATTTTCGCGAGGAGATGATGCGACTTTGTTAGCTGAGCAATTATGCTGTACATACAGAACACCTATCTCACCCGGATAACTTTTGCACGATCATAACTAGGGTCTTGACTTTTTAGACATAAATAACATACAACAAAACCTCCCCATGCATGTTTTGATCAATAAAAATGAAGCAATTGCTCTTCCTAATTTTTGTAAGCAATTGCTTGGAATTATATGAATAAAAATCTTTTACTTTTAGCAATTGCTTGTTGCTTAAAGTATTTGCTTAATTTTTAGAAGCAATTGCTTAAGATCATATGAATAAACATTTTCTTTTGCTTAATGTCTCTAATACTAAGGTAGCTTAGTACCAGTCTAGCGTTGGAAGCATCAGCGTGCAAATCATGGCAAATATTATTCAACTTCGGAAAAGTAAATCACATAGCTGTTGAAAATATCCGCAAACAACAGATTACAAGAAATTTTATAGATTTACCGAAGATAGTGTGCACTGGTCACCGCAAACATTCTTACCAGAAAAGATCAAAAGTCATCTCATTATGTTGCTCTCACCAGAATAAATATCACTATTTATATCACTCATTTTAATTACTTAACCCTTTTAGTCCCAGGCGAAAAAGAGATGCTTATGCGAAGATAACCGGCCGAATTTTACTATTTTACTAGAATTTGGAAAAAGGCTCATAAAAACCAAACGAAAAGCAATATTAACATAATTCGAAAAGCAGTGTATTAAGGACAAAATAAAGAATAAAACGATAAACGAGATAAACGAATTAAATACCTTTCCGGGATGTTAACTTGCAACTCACCGGCAATATTGCGATCGATGCAATCCAATAACAATACACCGCTAAATACAGATACATTTAGAAATTCAATATCTCATTAGTTTCATTCAAAGCAATTGCTTGCTTCATGCAAAAACTGTAAGCAAAAGCATATAACTTTTATTCATAAGCCGGGCCAGTAATTGCTTTTCCTTAAAGCAATTGTTTACTAGCAATTGGTTCAACCCAAATCCTGGAAGCAAAAGCAATTACTACGTTTTTATTCATCAGGGCCATTATTTTTAGGAAATCGAATCTCATTCTGGATAGTACATACATACATTGACAAGAGCGTTAAAGAAGTGAAAATCCTTTCGGATCATTCATTTTCGGTTAATAATCAGGCTCCCAACATTTATAAAATTTTGAATAAATAAACGGAAAGTTGGTAATTTTATGTGGTATTAGCTTAACTTTGATTGCGAGAACTGCTAACTCGATTTACATACATATTTATATATCAAATGTTATAGTAAAAGAATGAGTAATAAACAGTAAGTCTTTATATCTCCACGATTTTTATAACAATTATAGTTCACCTGTAATATTGGTATTCAGTCTAGGTTTAGCATATTACAAAATAAAAAAATTAATAAGACAAATTATTTCTACAAGATGCAGTACTTTGAACATTTTTAGGACCACTCAAGTTCTTTGGGCATACTCTTAGTTTTCCGAGGCATGCTTTTTTTATGTTGGACAGAGAGGAGGACATCTAAAGAAAAGGAAATTTGAGATCTAAATTTAGCCCTGCGTCGATTTTCCTATTCTGTCAAACCTAGAAAAATTATGCCTCAGCAATTAAAAGCTCCTGAAACATTAAAGTGGTCCTAAAAATTTTCACACTACTACATTTTCTTCATTTGAGAAATACTCGGAATCATGTGGCACATTCTTGTAAGGTTTCAACAAATGCTAATATTTTGAAAACAAAATGGCAAATCTCAATATAATTTAAAAGGTTATAACTTTATTTCTCATAGCCATTTCTATGTGAATACGAGACAAAATCAGAAGTTAAAGGGTAGAGCGTTTCATCAAATCTCGTTAAAAGGAAATTAACTTCACCAAGTGGAGCAAATCGTTGAATAGGTCTAAATATCATGAAATACCAAGGATAAAGTGGTAATTTTCGTTAGAGCTATGAATTTCCAGATACAAACCAGCTAAACCACTATCTAAGTCGCCCCGTCCTGAATATTGAACCGTACTCTGCACGTGATCCCCTATACGCACTTGACCGGTTTTTTTGCACGTATACACTAACATTTTTCTGTAATTTGGCTGCAATAAAAATTAACTTTATGTAGAATTCATACAACATAATTCTAGTTATATTTTTATAGTTCACCATATTGAAAAATATTTATCCGTTCATTTTGTGACCATCCTACAACTGCTTTATGGTCTTCCCAATGTCTTAATAATTTATGTTAATTCAATTTTATTGTGAAAAGCAGTAATGATTTGTTGCCAATAAATTGCACAGTTCAAAAAGGCAAGACTATCCTCTAGGGAGGCAAAGCGACTATCAATTAAGAAACAATAAATTTATAACGACTGATGAGCCAACGCATTTCCCTATAGTGAGTAGTGTAAGCAAAAATAGGAATTGACCGTCTATTTGCTGGACTGTATGCAAAGTAGTCCACCAGACACTTCATCATTATTTCTGTTGCACATTTTTTTCTTTTTTTATCTTCTTTCATGTTTGTACATATAATAGAACAGAAGAAATCTTACACGAGTACTTAGAAAATACATTAAGACGTGAAGAAATTTTTAAGTGGAGAATAAATTTCCGAGCATTGCCTTCGACAAGGATTTGTGTCTGCTTCATTTCCCAGCTGACTGGTAGCTATAATTCAAGCGCCAGTCGCTTGCGTAATCCGTTTCAGTGCGAAAAACTAATAATAGTAAGATACAGACCGCGAACTGAAAATACCATCGCAACTGGCACGTGCCCTGTACGCATTCGAACGTGCATCGAGTGCCCAGCAGATCGGCGGAATATGCTTAAAAGAAAAAGGACTGATTGCTCAGCTGCAGGCATGTGGACCACATTGCCTACAAATTTAAAGTGTTGGTGGATGGGCGAGGACTGGGGCTAAAATGTGCAACTTTTTCATAGAACGCGAGATATTTTTATCCCGCGGTTGTTGAGGCAGCATGAAATGTATTTATCTATCGCCGACTGCGAGAAGTTTTCTTCCCGCGGAATACGATTTATTGCTACTACTTAATTATCGACGTTGCCAAGGAAAATGAACACTAAGGTTTTGGACACTCGCCAACCGCGTTATATGTATGTGCTCTCTGTCATCTGCAATCTATTTCTGCATGTCTGCATGTAAAAATAATATATAAAGCCTGCCCTTTGATGCTCGTCAGGAAGAAAACTTTGTTTTCATCAAAATTTACGGATAACGACCGCCTTTATCCTATACTATATATATTATAGTAACAAAATTTATATTAAATTAAATTTTAGCCTTGTGTATAAAGTATTCTATAGACTTCATACACAAGGATTTTTGTCATTACAAATTCTAGGACCCAAATTCTAGCCTATTTATAAAGAGAGTGTTTTATGTTAATGGCACAAAGTTGAGCTCTAAAGACTGAGAAGTCCATGATAGACCTTACTTTTTAACAAAACTTAAAAATGGCTAACCGGAAAGGCCTAAGTCAAAATTCGCGCTTGTCCTAATTAGTTTATATGCACAAATTACAATTTCTTACATTGTTTTCTGTTGCTAGTGTTATCATAACTTCTTTTAGATTTTCATTTATTCATAGCAACATTTTTAAGAACAGTCCAAAAAAAGAAAAAAATAAGTAAATTAAATCTTAAAAACCGATAAATGTAATCATTTTATCTGTTTTTATCATATTTGCACTATTCGAGAAATTATATATGTGCTTTCGAAGATACGATACAACAGGTCAAATCGACTACAGAATGTACAAAATAACTATAACTACATTGATGTACACGTACATAACATATATTATATTTATATCTGGCAAAATATGTTTCCTGTCGAGGCCGCATAATTTTTAAGTAACTAACCATCTACATGACATTTATATTAGAATTATGGGCATGCTAAACCTTTCATTGTAAAAGAACTTTCTTAAATTAAATAGGGCTTTGTTTCTGTCGACAAAACAATGAAAATAAATTGTATAAATTCGCGTGAGAGCTCAAATGCTACAATAAATTTCGTTGTCAAGTTTCTTTCGCCCACCAAGAAATATTTTACTTCCGCAATTTTTTATGACAAGGCCGCCAAATTTTCTTTTTGCATTGCCTGTCCGAATTGGATGAGTAAGAAATTAAATTTTATAAATAGCACATCTTACACTTCACACGCCATTATGGCGATATGAGACTTATGTTTCGAATAATTTTGAATGTATTGACATTTTGGGTAACCTTACAAAATATAAAGCATTATCCTTTCCCAGTCTTAAGAACTTACAACCATTTATGTGAGCACGTATTTCTAATTCAATTTTTGAGAGAAAGGATTGATTTCAAAAAGCGAAGGAATGTTCAATAATTTACAAACCGATTGGTAATCTGTTTCTTCCTACTTATTTTTCTGTATGAAGATGGATGAATTCTTCTTACTTTCTTGAATATGCTCATACTACAATATGATACTTTCGAAAAGGGAGGTATTCACTCTCTTGAATAGATTGCAAAATGTTAATGAACTAAATGGATAGTATATACATTACTTTAAAAATTGTAATTAAATAACATGGGTCGGTTATGACTTCAACTCACACATTATGCTCCGTACATGATAGAAGAATTCACTCTTTTACTTATAAAGAAGTTATTTTTTGTAATTTGATGATTTTCGTTCACTGTAAATTTGAAAGCGTATACCAAAATTGTTATTGCTACATACATATAAGGCTATTTCACAATTTTTGGAAATAATTTTTAATATAACGCGGTTTGATATTTGTTGTAACTTTGAATACTTATTTGTTTAAAAGATAGGGTCATGCCCTTAAACCATCAAAATTAGCAGGTGAGCAATAGCCAAATAGTAGCCTTGTAGTAGACAATGAACCTCGATCCAAAAAAATGTTTGAAATTTTCGCATGCACGCAAATTATAACCAACGAGCAGCTTGGATTTCGCTTATCCATGCCAGAAGATAATAAAATAAATTTACGACTATCCACTGCACTAAAACGATATTAATGACCATCATCATGGCCTCCATTTTCTAAAGCGTAGGTGAATTTGTGGAAAACAAAATCAGTCCTTACAACGAAATTCACTTATGCATAATAAAGATATCAAAGATCTAGGAAGCGTAATCATCGAATTACAAGCATTTATTATATTTTTTATTGACCATACATTTCTTTGGCAAGTTTAGCCCTTCCTGTTTCGGAGCCCACAGACCCACGGGGCCCATGACCGCAAAAAACGCCTATATAAACTAAGTACATCTAAAGAGCTTTTGAAATTTCAATTTCGTTATTTTTGGCCACGACGCGGCGGCTCCATTTGGACGTGTAGTAAAACGTTCAATTAATTACCAGCCATAAGCTAAAGCATTTATGTCTTAATTTAAATCTGTTTATCGCTTGCTATTTTCAGATTGGAATGATATGAGCACAACGGAAGGCGCAAACAAAAAGACTGAATTTGGCGAGTACGCCTATGAGGAGTTCGTAAAGCCTTCAAAAGTACATCATTTACCACTTCACACGGACGATTTGCTATACGAATCGAAAAGAAATAACTCGATAACAGGTACCCGCATTCAAATTTTTAATGATTCCAATCGAACAATGAGCTCTTCCACAGAAGATTTCATCTATTCACATAGAAAAACTGGAAATTACAAAAGTAAATCTAGTCGAATCTGGGACCCGCATCCTGAGTATACCATTAACGCTTTTGGACACCACATGCATCTTATACTGTATCAAGACGCGTCTTTTATACCAAGTACTTTTAAGGTAAGCAGTTATAAAATCTTTAAGCGCTAATCAAAATATTAACTCAAGTAGAGATTGATTGAAGGTGGTATCGACATGTGGTTTTATTAATGTTACTTTGATTTGCACTAAGAAGCAATTTAACAATGGCGTCAAAAACTTTAGGTTTAAAATTTTAACATCAATTATCAAATGAGTCATCTATGCAACTATGTAATTTTATTTGCACATTCAACAATGAATCCATTATTCGTGAAATAGTAATTCATAGTCATTATGCAGTTGTTATTTTATTTTATTAACTGATTAATGCAGTACTATGAAAATGTTTAGGACAACCCCAGTTCTTTGGGTACTTTTAGTTTTCTGAAGCATGCCTTTTTTATGCTGGACAAAGGGGGGAAATCAATAGAAAAGGATACTTTGAGGATTATTTTAGCCCTGTATCGATTTTCCTCTTTTATTGAATATAGAAAAAGGATGCTTCAGAAATTAAAAGTTCTCGAAATATTGAAGTAGTCCCAAATATAATTTTCATATTACTTCATTTTACATTAAGGAAACAGCGACAGCCTTAACATATTAAGCCCCCCACACACTATCAATTTTACTTTCAGTTCCGCTTGACCGGACGCAAAATCGTTAAGTGTATGGGCAATTTTGCCTCAGATAAGTGACCGGATGTACTGGCTTTTAGAAGTCCCAAGCTAGGTTTCTCACTTAAAAATCTAGTTCAACTCCTACTCGAATGCAACTTTTTCTCCATAAGACTTATCGCGCAAAATATGTTAACTATTTAAATTCATACTATCCATGCTGACAAGTTTTTGATTTTATTGTTGAAATAAAAATATAATGTAGTAGTAGTTCAGAGATTTTCGATTTTTTCCACTTAGAATGATTTTAATTTCTAAAAAACTAAACACATACATATATATATCTCCGAAGAAGTTAATTTACCACATGCCGCAAACTGTTTCAATTTCTAGCCAGAATGGCATCAGTACACCGATCGTAACACCCGAACTTTAAAGATTTGAAGTTTCCAAGAAAATTGTAAGCATCAATAAACTTGCAAAGTTGAAATGCTCGACTGCTTTAAAGGAGCACACGTTTTATTTTTTCAAAGAATTTGAGAGGAGCGAATAAACCGAAATCAAAGAGTCTTAATCCCCAGATAGAAGCGCTCTCAAGCATAATATTACTCCAAGGTCGCAGATATCGAAAAATCATTGCCAAGCGTCAAAAAACAATTTAAGATATATGTTTCACATACGCAAGTGAAATTAGACAAATAGCATCTGGGCAAAGTGATCGATCGAGGATCAGTACTCACTTTCCCTTGAGATAGTCTTTTGATGGAGTAATATTTCGCTCAATCACTTGCTGCTTTTTTTTCTCGTCGATCTATACTTAGGAAAGAAAATTTAAATTTCAAGTTGAGTGCCAAGCGGCCGACAAGGTCGTCGATCTTGCCCAAATCGTTTAGGATGTGATCAGCGTGTGCGTCGGGTGAATGAATTGAGTTTTGCACACGATCAATTTCGATCGAACTCGGCCATATAATACATAGTACCTACTTTTATGGGGCACTGTAACGGCCAACTCAATTGATTTCGCCGAGTCTGCCGCACTTGTTCAACATTTTTCACCTGGTCGAATATCGGCGGTGATGATTATGCAAACAGCAGACAACAGTGCCGCGTTGCCGGCCGTCTTCGCGGCCATAGCCGGTGTTGGCGGCGTCGTCGGCGTCGTTGTCGTCGTTCTCGTCTACGCGCCCATCCGCTGGAAAGAGGCCTATGTTTGGCGACCTAAGCACTAAGCAGTACACCAGGCCTCAGTTTCGAGCAAGTGTAGTTGCTTGTACGCAATTAGTTGACATGTTTCCAAACATCACAACAAACATTTTTGCATTGCGTGGCCTAAATGCTCGGAACTTGTCGCTTGCAATCATGGCGATTCCACAAATAGGCTGCCCATTTCCGGCACTAATGCTGAGCTTTGTTCATTTAAATGTTTGCTCTTTTTTTGCAGGTAACTAATGATTATGGCAATCACACTGAAATTCACGAAGATACCGACAGTCCGGGATGCCACTACAAGGGGCATGTTCTGGATGATGGAGCCTCCATTGTTGCTGTATCACTCTGCAATGGAATGGTGAGTTAAGCAAATCCACTAAATTGCAATTAAGGTAATTAGAAATAATTAAATAGCGTTAATCTAACAAACATCATTCGAGTTCAGTCTCAGACCAATCAATATCGGCTCAAAGAAAGAACCTTGGGCGCAACACTACATTTCCATGGGTTTGTTTTGTCAGAAAACTTAAGTGCTTCTCCAAATTTTTTCATTTGTTTTTAATCCGATGTCAATTTTTAATGGGGGCCTGTCGTAAATATTTGAAATAAACTAAGTTTCAAGGCTGCGAATGCTATCAATAGCCTCTTGAACAGTGATGGGACATCGTCTACTTGAATATCACACAGCCATTAAGACAAACGCGAGGAAATTATTAGCTGTGGAAAAATAGGAAATTACTCAATAAATTAGAAATGCTCGCCATAAGCTTCCAGATTCATGAACGCTTCGGTGAAGATCGCGATCAGGAAGAATCTTAATCGCAGAAGCAATACAACAATGGAAAGCGTGTCATTAAAGCAGCTATGGAAGGCCAATGGAATTATTGTCTTGGCTTGGCTTATTGCACTCTTTGAATTATGTATGAAGTAATCCTGAATAATTTCTTGGGTAAGGGGCCATTCTGGTTTGGAATTTTAAAAAAAAAATTAATTTACATACACTTTTAAGAAGGTGCTGTAAATGTTTTACAACGAAACGTCTGACAGTTTTTAATTTTTAACCTTTCTTGATAACCACGGAACACCTTGCTACGTAAACTCTAAAATTTCAACTCATTTTTTTCGGAACAAAATATTTGGTTGACGAAGCTGATTTTAACAAAATTATGCATCAATTGAGGTGAAATGTTTAAAATTTTATATTTTACACAAATAACGTAATTTAAAGAACACGACTCGTAAAACAAGCCTTTAAAGAGGCGGCGACTTCTTACCAAGGATTAAAAATTAAAATTTAGTGATTGAAAGCCTTTCTCTTTTATTTTTATTTTATTTGACTGATTATCTTTAAATTTTCTACAAAATATTTGATATATAACATATGTCTAAAAAACCTTCAAGAGTGGATTTTCAATTTTACCATTGTACAAAATAGGAAAGGAATTGAAAGAAAGTGTTTTGAAATAAGCCCAGCCATTTTCAAATGATGCACCATCAAGCACACGAACAAAAATTCTGAAAATTGTTGTTTTCGCTTCTCATACCTCCAATTCAAAATTTTTGAAAATAATATTTAGCGTACAAACTCAGACCCTTAAATGCTTTATAATTTGTATCGCGGATTAAAACAAGGTCATATCTAGTTGAAACAGACCAAATGACTTAAAAAATAATTTAAAACTACACTAAAAAATATTTGTTTCGTAATATAACATTATCTTAAATTAGGTAGCTTAGTTTTAGATTGATTAAACAAGAGAAACAAGGATTAATAGATTTGCTTTTGAGGTATAGTCATTCTCTCCAGTGCTACCTACATACCATACATATTTTTATATATTTTACTTTACTTTAACATTAACTTCCGTTCAATTTTCACGAAATCAACGGATTAGATAAATTGCATTAGTTATGAAAGAAGAAGTTTTATTAATCTGAATTTCATCCTCATTTCTTTTCAGACAGGACTTATAAAGACCAGCTATGGATCATTCTTCATTCAACCTGATAAGCGTGCAAATCCCCAGGGAGATGCAGATATTCTACATCGGATATGGCGTGAGCCCAAAAATCCAAAGCACATAGATATGGAACGCCCAATAGGGCGTGGTTGTCAGCTGCATGATCATACTCAAGGTAAGCGAAATATTTATTATTAAACATTTAATCTGAGATGTCCCCAAATTGTTTCTCTATGCCGCCAAACCTTTTATGTATGCACAATAAAATTAAGTGTGCTACAACGAACATTCTAAATATACATAAATGGCAAAAAGCGTATATTATAAATTCATGAATTGGAAAACAATAAATATCACACATGTTTCCGGTATAATGTTGCCGGCGAATTAGCTAATTCGCTTGAGACATCTTTATGCTTAATAGATGGACTCGTCTGACGGGTCGCCGGAGCATCCCGCGAACTGTCCAAATCCGATAGTGATGTCAGTTCGCATAGCTTCTAAAAATGTGGCAAGTCAGCATGAGCCTCTGTCGTCACATGTCATGCGAACAAAGAGAGAAGCCGAAAAATTTGCATAATTTAATTATTTTCAATCTTTTCATCTTAAAGAAATGTGCCTCCCTGAGCGGTCGATTTTTTTGCATTTCATTTTCCATAGCATTTCGAGCGTTGATCCCTAGGCACCAGCAGCATCAGAATCAGAGGTTACAGCTGCCTGACACTGGGGCTTCGTGGCTCCGCTGGCATGGCCCCGCCGCGGACCCTGTTTTATGCGTCATGTGGCCGGGGGCACGGGACTCCACGCCATCCGCCATCCGCCATATAATTGTGGTCGTGATTCAAATATTCATGCGGATTGGATTGTTCCGCCGCAAAAGGATATCGCGGATGGGCGGGCGGCAGGCGGGACGAAACCTGCAGACAGATCAACATGCTGCCCAGACTATATTAAGGAGGTCGAGTTGCCTCTTAAGATTCCCGCCAGTGAAAACAGCGCAGTGTCATTGACTCTAAAATCCGTCTGCACTGCGCGAGGAAGACCTGAAAGATGTGGATCATACATACTGACTTCCGCTAGCATACCCACTGGTGGGTAATTTAACTTTCATTTTAGTGGAGCGAGGTGATCCTGCTTTTTACTGAACTATCGTATAACATACATACACTTATATATCAAGGAAAGACAATTTATGTAAAATAAATTAATGTATTAATATAAAGCATCGGGTTTCCCTGAACTTTTTTTCCACAATTTAACGAGTGTCTGTTCAAAAAGAGTTATTTTTAACCAACTTCCAAAAAAGGAGGAGGTTATCAATTCAACCCGTATGCATCTTTTATTTTAATGTGTGTTCGCGCATAACTATTGAACGCATGAATCCATTTTGATGATTCCTTTTTTGTTGGATAGTCTAAGATTCTGTGGGGGACAATGATATGTTGAAAAACTGGAGGGGCCAAGGGCCGCCACAACTGAGAGGTAAATCGAAATAAAAATAATAAATGTCCTGGAATTCGTAAACAAAATGACCTATGTCTGCCATTTAAAGGTGCCCGATTAACTGGATTAGAAATGGCTGACCAAAAATTGTGTTTTATTTGAAGCCAACTAATTATAGCAAAAAGTTAAAAGATACGATAGTACGAAAAACTAAGAATTAATGCTTATCAGGTCAAGACTCTGAACTTCCGATTACAACGATACTTTAATTAATGATCTTCAATTTTGAACTAACATAGTGTTGTATTCAACAAACAAGACTTATTCGAAATATGACACTAAAAATGAAATAAAACAAAATTATTTATTTTAATCCAATACTAAATATGTATGCAATTAAGGCAATCAGATTGTCCAATATCAGTCAGGTTTGCACACCGAATTCAAAAATCTCGTATTTGAGGTTGAAAGTAGTAGCAGAGGACTTTTAATACAATTATTTTATACTTTTTAGCGTTTGGGATTTTTTTGGAATCGGTTTTTTTTTTTTAAATTTTCACGCCAAAAATATACAAACATTGAAAATCCTACAACTATGTTTCACATGTATGTATGTAATATCCATTTTCAAAACAAACTGAAGCAAATACTACAACTAGAAGAAAGAATTTTTTAATAAAGCAAAACTTTTATTATACAATTGTCTTTTCTAGATTACACACAATATTTAGGTACATACATATGCATATCCATTCATCAATCACTACACTTTTAACCTGTGTAGGTCCTTGCGGATGAAAGTTCAAAAAACCTACTTGTTTGGAATTTATTCAACATTTTACACCTTTTGCATCTTTAGAACTAAGACTAGTAGATAAGCAACGATTAAAAAAACATTTTAAAGTGCAGTATCAGAGGGGAAGAGTAATAATGAGCAGAAGGTGAGAAGGAAAAAGCACACCTATAATTGTTAATTGGTCGTTTTAAAAAGCAAATTTACTATTTTTCCGTAAACATTTCTTTTTGTTTCATTATATCAACCTGTATTTCCGTTCTCCGTAATTCATCTAATTTTCTCTTGAATCATTTATTATTACGACTTAGAAACAGCTCAAAAAGTTTGAACAATTTCCACGTAAAAAATCCAACTAACTTCTTTAAAACTGAATCTTATAAGGATTCCTATATTTTTCCACGAACAGATTCTTCCAGAGAAGGATCTCCATGCGTATGAAATCCCAAGCACAAGGACTTCCATGAAAATGGATTTAAAAAAACACTATTCAAATTTAACATATGGAAAGAGAACGGAAGCTCAGCATAAAGTCCATGTAGATTTTATAAAGAGATTCAATCGTGTACAAATTTACGAATGCTCAAAAGCATGACATTTTTAAAAAGTTATTATACTAAAATAGCTTTACGGGAATGCCCGTTAAAATGTTCATTAAAGGTGCTAATTAACACTACGTATAAATATTATGGAATTGGTTTGTAAAGGAAAGGGGACGTAGTAGTGATAACAAGTTTTAAAATTGAATTAAATCTAGCACAATTAATTTAGAAAATAAAATACTATGTAAATTTAATCAAGAAGAAATATTTAACTCTGGCAACTACAATAATCGTAAAACATATTTATTGTATTTGAGGAGGTGTACCTTAAGTTACTCCAATCAATGGCGTAAAGTGAAAATTAAACTGTTTTTCAAAAATTTCATCATTTCTGTTATGGGTCATCAATCGACGTCTGTATGGCACATTTCACTGGAATATACATACATACATACATACATACATACATACATAAAAAAGTATGGGAAGGTTGAATAGACCGAAAATGTTGAAACCATCAAACCCATAAAAAAGAAAAATGGGCATTTTGACCCATCACCAGATGTTGAACACTCTATCACATCAATATATGTAATAAAAATAAGTTTGAAAAACTGAAATTGAGCGTGTAACACGTATTGAATGACTCAAATAGCATATACTTAACAAATGCCACTATATTTTTTTCATCTATAGCAATATTTCATGCATAAGCCATATCATATTTGTTAGAAAATAAGTTTAATATCGCAATCCAGCCATACTTGTAATCATATAAAATATTGCAATTTTCAATTTATAATTTTGATATTTGAGCCCGCTACGAATAAATGTGAAAACGGCGGCAGTAATTAAATTGTGCAGATTAGTTTTTGGGCGTCTGAAAATAGTTCAAACAACGCTGCTTGGTGCCAGAGTTATAAATAAAACGCACAATTTCCATAACGATTACCAATTCCAATTAGTTTACATATTCATCAGATGAAAATAGACGCAAACTAGGATTCGAAGTGTAGCAAATTTATGCCAGTGCAGCGGTTTAATCATCAAAAATTACAGTGACCTCCAGTGTTTTTTATGCTCTAAATAATTTGTTCGAGTTGCAGCTCAGATAATTGTTCTATTAGAGGCGTAAGTCTTTGAGGTTTGTTTTATTCTAGCTTGTCGGATTCGATAGAGAAATCAAAATCTGATTGTGATGCATGGCTGGCATTGATATTAGTTATTTTTACGCTCGTTGCCAGTATGATGTGATAAATTAAAAAACAAAATATATAAGATAAAAATTCGCATCCAATCCGCATTAGATCATTCAGTCAGTTTTCGAGCATGAAAATCGTCCAGTAGATATGTATGTATTCTCTAGTTTCCGAGTTCCTCTTAGTTTGCAATTTATGGCAAAATTAAGCATTACATTTAACCGGTCGCCAATAAAATAGGAAAATATAACGATTGTATTTAGTTATACCCAGGAAAGTAAAAAATTGCGAAACCCGGATAGTATATTTCCATCCAAACTACAAGCTACATAGAAATGCTTCTTTAGATCCGCCGGGGACTCGTAAAAGTCCAAGAATGTGTACATTTCGAAACTAGAACACCTCAGATGCTAAAAAATAAGACGAGTTGGGCGAATGCCGACAGCATGAGGCTCGTAGTTTTAGCTCTTAGCCATGCACCGGATGGAATTGTGCCCCTTAAGTTGCAACTTATGCTCGTGATTAATTTCTTTCGTATCTCTTGCAATAGAGTTGAAAAATTTTGGTCTTTGGGGGGATATGCATAAGTCCGCAATGAAAAGAAGGAGCAAAATCTGTGCACATAGCATTTTAACACATATAGAAAGCAGTAGTGTGTCTATCAATTCCTTGAAATTATCTTAATTGAGATTTTGACACTTTAAGGGGCGAGATCCAGCAATAATACCTAGTTAAGTTTATTTTATAAATCTAAATAGACAGAGTTGTCATGTTACGTCTCAAATTGACTCTCACAAAATTTAAAAAGAAACATTAATTATTTATACAAATATCGCCATCTTTGTTGGACCCCCTTCCAAAAATTGTGCTTCGCAGTGCCCATCACCACATCTCAAATCAAAGAAAGAAAAAAAAATCATTAGTTAAATAATAAGTCTAGTCTTCAATCGAAGATTTTTGTTTTTCTTTTTTTTTTGAAAATTAACAAAATGGCAGCTTTCGACAGTTTTTTCCTGGATTTACGACCAAAAATCATTTGTTTATTGTTGAAAAACAAATAAAAAATTTTAACACAAATGAGAATCCTTCGATCAGAGCCTACTTAGTTTTTAATGCTATTAATAAACAAATTTCATCAAAATCCATCGAATGATTTTTGAATTAAAGTGGTCGCCGACTTAAAAGTCATAGTTTCGAGAAAAACGTATTTAAAATTTTTCGCTGTGAAGCCATTGCGAGACCCCTGCAATAATTGTAATATTTCTCGAAAACTATTAATCGGATTGGTTCGAAATTTTCAGAGAATATTTTCGAAACATCACAGTTGAAGAAAATGTAAAAAAAATCGATTTTTTGAAAAATCT
Organism: Tolmerus cingulatus; assembly: GCA_959613345.1. Taxonomy (NCBI): domain Eukaryota; kingdom Metazoa; phylum Arthropoda; class Insecta; order Diptera; family Asilidae; genus Tolmerus; species Tolmerus cingulatus. Next base: position 23,245,843 of record OY390709.1, on the reverse strand, counting down.
AATTGCATCTCACCCCTTAATATAACTTTAAGGAATTAGCAAAAATCGCAAAGAAACGATTTATCATTATCAATTTTTCAAATAGTCAGCAATGTATAATTACAATACTGCGAATATAATTTTTTGAAAAATAAATATCATCAAATTGAATAGAACAAGCACAGTCACATTTTTAGGGTTCCGTACCTCGAAAGGAAAAAACGGAGCCCTTATAGGATCACTTTGTTGTCCGTCCGTCTGTCTGTCAAGACCCTTTTTCTCAGGAACGCGTGGAGGTATCAAGCTGGAATTTATATCAAATACTCAGGTCTGCTGTCCCTTGGAGCTGTGAAAAAATCAAACTTCTAAGCCAACGCAATCAAAAGATCAGTCGTTTATGCCGCAAATTTCCGCAAATTTTCGACACTCGCAAGGGAATCAAAATCTACAGGGTACTTCCCGTGAATTCCGAATCTTGAAATTTGGTACGAAGCAACGTCTTATAGCACAGATAAAGGAAAAATTGCGAAAACCGTCAATTTTTAGTTACATCATATAATAAAACTATTTTTAATAATTTTAAGCTTACTACCCCTTTCCTCATATCATATACTCAGGTTTATAATACCTTTAAGCTGTAACAAAATCAAACTTTTATGTCAACGCAATCAAAAGAAACAGCAATTTATACCGCATATTTTGAAACTCGCAAATACTCGCAAGAGAATCAAAACCTAAATTTAAATTGTGATTATAAACATAATTGTGGTTACCGTAATGACCGCGACTTATCTCTATGTATGGGGAGGGGACAAAATTTTTCAAACAGCTTGTCATATTATCAAAGAACATTAATACGATAAGAAGCGCCACTTATATACCTACAGGTTTGTACGGAACTCTCGATGCGCGAGTCCGACTCGCACTTGGCCGGTTTTTTTATTATTCAATCAGTTGACACTTCATTGTAAATTTGAGATACTTAAGTATTTTGTAATTCTGGCCACCAGTCCTTATTACTCAAATACTGACAATTCTTTATATAGTAATTTTAAAATACTCAAGTATTTTGCAATTCTGAGTCACAATTACTCAAGCAAAATTAAACTGTATAATATTGTATGTACATATTCATTTGGTTCATTGATAACTGCAGAACTCGATTTAATAGTATAGACAATGTTAGCAACTGTTTTTGATGTTAAAACTATTTACGTCCGACACTTATAAATCTAAAAATAGAAATTTCGTGACATCATGTTTACGAGAAAAATAGGGCAAAATAGACAAGATTATAGTATTTAATTATAAAATAACGTAGTAGTTGATATTGTGAGTTCAACATTTCTTGTATAAAAATTCAAGCACTAATGTAATTATAAATAATAATTTATCAGTAAGGCACTACTTATTTTGGGAAGCCAGTTTTTAAGAACGGTACGTAAAATTGTTATTCATTATTTAGGATTAGGATACAAGATAATACGTTTTTGTAAGAATTTGTGAAAACTTTATTTTGAAAATCCTATACGAGTATGCTACGACTTCGTCAATCACTTCACTAGTATCTAGTAAAATAAATAAAATCAGTCGCTTTAGGGGCAGCGTTTCACGGAATAAGTTGTTCAACTTTCAGCAGCAATACATAAATATCTGTATCATATGGACTGTCACTTTACTTTCTATTTTCTGAATTACGGAAATATTAGCTACGCTTTTTTTTCGGTTCCAGTTTTAGGTTTGATAGGAAATTTTATATTGAAAGTTATAAAAAGTTGCTCATAAGAAACATGTTTTATTTCGCGAAAATAAAATCAAATTATCTGAATTTTTGCCAACTTTACATTATTAACTTACTGATTTAAGGCTTGAAGTTTGAATGGGTAAATAGGCAACGGTTTTTATAAATTTTAAAACCTAGATATATGTAGGTGCATATATACGTGAAAATTTTGTTTTTTAACATAAATCAGATAGGAAAGTAAAATAAAAAAAACAAATCTATTGTTTTGCACTCGTTAACTTTAATAAGTTACTTACATACAGGTAATAATAATTAAAAACAGTTGTTTATATTCGTCTTTTAACCAACGTCATTTCACGTGCTCCAATTTATCTTTGAGACATTTATCAATCATAAAACCACCAAAAATGCATAAGCGCCTTTTTCTTTTTCAGCTGCAGTGATACACGACAAAATGATCTGTCTGTCTGAATTACGTGATCGTTTCGACCATCTGTAATTATGCTTCCACTGAATATGTGACTGAAAATTCCTTTTTATCGCGTATGTCGCGGGTTTTTTGTCCCAAGCTTCAGTTGCGGCTGGAGTGGTTAATTCAAACAAACCCACTTGTTTGACAAACGATTTTGCAATACAAACAAAAACTACACCCTGGTCGAAGAGGCAGACGACTGAGTGGTTTATGAACGTGTCGTATCGGCAGATTTATTTATGTACATTTCTGAGAATTTCGAAATGTAAGACAGTCCTCGAAGTCCTACATCGTTGGAATGTTGCAAATTTCAGTAGGATCCGCCGCGCCATAATATGCATATCCCGTGTATTCGCTTTATCTGCGGCAGCTTGCGAAAATATTTCTGACCCAAAATTTATTCTGGAAGCCGATCGGATCTTACATAATTCCCAATCGCAATTAACGCCGAAGTCATCCGCAATTGCAGTGCGATACAGACTGAAAAAATCAGCAAGGTTCAACATGGTTTCTAACCGGTTTCCAGCTTTCAGCATAAGAGCCCACCGCAACAATTTACTTACCGATCGCGACGAGCTGTCTGCCGCTTGCAGGCCTAGATAAATACAAAAACCTCACTTTTAAGTGTAGCCGGTTGACTTTGCAGAAACCTACATATTTACATATATAAATATACTGTATGTTCCTATTCCTGCCTCTACATATCTTCTACCGACTTGAAGTTGTTTTGTTTAGCTTTCTAGCATCTTCCTTTGGTAAGGCGAGATGCGAACACCTTTGCATGCGGAGTTACACCTTTCTTAGGAAATGACTCATTAGGTGTTCGTGATTTAATATTTGAAATCCAGGTAGCGATCAGGAAATTCGTTTTTATCAAATTACACTATTCAGACCTGGAAAGAATAGTAAGTAAGTTCAGGTGTGTACAAACAAAGATCTTTTGGCACGAGACGATCTTATCGGGCCATGAAGTGCTTTCGAAAAAATTGTCTGAATTTCTTTTTTGAAATAGTCATTATTACTTTTAAAACTTTTAGAACAACCTATTGATATTCCATTACAAAGTAAAAAACAAATTCAAAATACATACCTATAATATACATATATACCGTCATTGCAGGTGACTTTGTACATTATTTAACAATTATAGCTTCGTTCTGGTGGAAGATTCGTCTTAGTTGTATAATGAATGGTTTTTTTTAATACTGGTAGATATATATGCTGTTATTAAACGATTTTAGTACCATACAATTTTCCCAGTTAAAATGCCAATGTTATTTTATGTAAAAATTTGGTCCAAATAAATTGCAGGTGACTTTGTACACTTAAATTTTATCCCAGACATATTCATTTCTGTTAAAAATTAGCCCACAAATTTAAGCAATATTATAAAATTAAACAAAGAAGAGTAAAATAGTATTAATACTAAATAAAACTTTTATTAAAATAAATCACGAAATTCATTTATTGAAAGAATAATTATTTATAAACTTATTCATATGCTTAATCTATGGTTGAACTGATAATTAAGAATTTTATTATTTTAGAATTGTAGTAGAATTTTATTGCATCAGTCATTATCTAAACATATTTGACAAATATATCGTCTTTCTTTACATACTTCGTTCATTACAAAATCCGCACACCCATTGAGCACAATAAGTGCATTTCAACCAATCCGGACCTCTGTATGTCTCGTAAGCACACCTGCATATCGCGCATAGATTTTCATTTTGTCCTTCTCGCAATGGATTTTGTTGCACTTCCTGTTGAATGGCTTGTCCTTGAACAATCCTTAATCCTCTTCTCTGACGTCTGCGTGGTGGCTGCGTCGATGAGGTACCTCGTATTTCTTGTAGAACTTCTAAAACGCTGGCGTTCAATATGTTGACAGTATCTTCGACATTCGATTGATTTGGTAATATTCGACGCTATTCTCGTTTTCAGTTGGTTTCGTTTCATGAAGCCTTCGATGAAATATCTTCCAGGAACATTGTTCTTGAATTTATCTATGGTTTTCTTCAAAATTCCCCTGATATCCTCTTTTGTTACAGGATATGACCAATCAGCAAGTTGATTAATTACATCGGCAAAAACCTTCTCTTATTCTGAAGTGAAGACAGTTTGTCCACCAATTGATTTTGTATGTTTTACCTTCACTTTGTTTGCGAGCGTTGAGTGAGGAATTCCAAATTGTTTACCTGCAGTTCATAGAGACATCCCTTTTTTTATTGCTTTTATCGCTGAAGAGAGCCTTTCTTTGGAATATCCTTGATAGGACCTACATCCTTTTTTCGATTTATAGTTAACAGGCATCCTTAAATATTTCCTCTTTTTAACTTTTCCAAAATATCATAAAACCCACTTAAACACTTTTTCGATAGATGTTTCTTCACCGAAATCTGAAACAAGACTGATGTACAAAGTCACCTGCATTAACGGTATATAATATTAAATTTAAGAGAGAAATGCGTGCAGCATACCTTCATCGTTATTATCATCATAACCTCCTCAAAAATGCACTCATACATATATGAGTAAATTAAATGTAGAAATATACAAAAGTTGTCTGTATCTATCAGAATACATTATAGCATAATTGAAATATTTTTACTCTTTGCACACGTTGAATAATCATGATAAAGTACAATTAATTCCGTTTTGAGTGAGCATACATACATACATATATCCAAATCATACCAATTGGAAATTTTGGATCGAATAAATTCATTAACTGGTTGGCTATTTGAGAAAAAGGATATTTTTGGCGCTCGAATTCAACCTTCTGCTAAATATACAAAAACTTGAGTGTTTCAGAAATAGGCGTAACAATGATGGGAAGTACTCGTAAGACCACTGGCGCTACGTTAATCTGTAGAAATTTTGATTTTAGGTTTAACTAATTTTATATGATATTAAGGGACAGGACCAAACTCTAGTAAACTTCGAGAAGCTGCGGCTTTACTTAAACCTCCTTTATTATTTTCTATATTACAACAACTCTGAAAATGTAAAAAGTTTTAAACTAAAGTTTTGAAGATCTTAAGACTCTTAAACTACAGTTATAAAGGTCTTAAAAATGATAATTAAAAACTTATTCAAGGGCTAACATACCTATATTCACTTTAAAATTTCTTTTAACGAAACTGAAATATTAATTTTTTGTTTTAGACTCCAACGGAATCGACTTTGATTCCCATTCTATGCTAAACACTTCCCGTAAAAGACGAAAACGGGATACCTACGGTGCCCACGGATACACCTTGGAGGTTTTGATAGCGGTCGATAATAAGATGCTCGCCTTTCACAAAGAAGAAATAAACTCTTATGTACTCACATTAATGTCAATTGTATGAAATCTTCATTATATGAATTCACCTCCAAAATAATGATCATTTATCCGAAGGTTTCCAACATTTTCTCTGATGCAAGTATTGGAAATTCAATTAACGTTGCCGTGGTGGACATATGGAAAATTAGACAAGGCCTTCGACTAAAGTACATTGATCAAGGTAAGCATAGAAATAAAATTTAAAATGATGAAAATGCAATTAGTCTGGGGTCATTGACGGAAAATATCATGATTCCGCTTAATTCACATGAAATTGATTATGACGATTTCATTTTCTCACAGGTGTCTATGCAACAGATCTACTAAAAGAATTTTGTAACTACATTAATGATACATCACGTCATCCGCGCTATCGCTTCGACACTGCGATCCTGCTAACAAGGTAATTATCATACCAAGATGAAATTATTAATTATTTCATAAAATAAAATAAAACGCATTATTTATTTTGTACAGAGAGCAAATTTGCCGGAATGCAACTGAAACAAGATGTGACACCCTTGGCCTAGCCGAACTGGGAACTGTCTGCAAGGGTCACTCTTGTTCACTGGTCCAAGACAATGGACTCTCGGCCGCGTTTACTATTGCCCACGAATTGGGCCACATGTAAGTAAGATTGAGAAATCTTTAAAGCGTTGCTTTTGCTGCCTTAGTAACGTGGCAGCCTAATCAACCGAATCAATTGATTTAATCGCTGGTCCAGTTTTATCTATGCAGTCGGCGAAACAATAAACATTTTTTAATATCGTAGAAATGTGCTCAATAACGCTGGCTATGAATTATCCCCAGCGCCATTGTGTTTCTTGCGCAAGGTCCATAAATCAATTTAATTGCAGACTTAACATGCCCCACGACGATGACAAAAAGTGCTATCATTTTAAAAAAGATGGGAAACCGATGCTCAATATAATGTCAAGCACCATGGGGAACGAGATTCATCCATGGTCATGGTCCGACTGCTCCAGGCATTACGTAACAGAATTTCTAGAGTAAGTTTTAATGGGCTTTTCATGCTTAACTAACTTTTTAAGACTTTTCCGCACATTGAAGGAATATATCTTGAGTGATGTCCTGCAATAACTCAATCCGTGAAAAAATAAAACCTTATAAGGGTTCACTTCCGCGTTTGCTGTATGTTGTCTATAAAATTGATTATGTAGGCATTGATATTGTTTATTGCTCAAACGTCTCTTTCAACTTGTAGGTTATTAGTTTTCAATCAAAACCAATTATTATGTCATGCCTAACTGTTGAAATTAATCAAAGAAAAATTATTGCACTTGCATACATAATTTGGGTACCTTTTTCTCATGAACATTCATTCCGATTTTATTTTTGTACTAAATATTGTAATACAAGTATGTTTTAATATCTTACTTAAATGAAGAGTTTTGTTTTTCAATATCATGCTTTATTTATGTGTTCTGAATTTATGAAGTGTATTTCCTGCTCGTTTTAAATAAAATACAATCAATTTAATTCAATCGCAACGTAACAATTTGGCATACAAGTACATAATATATAAATCGGACATCTAATGTTAGTAAGAAAGGTTTTTTATTAGAAACTGACAAAAGGGAATTATTCATTTTCTTAACGGACAATAGTAATTAAAATGTCAATTCAATTCATTTACGTAGAGTGTATAATGGAACGTTTAAATTAATATCGTTATTCTAGTCTGCCATTTAAAATGGAAGAGTGATTTATTGTACATTTTTTAATACTCAAATGCTAAAGGATTAATTAACTTTTGTTGGTATATAATTAAAACGAACTTAAGGAGGTAAAATTAAAAACCTTGTAAAGAGGTATAATTAAATATCGAAATCATTTGTTGCTAAATTAACAACTTTATGTATGTACAGTACTGTGAACATTTTTAGGATCACTATAATTCTCCGAGTACTTTTAGTTTTTTAAAGTATACCTGTTTTTATGTTGGACAAACGGCTGCAAATCATTGGAAAAGGACACTTTGAGGATTGTTTGCATCGATTTTCCTCTACTGTCGAATTTCTTAAAACTATGCATGAGCAATTAAAAGTTGTCGAAATATTGGGAGCTCCCAAAAGCGTTCAAAATACTTTATATAAAAGATTCCCACATCTTAAGATATATTTATTTTTTCATTATATGCACTTTATTGCAGGAGTGAGAACATCTATTGCATGGAGAATAGCCCCGACACCCCTTATTCTATTAATGCAAAACATTTGCCCGGCGAGAATTATGATCTCGACCAGCAATGTGAACTTATTCATGGGGAGGATGCCAAGTGCTGCAACCAGAATGTCAAAGATGAGGTAGAATTTCCGACTTATTACGAAATATTGATCTTTTACATCGATTTTATAAATAGGAAGAATGCGGACGTCTATGGTGCCAGGTCAGTGGGGCAGAGGATTGCCGCTCAATAAATTTACCATGGGCGGATGGAACACCATGCAGGGATCCTTACCATTGGTGCCAAAAAGGAGATTGCGTACGCAAGGATCGAAGGAAATTAGAACCTACCGACGGTGGTTGGGGACCTTGGACTTCGTAAGAATGAGAAGAAAATTTATTGAAGGTATTTTGACTTTCCTTTTTTTAAAAAGATTCACACCGTGCAGCAGATCATGTGGAAGTGGGGTACAAGAATCCCAGAGGGAATGTAATCAACCAGTACCTCAAAATGGTGGCAGATATTGCAGAGGCGATAGAAAAAGATACAGATCTTGTAATATCCATGACTGTCCTGAAAATGAACTAGACTTTAGAGAGCAGCAGTGTGCCGCTTATAATAATCAAAATTTAGATATTCAAGGGATAGAGAAGAGCGTTAAATGGATACCAAAATATGGAGGTATAACAGCAATAATTTATATTAAATCTTACCGCTTATTAAACATAGTTTCAGTTTCCGCTAAAGATGAGTGTACTTTATACTGTCGAATTGAGAATTCCAGCAGTTATTTCAAATTAGCTGATAAGGTAAATTTCCCGCTCGATTTGTTTGTGCAATATTAAGCCAAATATTTTACTTAGGTTATAGATGGGACGACATGCAGCTTCGACAGTCATAATCGATGTGTGAATGGAGTTTGTCGACAATCGGGATGCGATAATCAACTTTATTCTCCAGCTCAACTTGGTAAGACCTTACTACAAAAATGTTACCAAAATGTCGTAATTTATTATAATTGGTTGATTCACATAAATCAATAGACCGATGTGGCGTCTGCATGGGAAATAATGACACATGCACAGAGATTATCGGTTATGTGCATAAATCAGACGTTCTAGGAAAAAAGTCATCGAAGGGCAATTCGTATTATGATGTCATTCGTATACCGAAAGGTTTGCTCCATATCCTTCAAGAAAAATGTCCAAACTGTTAAAGGATCAATTTCCAGGAGCGTCAAATATTAGGATCACTCAACCTGGATATACGGAAACAAACTATATAGGTAGACAATCTATTGCAATTTTCGAACATGCAAATTTTTGTTGTCGTAATTGTTAATTTTACACCTCGAAGAGAACTCTTTAGAGAGTTGCAGTGTTTATGATCAGGCTTATCGTAATCCATGAAGCTCTGATCATAAAGGCTGTAATTTTCTATGAAGTCGATCATCCGGACAGCTGGATCTACCTAAAATATATTTTTACTAATTCAGTCTGTAGCCGAGGTTCCCGGTTGATGGTTCTAAAAGATTTGTACTTTCCTAGTGCTTCAGGATGATGAGGGCATATACTTGCTCAATGGTCCGTTCAACGGTACGGTTGTTATAAGTATTTACAAAAAGACCTTCGCCTACGCCGGTGTTACATTTGAATACAGTGGGATTCAGAGTCCTTTGGAGCAAGTAAACACGACATATTCGAGAAAAATAAATAAGGATTTGGTAGTACAAGTAAGATAAAAATGTATATCATTTTGGTAAAATTTTCATTTTTTTCACACATATTCATTTGGCTTTGTAGATCCTTTCACTACCCCAGGAAAATCAGACCAACCTCAACGAAGTACTTCTTACATATAGCTACACCGTGAATCTCGATTCCGTTTCTCGTGGATATCGGCGACAATTACCACCGAGAAAAGACACCTTTAAGTGGGAGCTAGATGATTGGAGTCCCTGTGATTCAATTTGCCAGGGTCAAAGGTAAATTTAATGTATTTACTTACATATCATTCTAAACCAAATTTAGATTTCGTAACGCAGTTTGCGTAAATGTTGAGACTGGTCAAAAAGTGTCATCAACTCACTGTGATATCAACTTAAAGCCCATACAGGGACAGCTCTACCAGACCTGCAATTTAGAATGTGATTTAGTGTAAGTAAATTTGGTTTTATTACTCATATATGTACATATGAGATCGATCGGTCGTACTTCCCATCAGAACTTAAGTAGTATTATTTGAAAACTATCGTCGGCAAGTTCTCATGAACCTCGCCCGTTTGGGTTCCTGCACCTAATCAGAGTCGTTCCTTTTTCGATTAATTTCCACATGCATATACCTACTATACATATACACTAATCAAAATGCTAGAAATAAAAAGTGAATTAACCATTTGTTGTAATTTCGATTGTATCGTTTTAAAGGGTGTAAACAAATAGATTTCCTTAAAAATAAATGTGAACATTTTACATTTAATCCAACGCAATAAGAAATACATACTGGGTATTCACTTTTTAACATACTATTTTGCAAAAATGTTTACTTATATTTGATTCTTCTTCAGGGTAAATGTATTAAGTATATCTGAATGCTCAGAAACTTGCGGAAAACTGGGGAGAAGAGAAAAACGATACGCCTGCATCCAAAAGGATTTAATTACAAATTACTCCAAGTACGTAGACAAATCATACTGTCTTACAAAATTTGAAAATATGCCACAGTACGAAGAATGCAGGGAGCCCTGCTGGAGCTACACTGAATGGACCCAAGTATACAAATCTAATAAATATTTCGTATAGTTTCTAAATATTCAATTTTTTTTTTTAAATAACAGTGTTCCCGATCATGCGGAACTGGGAATCAAAAGAGGTCGGTGATTTGCAAATACGAGGATAAAATTGTAAGTGATTCCGAGTGCAATGAGGTGAAAAAAAGTAATTTCCGTGAGGTAATTAGAACCTGCAATACAGACCCCTGCCCCGATTGGGCCTACGGAGAAGAAACCCCAGTGAGTATACACCATCCCATAACTACCAAAAACTACTGATTCATTGATACAAAAATACTGAATTCATATTTCGGCCCTTGCTTTATTAAATGCTTTAACTAAAATTTATTGTAAATTTCCGTGCAAAATAATTTTGTTTATTTGGAACATCTAGTGCTCTGTCACGTGCGGGGTAGGTCAACGCACTACCGCTATTTATTGTAAGCATAATAACGAAATTGTTGATAAATCCCTCTGTGACGGTACTGAATTGCACCCAATTATTATCAAATGTACAATGCCGCCGTGCCCTGAAAAGGTTAGTTACCAGTTTTTGCACTTTTACACATTTCTTTAACTGGATGATATTGCTTAGATTTTCGCTGTTGGGTAGTTCATATACAATAGCTTTATTAGATATACCCTACTGCATAGCATATTATTCTTGGGTAGATAGATTTGATGTATTTAAACGCTTGTAATATGGTTTCTATGAATCGAAAAAAAACACAATACCCTACACCCTATAAGGCATGCAAGCATGGTAAACCTGTGCAATGAAAGGTTGTGCTTATGAATTTCAGTATACCAATTTGAGGACTGATTTAACTATAATGAATTATATTTTTATGCGGGAATTACATATTATACGTTTGTTAATCATATTAAGGTTTTAAAAAAAAATTGCATGCATGTGCCTCAATTTCTAGTTAAACTCGAAATTTATTTTTGCTCTCTCGAAAATCTATATATATCTGTACATATTTTACTAAACAATTTAAGTGTGGATACAATTTATGAAAAGACCATATCCATTTTTTAATATTTAACGTCCAAAAATAACATTTGTCTTACGAACAATTCTTTTGAAAAAAAATAATTAGTGCAAACAAAAATAATACGAGAAAATTGGATAACTTGATGATGCCTACTTATAAATCAACAATTTATTCTTATGTTATGTTGGTTTCCATAATCTAATTTAAAGTTCATAATCCTCTCTCATTGGTCAGTCAACTCAACCTGAACTTATTTTATTAGGTTGAAAACATCAACACAAATTTTAAAAACTTTAATTCCCTGGCGTGGTACTATTCCAAAAATGTTCCTTAAAAGATATAATATGTATATCAACTAAATATTTGTTTTTATTCCTATTTTTATTATATTATTATAATTTACAACGCTTCAAAATATGTATTAGAATTAAATTTTATTCCAAAAAGAGCTTAATTGATATTTGAGATTTACACAAAATAATCAAATTCACTTTGCTCCATTATTCCCTTGAGCGAAATTTAAGATTTAATGGTTTTTAATTCGAAATCAATGTTTTTGAGTGTTTTTACTTGTGGCTAATTTAATGTCGTTTTTAACAACTTTTATTTTATATGAAACTTTTATTTAAACTATTAAAAGTGTAAGCATGATTACGTATGTGTTATTAAATTTAAAATAACTTAATTTTAAAGTCACTGACTTTTACTTAAAAAAAATACTACCAAGATTTGTACTAGGATCTGTCCTGATTAGTTCACATTACCGATGGAATGTTGTATTATGAATCTTCATCTAGATGTTAATACTATATTCATGCTTTATATAATCCATGAAATTTGTATGCATAGAAACAATTTATTTCGCAATATTTAAAATTTACAACCAAATTACAGCGTATAATACCGCCAAGAACACTAAGGCCTGACATGAACAATATGAAACATCACCGACACTCACCATTTGATAATAATATTTATTTATCAAACCATTTGGTAAGTATTGCAATACAAAAAAGTTAAGTAACCGTACAGAAAAATTTGGATTTTAGGTATTTGGTGGAGACGCTTGGGCGATTGGCCATTGGAGTGAATGTGACGATAATTGCGAAATAACTCGTCAGGTCTACTGCAAGGATTCATCCCATCCATCAAATTGTCCTGAAAGTACAAAACCCGCAACAACTGCAAAATGCTGCTCTATAAAATATGTCCAAAAATGGTCTCAGGTAAGTAGTGCGCATGAAAACATATCGCTTTGTTAATAATATTTTCTCTTTTACGAACAATTTATTTGATTGAACCAATAAAAGTGTTCGGTTGACTGTGGAACTGGTACGAAAGAAAAACTGTTTATTTGCGCACGCGTTTTTAAACCCGATAAGCCTGGTGGCAGAGCGATTAAAGAGCCTGTTGATCTAAAGCTATGCCAAAACCTCGTAAAACCACGACCAAAACTGCTCGTGAAAGGTTGTCGAAATGAATGTTCCTGGATACCGTCACCGTGGACACCGTGTTCATCAAATCGCACAATTCAGTTCTCTACACGTTCCTTTAAGTGTATGAATAAAAAAAAACGCATTGTACCGAATCAATACTGCGATCAAAATAAAACTTTACAAACTAAGAGAAAATGTCCATCACGCTATAAAGTCGAATTATCAAACGTAAGTAGTGTTGCTTACCGAATGTGTAAATTAATAACAATAAAATATACAAAAAGAAAACAGAAAATGCTCTAGAATGGACTTATACATGTTTATGTTATTGTACTGTGGTAGAAGTTGTTTTTTTGTGGAATACGATAGCATGAAATCCCTTTTTATAATCATAAATTCAACTACCTGAAATATGTGTGATTCGAAAATTGATGGATTTGCATTTTGTTATAACAATAAATCAACTAAATACGTTGAACATGTTTAAAACACCTCAATCAGTTAAAAACAAGCATGATTGTTGGGAACATTAAAAATATACATAGCTATAGATTTCATAAATTGTATGTCTGTTGAAACTCCTCGTGTTAGAAAATTTAAAAACTAAAATACCTATTTCCATTTATTCTTCTTCCCTTGTCTTGTGAAAAGCATTATGGCTCTACTTTCCTGACAATTTGAACATTTCAATTTCTCCTCCATATTTTGAACACATAAGTACAGATAAAATACATCGTTATTGTCCTTCCCTTTTTTCCAATCAAAAATTCAAATGAAAGTTTCGGAAAACATATTTCCTAATTTACTCAAACAATAAAATATTTTAAAATTGAATTTTCACAATATACACTATCCGACGACGGTTTTACTTGAACTACATGTACGAAATGAAAGCAAATAAAAAACCGGTTCACATCAATAAAACATTATCTTAAATTTTAATTATTAAAAATTTAGTTAGTTGCTTTAAACATTTTTATTAAACAATGATGTAAATATGAAATCATCGTAGCATCGGTGTTCTAACAATTTCTTATTAAGTGTTATTTACTTTCATTTTATATTTGTGCACTAGCGGAACAAAAATAAACAATGGGAGTAATCTGTACATGTGTATGATAAACATTCACCTGTTACTGCCATTGATAAATGAAAAAGCGTAACGTTTAATAAATAAACTAATTTGATCCCTTTCTAAACATTGTGCATACTATTTAGTAACTAACCAAACAGTTTTTTGGTCCTCAGATTGTTACTACACACAGTATACTATAAACTTTCTTATTTTTTCAGTGCACATGTGATGGATATAGGAAACGAAAAGTAATGTGTTACGTAGGTGGTAAGCCATGCGATAGGCACAGATCAAAAAAAGAAAAATGTAATCCGCCACCAGAATGCGCAAGGAAATCATGCAACGATGTAAAAAATCACCTACGCACAATTCAAGATGGAGAGTATTTGATCAATGTAAAGCATAAACTTGTTAAAATTTACTGCCATAACATGACTTCCGGACCGTCGGAGTATATAAGCCTTAACACCACCGACAACTATTCTATTTATTACCCTAAAAGTTCCAAAGATCCGTTTGGTTGTCCCGGATTGCAAAGAGACGAATTCCAAGACAACAAATTACAGGCTGGCTCTACGCGTTTTCAAAAAATTCGATTGGATATTCAACGTTTGCAAGTGATAGAGGATGACTACACCTTTGCCCAAAGCAATGGTGTACCCCAAAGGTATGGTTCTGGTGGAGACTGTTACAACCGGAACCAAGAATGCCCTCAGGGATACTTTTCGATAAATCTTGCAGGAACGGGGTTCAGAATAACAAGGACTACAAAGTGGACTAGCCATGGATCATATTCTAGTATAAAGTTCTCGCACGAGGTAAAATTTATGATGCATACATATTTATAGAAATTGCATTATTAATATTTTTAATTTTCAGTTGAAACACCCGTACACTCTTGTCCAGGCATTCTGTGGTGGCTACTGTAGCAGATGTTCCATATCCAAAAACACAAATTTAGTGTTAGACGTCATTTAATGTTTGTAGCAAGAAAGGCACAAACAAAAATCATTCATCTACTCTACGTCGTTTATCGAATGTTTCAAAGGGAAACTTTGGGAACTCGAGCATCATTGCCCTCTACGATGGGACTCAAACAAATATATGTATAAAATTTGTATCAGTTTGGGCTGTTCATTGATAGTATTCTCAATAGACGTTTAAGGATTATTTATAGACGAACATAATTTTTACATGCTTCAAGCCATTCAATGGACCACCGATGTTGTTTATGATTAAGTTTTATAGGTGTACAATAACCACGCCGTCACAAGATTATTATAACACTATCTGAAATGACTGATCTTCGATTTTTGAAGGTGCGATGACGTTCTTTTCGTTATTGTTATCTTTTACGAACCTCAGGAACAACTACTGCACTAAATACTGCCATTCAAAGTCTTAAAGAATAATGGGACGTCATTAAGCTCCCTAGGTCAGGTAGCCGATTGCATTTCATTTATAAGAGATTGTTAAATAAAACGTTCACTCGTCAGTACCCCTAAGTAAATTTACGGAAACTCTATCAGTTAAATAAGTATCAGTGGAAAAATCAAAAAACTTTTAAATTTACGTTTAAATGAGCAGCCCAAACCGATCAATTCTGTAGAGAAAATAGTGTTCAGTTTAAGGAACTTTTAGACGAATTCCTGCAGGCAAACGGAGGGGAAAATTTCTCTAATGTGTTTGAACTATAAAATAAATGCTACTTTCATTGGTGACTAAATTTCGAAAGCCATTAAACAAACACAGAATCTGAAGAATAAACGAGGGCACAGCGCTTTGAATAATTAAAATCAATTTTGCAAGCTTATCCTAAACATTTCGGGTACTTCCAATTAATATAATAATTAATTTAATTAAAAGATGTATTGCTAACTTTGAAGAATGCTCGCGCTAACAAACAAAATATGTAACTATTTAGACCTAAGTTAACTAGTCAAAGTATTAATTCAAACAACACTTATTTTGTTTTCGATATACTAAAATAAATTATCAAATTAATTATTAAAAACAAAAAGCACATTTGAGAAATATTACCTGCTGCCTACTGCCGAATCTGATATTAGAAATCTTCGAAAACAAGTGAATAACGAAACACTCAGAAGATTCACCCGCATGCCTACATACAAGAAAAATGAAAAAAATAAAACTTTTTGTCCGAAAGTACGTACTATTTTCCTATCCTTTTTACGTGGACCGCAGTGGTCACGCTCTGTATTTATTGTCGTTAAATTAATAACTCCTAATTTCTCTGTACATAGATTAAACACTGCATTTAAAAAAGAAATCTCATTGTATGTTTGTTTATTTTTCATTAAAAAAGAAAGTATTTATTTAAAATCCAAGACGACTGTCGCCGCTACAGTCACTATTCTACTTATTACTACCCGTACAGCATAGTTATATGAAGCGAAAGTGCGGATGGAAGCGTAGGATTGCGATTGTGATTAATTTTTATTTTTGCGAAAATTAGCAAGCAAAAGCTGTGAATTTTTACCATTAAGCGTGAATGTACAATTTTATTTAGACGAATTTAATATTAAAGTTATAAGTAGCGTAAATTTTATATTTTATCTACTCTTAGCAGCTAAACATACTGTTCTCAGCCAAATTGTCGAACTTTTTTAGTTTTTGTACATGTCATAACCTTTACAGAAATTGTTCGCTTCGCTTCTGTATTTGGTTTCGTATACATTTTCCTTTAACTTTAGCTAGCTTTAGAGTTAATTGTAATTTTAGATCTTTTTTTCAATTATTGCGTATTGTCACAAAACTCAAATAAAATAAATATTTTTATGAAAATGAATTTTGCCAAATATTTATTTAAAATCATTATTTCTTTTAAATGTTTTAAATTATAATTTTTAAACGTAGGTTATTTCTATATCCTTAGTTGGATTGAACATCGAGACCACAACGAAACACCGGACGGTAAAATTGATAGCCTTTAAATCAGTCAGAATCATAAGATTATAGTGCAAAAAGAAAATCTACTTGTTTTTGTATATGCAGTATCAAAGCAAAATGGTTCAAATTAAATGTTTCTTTGCACTCCTAGAACCCAAAACCACTCAAAATATCTAAATAAATTTTAGTCCATTGAAATGTTACAAAATTTCGACCGGGTGGGTCAGTGTGGGTATAAAATTCGGTTTTCGGAAGTGAAAGACTGGCGCCTATTTTGAAAATAAGGAGAGGGGTACCTACCCCATCGCATGGGGTAGGTTGAAAAGGGTATTCCTCCCTTCAGAAAACAGTCACAAGGAATTACAAGTCTGGGTAGTCACAAAATTAAATATTATACATATTTAATTATGTACAGTAGTGTCGCGATAGCCTGAACTTCGATAATTTCAATGTTCCTATAATATGACCTAATAAATTTGATCATTGTATACATATCTTGTTATATGAATTATCAGTCTAATAAGCTTTTCGGTAATGCGAACTTTTAAGAAAATGGGATAAGGAGGTTGACATTCCTCTTGAAACTCTTAGAAGACGTTGGCTGTTGGCAAAAAATACAATGGAAGAAATATCGGAACTAATGGCATCAATGAATAATGTTGAAGAAATTAATGAAAAGAAATTACAGACTGGATACACCAAGATCAAATAGTAATCAATTCAGAATAGGGACAAGTGATGAGGATGTTCAAAATAGCAATAAAAAATCATTCGAAATGAAAAAATAGTAAAAATTTAATTTTATGGTATTATAATGTAAAATATATTAATTGAATTTTAAATGTTTGATTTCGGTGCCCAATAATATGAATTGGGCTGATTTTAATTAGTTCACATTATCGCGATACTACTGTGTTACATATACATATATGTATGTCATTTTATATATAATATACATGTAAGTTACTGACTAATTTAGAAAACTTTGTCAAATCGAGTTGAGGCAATTGAGAGACCAAAGCGACCCATTTTCTTTATCAAGTACGACTTCCATAACATTTTTTTTTGTCTGAATTTTCTTGTATATATGCATTTATTTATTTTCACTTAATACAAGCTACATACAAAAGTTTGCTTGGAATTAAACAAAGTACAATTTTTAATTAAATAATTAAGGAACAAAATTATAAAGTGGCTAGACTAAAAGAATAAAATTCATCTGATTGTCTTAAGGTGAGGTACAACGAGACAACAAATCGAGTGGTAAAAATTTCGAACTAGAAACAGGGTGGTCGAACATTTCCATTAATAAATATTGTACCCGCTTTTTGCACGCGCAACGTCCACAGCCCGGGTAGCTCAGTCGGTAGAGCGTTGGACTTTTAATCCAACGGTCCAGGGTTCAAGTCCCTGCTCGGGCGTCTGCATCTTTTTTATTAATTTTTTCATTATCATTTCGAACACAATTATTAATTTGAATAAATATGTACAATTTTAAATAAAGGCAATCCATCAAACAGGATATAAATAGTTCGATTTTAAGAACAATTAAAAGGCATAATAATTTATGTAATATAATATGATTTTACTCATTTTTAATTATCATTGTTTCAATTGACATGGATTAATAAAAGCAAATCGTTTAGAGTTAAATAATAGTAATAACAATTTTTGTTTTAAATGATCTTAAACTAGTTTCTTTCTTAATATCTCCTGGTAATCCATTAAATTTCTGCAATTCTTTAAAAAACAAGCTGTTCTGTACAGCGGCGTTTTTAAATTGTGGCAGTCTAAAATCAGTCCCTGATCTCAATAAGTACTGCACATCCCTTGTTAAATTTATACAACTTGATATATTATAGTATATCGAATCCGCTTTAAGATATCAACTTTCTTCCCTATCTTGGTCGTTATATTTTTCACGTGAGGGTTTAAATTTAGATGATTATCGATTAGGATTCCTAGATATTCAAACTCGTTAGGGATATCGATTATTTCCCCATCTACCGATAGTCACAATCGCTCATCACTATTAATGAACAGCGACATCGTTTTTTGAGTGTTGAGATATAATTTATTCGCTCTTAGGGCCTCTTTCACGAACTCCAAGTAAAGTAGCAAGTAGGCTAACCGCCAGTTAAAGTCACCAGTAACTACGCCTACGAATTTCACAATCATCGAGTAACATTAGCCTATGAATAAAGTAGCCCGTAACTTACTTGCCAGTCCGTCTGCCAAGTAACGTATTTAACTGACGAGTAGCAGTTGTAATTTGTGTTTTATTAAATATTTATTGTTAAAAAAAATTAAAACAATGGATTTGTTCGAGTTAATTGATCATCAATTAGATGAAATAGAAAATTCTTGGTTGCAAGGGACGCCACGAATTCGTGTGTTTAAATTCCGTGTTGATTATTTTACAGACTTAGATGAAACTGATTTTTTTGCTAGATTTCGCCTATCGAAGGCTGCAGTGAATCAAGTGCATAATTTTATAAAACATAAAATAAGTTCTAAAACGCAAAGGTAAGTTCTTAGTATTCAAGTAGTTTCAAAACTAAATAAGCAATTAAATCTTAATCCAGAAATCAAGCGGTTTCTTCAAAAGCAAGCCTATTGTTAACATTAAGATATCTAGCCACTGGATCCTTCTTAAGATGTGCAGCTGATTTTTGTGGCGTCAGTCCACCATCGGCAAGTCGTATCGTTAAGAAAGTTACTGCGGCTATTGCACAACTACGCCCAGTTATAATAAAGTTCCCTGATGACTTAAGCTCACTACAAGAAGGTTTTTATCAAATTGCAAGATTCCCAAGGGTAATAGCAGCCATTGATTGCACCCATGTTGCAATAAAGTCACCAGGTAGGTTTTATTTTCAAACATTGTTATAGAGCTCCATAATAATAACTTAATAACATTTATTACTTTTCATTTCAGGAGGTGCTTCAGCTGAAAATTTTAGAGACAGGAAGTCAAACTTCTCTATTAATGTTCAGGTAGCTTGTGATAGCCAATTAAGGTGCCTAGATGTTGTAGCGAGATGGCCAGGATCTGTTCATGATCAGACGATTTTTAACAACTCATCCTTGAAACAAAAATTTGAAAGTGGACATTTTAGAGATGGCTTACTTCTCGGGGATAGTGGATATGAGTTGAAGCAATATCTTTTAACACCCTTTTTGAACCCATCATCCGCCGCAGAAAATTTATACAATGAGTCACATATACGAACAAGGAATACTATTGAAAGATGTTTTGGAGTGTGCAAAAATAGGTTTCCTGTCCTTAGGCGACAGATAACATTAAAATTAAATCGTGTACAACCTATAATAGTTGCATGCCTTGTACTGCATAACATTGCAATTGATACAAATGAAAGAAACTTTGGGGACAACTATGAATCACAAACATTTGAAGAAATTGTAAACCAAAGCTCTGAAGGAACTAATGATGCAAGAAATAGACTGGTGCAAGAATATTTTTCGCCATTACTGAACAATACTTAAATAAAACAAATGTTTGTAAATCTATTCATTTAATTCTTTTTTTAATTTTTCTAATTTTAATTTATACTCCTCTTCCTTCCAGTTTCGTTCTTTTTCTTGAAACTCCCATTCCTTCTTTTTTTCTAGAATTTCTGCTTCTAGAAGTTCTTTTTGTAGTTGAACCAGTTCCAACTTAGCTTTAGTTAGGTCATCAAAAAGCGACTTATTTTCTGCATTAGCTTGAAAGGAAACAAAAATAGTGAAATTATGTTTAAAAAGAACATATATGTATTATAATGTCTTACCAATTAGTGCAGGATGCTTCCTCGATTTTAAATTCTCCCTACTAGTAGCATCCCACTTTCTACTTGTTGAAGCAATTGGAGTAAAGAGACATTTTGCTCTTGAAGTATCATCTAAAGCTTGGTCTGAAAAAAAACATTATGCCATATATTATTGCATGAGAAAGGAGACTCTTAGTTTATAACAATATGGTGCTTGCTAAACATTAAGCTTACTAGTCAAGAAACAATATGTGGCAATACTCAATAGTATCATACTGGTGTGGTGTGGTGTTGTAAATGTGATACTGTCCTAAAACTTAAATTTTTTTAAATACATCATTCTTTGAGTTACACAAAGTTTAATAATCTGAAAATTAAAAGTATTCAAAATTTTATCAAAACATACCATTCACATCTTCAAGAGTGGAAATATTTGCCGTATTTTCTTCTTTATCAAAAAGTAGAATATCTGTTAAAGAGTAGAGAATCCGTTTACAAACAAGTTAAGAACAAATTTCGATGTTTTATAATGCATTGTAATTAGTAATAAACAAGCCTTATTACTTACTACTGGTTTGAGAAGTTACATTTTCCACCACCTCAGATTCCATATCTATTGGGACTACTGGTTTCTTAATAAAGTCCTCCTCCACTACGGTAAAATTAATGTCATCTGTAAAAATTGTGTATTTTAGAAAAAACAGTTCTTTTATTTTTGTAAATAACAAATTACCTTGATTCTCTTGGGTTGGGGGTAATATATCTGAGTCGAAGATACTTTCTAAGCCGTCAGCGCTTAAGGAGATCATTGCCTTAATTTGCTCCTCCACACTATCCAGAGGAGTTGCAGTGTTCCTACCACCTCCGGTACGATACAGTTCCGAGCGTAATGCAGCCGACTTTTTTCTAACAGTACGTTTCAGACCCTCGTACTTAACTTTCAATGTTTTTACAAATCTGAATATTCCTCCAGATCGAGCATTAAATTCATTTTGGATATTTTCCCAAACGGCTTCTTTCTTCTTCCATGTAGAAGCATCGCTTATTTTGTTCTCCAAAACAGTTTGGTATTTTTTTACCAGGGATATTAAAATATCCCTCTCCTGCAAGGTAAAGTTCGCACTTCTTTCCCTTTTTACTTTCTCCATAAATATTTTTTCTCACCGCAACACGAAAATAAATAATACGCGCAATTCAAAACTTTCGCACTTGACGTAATACTGAGCGAATTAACGTCTGGCTTCCTTCGATATTTCACTTAACGAATAAGTTGTTACTTGAAACCATGATTTCGTTTGTGAAATTGATAGAAGTTACCCGTGACTTTTACTTGCCAATTAGCGTTACTTGAAAAGTAACTAATCAGCACTTTACTTGAAGTTCGTGAAAGAGGCCCTTAACGAATAAGTCGTTACTTGAAACCATGATTTCGTTTGTGAAATTGATAGAAGTTACCCGTGACTATTACTTGCCAATTAGTGTTACTTGAAAAGTAACTAATCAACACTTTACTTGGAGTTCGTGAAAGAGGCCCTTAGTCATATATTAAGGGCTTCTTTCACAAACTACAAGTAAAGTGGCAAGTAGGCTAACCGCCAGTTAAAGTCACCAGTAACTATGCCTACGAGTTTCACAATCTTCGAGTAACATTAGCCGATGAATAAAGAAGCCCGTAACTTACTTGCCAGTCCGTCTGCCAAGTAGCGTATTTAATTGACGAGAAGCAGTTGCCATTTGTGCATTATTAAATATTTATCCATGAATATTCTTAATCACCGCAACACGAAAATTAATAATACGCGATTCAAAACTCTAAAACTGGACGGAATATTGAACGAATTAACGCCCGGTTTCTTACGATATTTCACTTAACGAATAAGTTGTTACTCGAAACTATGATTTCGTTTGTGAAATTGATATAAGATACTCGTGACTTTTACTTGCCAATTAGCGTTACTTGAAAAGTAACTAATCAACACTTTACTTGTAGTTCGTGAAAGAGACCCTAAGGCTATCAAAATCTTCTTGTAGCTGAGTCTGATTTCGTTGCTATCCTTTCCCGCAATGTAAATTAAGGTGTCGTTAACAAAAAGTGCAATTTTGGAATGCTTTGCAGCGCCGATATCAAAGGATTGCTCTCTCTGGAACACCCATGTGCCCATGTACTAATCAAAAGGGCTTTGTTTCACAATTTTCGAGTTAAAAAGGAATCTGTCCATTATTGTGCAAAAGGTCATAAGATTTAATCAATTGCTTGATTACACGAGTTTAACTTAATGTGGTTAAACAGATAAAATAGATCATATTATCGTAATTAAAACGAAAATTCTTTACCCGAAGGGGAAAAAATGTTGCACAAGAGATAAACATTTGAAAGACTTGCTTTGAAAGTTCATTCATATTTATTTCAAAATTCCGTTAAAAGAACCTATTTTAAATCGAAGAATTTCGTAATGTCTAGTACAATAACTTTAAAATGCTAAACGAACCGGCAACAATATCCACTGTTTGAATAACAATAAATGGACAACAATTGATGTAAAGCATTTTTTGTTTCGTCTTAAAAAAATCGATGTAAAAGTCGCCGCGGTAATTCTCCATCGTGTGAAACAGCCCTTAATCGCACGTCTGTATGTCAAGGGCAAAACAAATTAACGTTTTTAGATTTTCTCGGATCATTCTCAGATTACACTCTGTAATATTTTAAGCATACCCACCCGTATACAACTCCATCTAGGTGATTTAATTTTATAAAATTCTGGGAAATGATGCATATTCTTTCGTGAATTATTTGGAACAGGGACCGCAAACAAGTTTCTCTATATATTTTAAATAAAAATTGAAGTGCTGTGATAATTTTTAAGACCACTTCAATGTTTCGAGAACTTTTAATGTTCTGAAGTACACTTCCTAAGGTTCGACAGAGGGAAATCAATGCAGGACTAAATTTAAATCTTCAAGTTTCCTTTTCATTTTTTCCGCTCTGTCCAACTTAAAAAGGGCATGATTCAGAAAACTAAGGTTTCCTGAAGAATTGAACTGTCCCTAAAAATATTCACAGTACTGTAGTGAAAATTATTTAATCTGATTGCCATTAACAAATAATACTCAGTTTGACGAGTACATTTTTTAATTTTGAACTTTTACAATAAAAGTTAAACTTATTTTTTATAATTGCACGTACCTACATTTCAATTATTGAAATCAAACATACCAATTCAAATCTACAAAAAAAATTAAAAATATTTAAGGACTTATATTTTTGTGTTTTATATCTTTTTCTATCGAAAATATCTACATATTAAAAATTTACGTCTTTTATAGTAAACAATTAGGCCGGCGGGCATAAGGAATTGAATTGTTGCACAATGAGGTGTATCACATATTTTAATTGAACGATTTCAGTCATGTTGTTATTAATTTTTCCTATATATCCTGATTTTTTTTGGGATAGTAAAAAGTGTTAGTTTTATTTCTGAAAATTATTTATCTTTAAGTTTTGAGAACCAAAATATCTAGCAAAACTATTGATTTCATAAACATAATTTCTAATAATCGCAATGATATAAAAATTAAATACTTCCCGTCATACTTTGTTGTTCATTATTATACAAAAAGAGTTGAACACAGAACAGAGTTATTGATAGTATTGCAGCTGTATAATGAACTTCCAAATGAGTTGAAAATTATGACTTTTTTAAACTAATAATATACATTACAAGAAATAAAAGTATCATTCTAGATATTTGAACACCATAAAGATGGGTAGACGCCCAACCAAATTACTGCAATAGGGTTCTATATTTTATCTCCAACCAGCTTATAAAGAAACTATAATTGCTACGAAATAAGAGTGAAACAAAACAAAACAAATAAAAACTACTATATCCTGCTTATTCTTTTTAAAAATTTATCATTAACTTTTCTATCGTTCTTAACATGCTTAAAAAAGTTAAATGAAAATGAATACACTTTGTGCAAGTATCGTCTGTGAGTTTTATGCCTGCAGTCCAATACGTTCACAATACGCATTCCAAAGCCTGTCCCGGTACATTATAGCAGCTTTTTCTACTGACTTCGCCTTAAATATACCACGACCTACTACCGCAACGTCTGCTCCCTTTTCTTTAACAATATACTCTGGTGTTTGGTACTGCTGATCCAAATTGTCGGTGGTGTCATCAATTTTAACACCAGGAGTGAGCTGAATCAATCCCGGAAATCCGAAACAATCGGAGTTCTGGCAAACAATTCCCGCAACAAAATCGGTGTCGGCGCATTCAGTAGCTAATTTAATAGTTGCCTCTTTATACTTCTCGTTTATAAGATTACCTTGAGACGACATCTCGCCAATGAGAAATACGCCGCGCTTATTGGCCATAGTGAGGCCTGTCTTAAGCCCTTGAATAATACCATGCCCGGAAATGGAATGTGCAGTTACTAGATCCGCCCATTTCGATATGTTGAATATCCCACTAGAATACTGAAGATGAACTGTGTTTCCAATATCTGCAAATTTCCTATCCTCCATTATTAAGAATTTGTGCTTTTTGGCTATCGACATGAGACTATTAACGAAGTTCTCGCTAAAATCTTCAATTATGTCAACATGAATTTTAAATATACAAATATAAGGTCCACATGTTTCCGCCAAATTTAATATTTCTTCTGCTTTTGTGACATCGGCTGCCAGACATAAATTTGTCTTCTTAATACACATAAGACTAAAAAGGTCTTTAGTTATTTCGCACTTGGCTAAGCTTGCGCGTGCTTCAAAAGGCATAGAGGTGCGTGCAAGTTCATTTACTGAAATTAAAAAATCATACGTTAGGTTAATTATTTATAATCAGTATAATAATGGTCAAATGACATCATTATTCTAAACTTTAATCGCCTAAACTGCATATAAAACAATTTTTGAACAAAATTAACACTATGAAAATAAGAATGATATTAGCGAGGGGAGAACTAATTAATTCCTGAAACGATTTTGATGAAATTCACATGTACATATATGTATGTGTATTGCAAAGTTCATCCTCCTTATAGTCTCGAGTTCAAATTTAAGTGATATACAATAAAGTGAAAATTTTTAGGACCACTTCAAAATTTGGTAACTCTTAATTTTTACAGCATACTTGTCCTAGATTCGATAAAAGAAGAAAATTAATGCAGGGCTAACATAATTCTCTAAGTATCCTTTTCCATTAATTTTCTCCTCTCTGTCCAGCATAAAAAAGGCCCCCGAAAAACTAAAAGTACCAAAAAAAAAAACTGGACTGGTTCTAAAAAATTTCACAATACTACATTTTCTAATAAAAGCAAACACATATTGTAATAAGATCATAAAACGTTTTCAAGCTTTAGTGTCCCCATGAATACGCTCACACAAAATTATTTAGAAGAGCAGGGACAACAGCAAACTCGTTATAACTGGGAACAATTTTTTGGTACTACATCCAGAAAGTTTAATATTCTTTCGTTATTATTGCCTATCGAATGTAAGCAGATATTTCGAATGTAAAGGTCGTTTTCTCAGAACAAAATAAATTTTTTTTGTTCAATTCGCTATTCATGCCGTAAAAAACCTGACTTTAACTAGTCAATTTTCGTTAAAGTTGGCGCATGCAGTCTGCATTTAGATTTGGCTTAAGTTTAGTTTACTAAACCTTCTAAGTACTTATAAAATTTTATGCAAACATTCCCTTTATCTCAAAACTTAAAAATGCTAAAACATTTAAAAACTCTATTTGTGAATGTTGTTAACTTTACTGAGAAATTAAAATTCTAATTAAAACCCGAAATAAGTCATTTTGAACCCTTTAGTAGAAATAAGTATAAAATAACTAATGTTTATTTAAACTCAAAAGTTTTATGTATTTTGTTCATAGAGGTCATTTATTTCACAATTTAATAAAAAAAAAATCAACTCTACACAAAGGAATCTTGTTTAAATTTTGAGTTTAGGAGGCTGTGGGAATATACAATAAATAGGATACTTCAGAGAATCTATTGAGTATATATATTCACATAAAATTCTAATAGAACTAAAATATTTACATGACCCATAACTAAATAACACACTTCTTTCTCGTGGAGCTATTTTCTAAAAAGCCGAGGTCCATTGAAATAATCCAATAGATTTGGGTTATATGGGCAATATATGTGAATCTCTCAAAATTTGTTAGAGATACACTTGAATAATAGAGTAAGGGATGCGACATCAGCCGATTTTGGTAATCTAAATTGTCTGATGTGTTACTGTGTTCAATTAAATAGTTGTGATTTCACTGCAGGTCGAAATTATTATGTAGAGCGAAAAGTGGGCATGTTATATAAATTTTAACTGATTTATAAAAGGTTTTCTTTTTACAAAGAATTGAAATAAAGCAATATAAAAACAAATACGCTTAATCTAAAAGTTCATAAAATTCTGTAGCTCCTCCAAAAACATTTTTTAGACCTACACTACTGATCTGAGCCCTGAAACAGCTATCAACTAATATTCGGCTCCTATTTTCTAGGGCCGTCTCGCTTTCTAAAAAATTTCACCTAGAAGTCATTTGGTCGCTCACGTACAGAGCTTTTACAAGTTGTGTCGCATCCTTTACTCTATTACACAAGGAGATACACTATCTATTTGCACCACTTTTGCATAGAAAAGAACATTCATTGTTTAAGGTGATAATCTAGAACCCTTGGGCGCAAACATAAGAATTTTTATAATTCCTTCTTACCAAATCAATTGAGTTTGTGATTCGTTTTTAATATAGCTAATACTATTAGAAGAATATGCCAGATTTTAATGTATCTATACCATTATGTATCTCGGGGCACACGGAAATACAAGATAATTGATTTTTCGCTGTGCCTGTCCGGCAAAATCACCTTCAAAATTAACCCAGAAATTTTCCTAAGAGGTTCAGGAAACCAGATACATTCTTATAAAAAACCAAAAAATCATAATTTTGGCGATAGCAGTTGAACGCCTGACTGATAACTTATCTGCTCCCTTAAAGTTTTTCGACTTACCTACTTTGGGTGAGTTGTTAACGAACGATCCATCGCTTCGGAGCTGACAGCCCTCTATGTACTTAGCAACGGACTGAACTGTCGACTGTTCAATCTTACCGCATTCTTTAAGAACATTTAGGAGGTAAGAAAGCGTAAACAACGAGTGCATTTTAACGCGGTTTTCGGCAAGGTTTTGAACGCCGCCTTGCTCCCTATCCACGACGACTATAACGTCCGTGGACCGAACACCTTGCTCACGCAAATCGCGAACAGTCTCGAGAATGCTAGACCCAGTAGTTACGACGTCCTCGATAATGAGACAGTTGTCGCCCGCCTTAAACATGCCCTCAATCATTTTCTTGGTGCCATAACTCTTCGGCTCCTTCCTACGCACCAGCATAGGCTTCGAGCTCTTTATGGAAATGAGGGTCGCGATCGGTAGAGCTGTGTATGGAACGCCGCAAACGTGGTCGCAATCAAGATTTTTCTCCTTGATGAACTCAACGAGCAGATTTGAAAGCGTGTCCTGTATCAAAAAGATAAGTTAGAGCTTCAGTTGTGTTATGTGTCCAGCAATTTAATATTTACCATTACTTCCGGATAGCTAACAATTACACGCAAATCGAAATAAACGGGCGAATTAATGCCAATTTTCATTTTAAAGTCGCCAAACTTGAAGGCGTTTATCTCAAAGAGTCGCAGCACTAATGCTTTCATTGATTTCTCGTGCTTCTCCATTATGTTAAAGACGAGATTTAACAAGTGCAAAGAGAGATTCCAAAGAGCAGAATAAACACTTAATTCCAAATTATTGAAAATCAAAGCGTACTTTATTCAAGGCAACAAGTGGTCAGCACGACCTCGAACCACGACGACCACTGACTTAAGACTGCCGCAGCGACTGCGACCGCCGTTTGGATTGGAATTAACTCACTAGTTTCAAGTTCCAGTTCCACAGCACGTGGTTTGATTTCTGGAGTAGTAGATGAACAAATTGGACTAAATTTACGTATCGGAAGGTAGTGAATGTGGAACGCGATTACTTTTTTATTGATTACAGTCACCGCCATATTAAACATATGACCTAAGTGTAACTCGCGTTTGAAATGTTTGCTTCGGAAGTATATTTTTTATATTTTGCCTTAAATCCCTGAAAGGTCTGTTTTTATTTTAAAGTACAAATTTTAAAAGTAACGTTGAATTTACATTATTTGTGGCATTAAAATTTGATTCAAAGCCCATTTTTTAATTTATTTCTAGCGGCTTTTTATATAAGCCGCTGGTTTAGGATTTCGGCGTTTAAAACTTTTGCTCTAGGCACATCTTTATATATTTTTTCTTAAATCCGGAAAGAGAAATTAAAAAAATTCTAGGAGACGTAAAGTGGCGAACTAATTTGAATTTATTTACAATTATATTCTTTTACTGTAACTTTCATGAAGCTATGTATGCTTTATTTTATTTTCCCTCAAATTATTTTTATACAATAATCAACTGTTTTCCATTGTAAAAAAATAATTAAACGAAAATTTATAAAATGTGAAATATTTTTCCAATCATAACTGTAAAAGGATTAAGAAAATGCCTAGAGCTTCGAAAGGATTGCCCGAAGTTTTGAAATTGTGAGTAATCTGGCCACTCCTTTAAGGCACCGTTCAAAAATTAAGCCTGAAATTGTTAAAATAGCTATTATTCCAATGGTTTTTTGTTAGAAAACCCTCAGTTAAAATATTATAAAATTATAGTATTTATGAAAAAGGTTGAACCGCAATAAGAAGACGCGATAACATTTGACAGTTGACAAGGACTTGAACGCACCGCACCGTTACAAAAGCTACCCCCAAGAAAAAGACCATCCCCCGGAACATCGATGGCATCATCTGTACGCGACCGAGTCACCCCTCTTCCTATTTGATTTTTTTCGTGCAACCCCGGTCTCAAAACGGGAAGTACAATAAAGTTAAAAAGAAATCAAGTTATTTTCGTTTAACTTTGAGTTTCCGGTTTATTTTAGTCAGCCGGAAGGCCTGTGTTCCTTTTGTTGAAATAATTTCTTTCTCTGAATCGCTTTTAATTATAAAAACTATCTCGCCGCAAAGCCGAGTGAATTTTTGTATTTTGGATAAAACAATAAAAATATCGATCGTGTGTGAGATCTAAAGTGCCGGGCCGGACGGCGCCTTCTAATCAGCTCACCTAAATGATGAATTTTCCGGCTTTTGGGGGCCCCTTCTCGGGGATCCATCAGTTCGCCGCAAAATTTGGTCACGATGCACAGGCAGCATCGGGTGCCTTCTCAACCCCCGGCGTCAACGGCACAGCTCCTGACAATCATTCCCAGCGCTATCAAGCAAACAGCAATCATTTCAACCAGAATCCCACCTCAGGTGAGTCCCCAGACGCCTCCGGTGAGCCCCATTGTCTCACCGGTGGTAAAATCGAAAAATCATTACTTCGATCCGTTTAGCAGACTTGGCCCGGTAACAGCAGCCGAATCCAAAATTTCGCTAATGGCGTTTTTATTGATTTTTCTATTTCACCGGGCGGCCGGGGTTTGTATTGTGCCATTCACCTTCAGTGGGTGTGCGTGTGTGAGTGGCCGAACGCAGCTGTGTGCGTGCCTCAGTGCCTTCGCCGACAGTGTGTGACGTTGCTAAAGGAAATTGCCCGATTAGTGCCGGGACCGGCATCGGGCTGAGTGTGGTTTTTCAGATTCGATTCCGCTCCGAGCAGGAAGTGAAAGTCGTTTTCTAATTAATTTTCCGTTTGGCGCTTTCCAGTGGCTAACAGCATGCAGTACGGACAAAACATCTCGATTCCCTATTCCCAGCCGCAAACTGACCTGAATTTCCTCAACTCGAACGAGCACAAGCCAAAGATTCATCCGAAAATCGAACGGGACCGGGAAGAAGGTAATTTTCAAGGCTGCAGGCCGTTCGTTTTATTTCGAACATTTTTCATATTATAATACATTTTATTTTCTCCCTGCTGAATAAAGGGTTTTATGTTTTCATTTTCGTATTTTTTAATCCCCACCAGAGCTTCCTTCCTTTTCAATTTCAGTTGGTAATTTTTAGTTTTCAAAAAAAGTAAAAATCTAAAATTTTTGTTGATTCCGAAAACCTTTCGGGATATTGGCTCGTCGTTTAGTGAAAGTAAAATAAGTAATTAAGCAATTTGTTGACTCGAAAACCTTTCGCAAGATCGACCCATCTTTTAGTGAAAGTGAAAGTTATTTGCGGGGGCGTGCTTTCACTCTCGATTCCGGTCGACCCACGTACATATACATACCTTCGTTCTCCTCAAGGACGTTTCCTCCTTGTCCTCGGAACTCTCTAGAATTAAATGAGAAACTAGCATCAGATTAGCTAGTGTTAATTGTTCAATGAAAACCGGCAAGTAATAGCATAATTATTAAATAGCCGGTTCCACTTGCAGACACTCAAAATAATCGGAAAACCCGAATGCAGGCAATGGGAGAGGGGGGGGCGCAAGTTCCGAGAAGGTACATACTTACCGATTTTCAAGGACTCGTAAAACCTGCCCTACCCTCGTAAGTCTGTACTTTTGTAGGTCAGCTTAAAGTGAAAGCGAAAATGGAGACGACTAATGAGACGTTAACAGAGCTAGTCGTTATTGGGGTAAATGAAAATTCTTTTGAAAAAAGCAACTTTGGAATTAGGTTTGCAACTTGTAGACGAATTTGCTTCTAGAAAAATAAAAAGCTCAGCTCCAAAAGATCCATACCCTCAGGAAATCGCTGTGGGTTGGCCAACTAAAATTTCATAGTGATTCGATAAGAAGTTCGGTATACATATACCAAAAGGCAATTTTAAGTTAGCTAAATCAGTAAAGCGCCACCCTCTTATTAGGAAATGGTGTTTCTATTTGAGGCTTTCACATTTCTATAAGCGGTTGAAAAACCTGAATCAACAAAATTACAACAAAGTTACCTATTCCAATTAAGCTCAAGCTGTTATATCCTCACTATTACTATTAATAATATTTTCGATGTACAAAATAAAATTAATTAAACTTAAAATGGAAATTTTTTAAGCGTAAAACATGGAACAAACAGAATCACTTCGTCGGTAGAATTTGCTGAAAACTATTTTGAATAGCTAAAATTAGGTATGGATACAACTATTTCGTTTTTTCGGTTGATAATAAAAGGAATAAAAGATTGCTTTTTAGTGTCAAGGATGTTATGAAAATAAAGCGTAAGTTTAAAATTATGATATTACACTTGCATAAACTTTTAATAATAAGAAAATAGTACAACTCGAAAAACCCTAGAATATTCTCTATAGCGATTTGATACAATTAAAATTTACCACTAGTGCATTCATAATATAATATAGAAACAAAGATGGAAAACGTTTTGTAATCATCACAAACAAATTTGCTGTTTACTAATTCTATGTAGATTAAAAACTTTTTTGGATCGTGCTGTAAAACTGATACGATTACATGTTTTCGAGAAATTTACAATAGTAACAATTTTGTGACCCATCAATTCGCTCTAATGGCTAATTAATAAACACTTTGACATAAAAAGGAAATATCTAAAAACGGCCACGTATGCATATCAGAAAAATGTTTCAATGCGAAGGTTAGTTTGAACTGCAAACCCCAGAAATTACTGAAATGTGAATCGGATTGTAGCCTAGTATCTGAGGTGCCGAGATTGCTGTTTATTGTTAATCTTTAAAACAATACATATTCTCCTTTTCGCATTTGTGTACAGTACTGCGAAGACTTTTAGGACCACTGCAGTTTTTCGGGTACTACTAGTTTTCTGAAGTATACTTTTTTTTATGTTGGACAGAGGGGAAGAAATCAATGGAAAAGGAAACTTTGAGGATTATTTTAGCCCTGCATCGATGTTCCTCTTCTCTCGAACCTAAAAAAAGTATGCTTCAGAAGTTAAATGTTCCCGATATATCAAAATGGTTTTAAAATCTTTTACATTACTGTATGTATATAAATTAAATACACTGAAATTGAAAAACGTGGTTTATCTATTTAATTGTGCCTCTAAAAATAATATTAATGCATTTAGCACTTATCGTTTTTCTCAAAATTATTATTATTTATTTATTTTTAAATTTTTCATTTATTACTTACAGAAAAGAAAATGCTAGAGTTTCATTATATGTGTGATTATAGATTATAGTCAATAGACTTTTGGGGTAAGAGGCAGTTTCTTAGATGCTTCAATCTGCATAGCGATGCAAAAATATCATTTTGTGAAATTTACAATACATACGAAAATTTTGTAGATATAATTATTTGGCGATTTAGGACATTCAATGTACGGGAAATCGATTGTTTCTTTTTCAGTCATAAACCAGCAAATTCTTCAAAATGTGAACCAATCATGGCAAACATTGGCTAACACAGCCAACACGGTTGACTACTCATCGCACCTGTTGTCAGCAACACTGCCAATTTCGATACAGCACTTCCTCAAATACTCAGAAACGATAAAAAAGGAATCATCAGGGATCGTCGGATCACCGATCAACTCAGGGAACTTAAATTTAGGCAATTTAGATACAACATCTGGTTTCAATATAAAAGGTGAGGTCCTTAAAAATGGAACTAATTTAAGTCTGGCGCTTGGCGGTGTAGCATTGTCCAGCGCTAACCCAGCATCTAACGGCTTAGGAATGGATGGCCATGTTCAAAATATTCCAGAGTCGACAACAACCACGACGGCAGCTGCGACGACAACCTCGAGCGGAAAGAAATCCAAAAAGAAGAAACCCCCAAAGGAGAAGAAGCCGAGACCAAAGCCGGGCGAAATTCGGGAGACAAAAGCACTAGACGGGTCAACTCTCTACTGCTGTCCAGAGTGTCAGATGGCGTATCCCGATCGCAGCTTGATCGAGCAACACGTCATTTCCCATGCTGTGGAGCGCAGGTTCGTCTGCGACATCTGTAACGCTGCGCTCAAACGCAAGGACCACTTGACTCGTCACAAGCTATCACACATACCTGATAGACCTCATGTTTGCAATGTAAGTACATACATATATAAAAGTAGTTTTCATACTGCCGGTATCCATCTACTCCCGATTTACATGAACCCTATCTTTCAGATTTGCATGAAATCCTTTAAGCGAAAAGAGCAACTTACCTTGCACATCGTCATTCATTCTGGTGAGAAAAAACATATTTGCCAGGAATGTGGAAAAGGTTTGTCAATGGTTAAGTTAAACATTCCATTTCCTTATGTATATTGAATTATAGGATTTTATCGTAAGGATCACTTAAGAAAGCACACGCGATCGCACATTGCACGTCGCGTTAAATCTGAGGTTTCAGCACAAACTGGAAGCAATTCCCAGGCGGTATCACTGCATGCCTCCTGAGGTTCGTACAAGGACTTCTGGTAGATTTTGTTGAATATCTTGCATCCAGCATGTTGAACCGGCGACCAGGTACTATCATCAATACCACTTTTAACTGTCGCTAGTAATTTTAATTCAACAAAGTCTACCGGAGGTTCTGCTCCTGAAAGCGGAGGAGTCCTCCATCGGCAATGAACGAAGGTATAGAAGAGAGGAGAAGATTTCTTTAAGTCAAAGTGTAAGGAATTTTATAATATATTTTTTTAGCATTTTTTTCTAATGCGGTGTGGATGGGTCTTGGCACCTTGTTAGTCGTAGTATTACTTTTAGGAGTTTTCTTTTGTTATTTGTTTCGTTTATTTAAACATTTTATATGTTTATTCTGTTGTGAACTGTAGCAATATTTTCAAGCGAAATCGATCGATTATTTTT
The DNA here is from genome assembly GCA_959613345.1 of Tolmerus cingulatus. NCBI lineage: Eukaryota > Metazoa > Arthropoda > Insecta > Diptera > Asilidae > Tolmerus > Tolmerus cingulatus. The sequence goes on along the minus strand of OY390709.1, from coordinate 23,211,368 downwards.
TTTACATTACTTTGCTAAATTCATCTGGATTAATTAGTAATGGCGAAAGCAATTTGAATTGAGTAATCCAATAACTTTAGCAAAATAATGCTTCCCTTATACGGTCAGCTGTGATCAATGAATTATTTATTTTTAAATTTGAAGTTAAATATAATTTTTGTTTATTTCCGTGTGTAATAAGAATTTCAGAGAAAAGGAAATTATACTCATTAATGTAAACAAGCAAAATACATGAAATTTTTGCGATTTTTTTTCATTTTGAATCGAATTTAAAATATTATTAGTACCAGTAGAGATGTTTTAGATAAAAAATATAAAATTTGTGAAAGTGAAGGATAAATCGAAATGAGAATTAACATTCAAATCCAAAATACGATAAATATCACTAAGAGAAAGCAAATACGTTTTACTGATTTGCAAAAAATAGAGTTCAACTTGTTGTTACTACTACAAATAAGAAAACAGACACTACAGTATAAATTACAAAATACAAATGGTAGAAATTAAACAAAAACACCCTTATTTTGCGGAAACAACAAAAAAAGCCATGTGTGGAAAAAGCATATTTTTTATAAGAAACTAACATAAAACAAATAAATCTTCCCATACGAATAAAAAAGTTTAGAGCATACGTGGCAAACAAAATGTAATGCGTAAACGCGTTTTTTAAATACTGTATGCATGTGACAGACAGAATATAACAAATTTTTATGACATATACAAAACCCAACAAAACATTCTATACTCGTTCAAGTTAAACACAAACAGAATACAAACAATATAATAAATTAAGGAGGATATACTCTTCGCGTTTTCTCTCATATAGGTAAAAGTATAAAACAAAGTTATATGAATGATTGACAAATTGCATTGCAACAAATTAACGTTTAATAATAATTAAAATAAAAGAGTAAAATACTTGCAAAAGTACAAATCTTTACAGACAAATGATGTTATTTCGTAATTATACACATTATGGAGGATAATTATAAATTTTACATCTAATTAAAAATACTATTTTTAAATGTTCACATATTTCTGGAGGGAGGAACGAATTGGGTGTATATAGTAAAACGAACGGAAATACAAAAAACAAATGCTCGAAGACTTGCAGATGGGCTGTTATATGACCTGTTGAAATTTAAAAAAGGAGAGAAAATAGAATAAGAAATTAGCAGGTTGGAGCGTTTTATAAATTCAGATATTTTGTTTTTTAAATACATACAAACATTTTGATTTCCTTTTATTATTATAAGATAAAACTCAAAGAGCACTTTCAAAAGTTAGCAAAAAGCTATTCATAGGAATATAATAAATTTGAACAACAATTATTAAACATATACTATAAATAGTTATGTGCAGAATAAGAAGAGTACAATGAGTTTTTTATAAAACGATAACTGTGAACAATTTAGTTTAGTATAGATGCATTTTTTGAATTATCTTTTTAATTTATCAGTTTAAGTTGAATATTATTTATAGAATGTATGAATTTGCTGTACAAAATTGCTTTGTGCTTAAGTCACGCACCTTTTTTGAAAATTCGACAAAAATGTTTGAGTATGGTAAGCTTTAATTTGAAATGCCCCGTTTCCGTATAATTTCTCCTTGGAAATTGGGTGGAACTGAAAAGGTTTTGTGCGAAGTATTCGCACGGGTCAACTAGTTTATATTAAATTGCCATTCACCAAATTAGCATAGTGGACAATTGCAATAAGAAGAGGCATTGAAGTTACCAAAATGTCGTGAGGATAGCAAAGTCATCTATCTCATTTTGTTTTTTACTTATTTAATTTTAATGGAATCGGTCATTGTTTTATTTTTTCACATGTTAATTCGGTTTATATGAATTATAAAAATAATACGCCAAAATACAAACATATTGGCAAGCCTTATGTTATTACAGTTTATATTTTTATTACTTTATTACTTTATTATTATGTAAGTTCGACCTCTTTATCCTATACTTTTGTAAGTTTTCACTTATTTTTAGGTTTACTGAAAGATCTAAAACTGAGTGGAAACTTACATATAAGTAAAATAACATATGTACATAAAGTCCCAAGCTCTTAAATTAAATTATTTTTTAATAATTTCCGTAATTAATACTGATTTATAAGTATGGGATCAATATGGGACAGACATTTTTTTGAGTGTTCAAGAAAAGCATTTTTAGGATATTGAACGTTGTAATACATAGTCATATATGTAAATGGATAAATATTATAATATTTATTTTAGAACGTTTTTGCGTAATACAATAATTTAGAAGTGTTGAAGAAAGAATCATCGAAAAGATTCGCGTGTGCTGCTTCATGATTATAAACTTTGCTAAATTTTTCCACAAACACCGGAACATGCATTAAATATCTCAGCTAAAAGCAAAACGTTTCTTACAATTTTCCATTGTCAAAAAAATTGCGATTAATGAATCATCTACATCACTGCCAGAATATTTTAAAACACACCAAGCAGAACATATGCATTTTTTTGGACTGCCCGAGTGATAGTGTTCTAATTTGTCTTATTTTTAATTAAAAGATAAAATAATCTTTAAAAGAAAATGTTTTCATAATTTTTTTAGAGATAAGTTTGAATGGTGTTAACAAGTGCATATGTTATGTACATATGTAAAGTGCTCTATTGATTGGTTAAAACTGAATTTATAAAATGCGGTCTCGGAATCCATAGCATTTGCCATTCAGCAGGCATACAAATACATATTAACAAAGAATAAAGTAAAATTAATAAGTAATGTACACAAGTTTCGAAAGCTACCTCAAAATATACAAAACGTACAATAATTTTTCACAAAAATATTGAAAATAGCTCATTTCAACAGACTGGGAGCAGCCCGCTGATTTCGATCACTCAGTCAGTGCAGAAAATAAAATAAATTAAAAATGAAATAAAGTCGAGCAAACGATAGGGTGTATTAGATTAACCACTTTAATAAGAAATAGTTCATTTTTTATAATTTATATTTGTAAATTTTTGTGTAATTCTATTAATAACTAAAGGTAAACGTGCAAATTAAAATAAAAAGACACAAATAGATTTAAAGTAAAGACCTTTCCGAACTTTTCGTTTACTTAATCGCTTTTGTAATTTGCTCATTTAAACAATGAACAATTCAAAAATATGCGATATATGATCGAAATGTAACGTTCGTTTTTAATCTTAGTAATATCTCTGTCTGCAATACCTTTACATAAATCTATTTATAAAGCAAATACAAATATTTAAAAGTTTAAGGGTATATAAAGTAATTAAGAAGACGTTTTGAAGTATTTCAACAATGATGCAACAACAAAAGGAAAATGCACTAAAGTACCAAAAGTATATATTTGTAAACAAAAGAAGATGAGAGTTATATATACAATTGAAATTATATTTGTAGTTATGAGCAACAAAAAATTTAAAGAAGCAAACAAAACCTTCAGGATAAGGCCGCAATGTGAGATGGTTTAAGTGCATGATGGCAGTAGAATATAATCACCTTAATAAAAAGGGTTTTTATTTCTTAAACTGGAGATGTGCACTTTACTGTGAATGCATTCTACTGCGAGTATTCATAACCAGTAGTTGGCAGCCGGAAGTAGTTGGTATCAGAATTTTTCACTGTTTTTAGTCAAAGTGAAAGAATTAGTTCAGACGCTTTTTTCAAATTTCTTTTTTGTTTAAATGAAACGATGATGATATTTCGGGGCAACCCAGTTTGGTGGTAATAAAGAACGCAATAAGATTCGGCTATGTAGGATGTAAGGAGAATAAGAAAACGTATATTTTTTCACATTTCTTACAAATGTAATTTAATTTGTGAATGTGATTTTTTTGATACTTTTAATACTTAAATTGTATTGGACTGTATTTTTACAATTGCTCGCTGCAGATAGAAAGTAATGACCTAATCGGGTTGAGTGCAGATTGGCTGGTTTGTTTGTGGCGGGAGTGGAGAATGAGAAAGTAGAACGAGTGTACTGTGAGTAAAATAAGGTAAAATAAGGCAACATTACTGTACGAGTATCTAATAGGTTTTTTTATACTGAAATAAAACAAATTATTAAAGAAATGTAGCGCTTATGGTGATTATATACGAAATTACAATGTTTGGGCAATGAGAGAATTATTTTGATACCGAAGGGAATGTGGCATTGTGAGTTGGTGATTACACGAAAGAGAAGTAAACAATTAAAATAATTACATTTGTACTTGAAGAAAATTCTTTAATGAAAAAAGACGAAATAAATAAAATAAACCAAATATTGTCTTCTTTAATTCGACCGCTGAGTTTTTATTTATCATGTACAATTTTTTCTTCAGTTTTCCTTATTCAGTTTGTCCTGACCCATTCCTCCCTCCTTTCAAAGATTGCGTAACGGTCCACATTAAATATTTTAGAGATTTGTTTTATACTAATTACTACAATGAATATTACGTAAAGTACGTAATAATCTATGGTAATTTGATAGCAATCAAAACTATTCAAATGGTTGCTGGAATTTCAAACTATATACATATAATATAAGTAAAATTTCTTAGCTTAGGAGAATTGGAGATTTTTTACTACCGCTGCTGCACCACTCTAGAACGAATTTCAGAATTTATTTTTTTTCTTAGAAAGGCTACAAGACGGAAGCTACTCAAAAATATTCCGACCTATGCATAAAAAAATCAGCAGGACGAAGATTTAACATGTCCTTTCGCCTTTGTTTGTTGTAGAATTGGATCGTCAAATGCATCCTTAGAAAGCTTGAGGGCTCGACTTTCTAACAGGCTATCAATCATCCTACGTTGTCCTTCAAAAAACTTGTATGTACAAGTACATCTCCTCCAATTTTTCAATTGCGCTTTTCAGAATGAAGGATCGATTTGAGGGAAGTGGTGGAAGAGGTCCCTTCGAACAGGCGCTAATTAAAATACTGTGAAGAATCGAGTGGCAGACATTGACCCCTATTCAAACCTTAACTTCTTTAAACGATATTTTCACTGATGTAAATTACATTTTTTGATGACCAGAAGGCATAAGGTAAATATTTATAATTTTTTGTAATAAAAATGCATTCGTCAATTGTGGACTGATACTAAGATGTTAAGGTAAAAATGTAGACATTTAAATTGGGAGCGATAATTATCGGTATAAATATGTCCAGAAGGTACCCAGATTTATTTAAATAAAAGAGCTTTTATAGTTTCCAGTTGTAATATTTTACTTTTATTATTCAGTAATAATACAATGAATATGAATTTAAAGAGTTCTTCTGCTTTCGAAAAGAACTTAGCAATTTTGTAGAGGAAATAATTTATTTAAAACAATTAAGCCAACATGTTTCAACAGGAGAACTATGGCAAAAATGTAAATATAAATAATATATTTTCGATATTAAATTATTATTGTTTATACAACTAATGTAACATTGTGCTTATTGGAAACGTGTTTCTGTTCATTCTGCTCGAATAGAATTTTTGATATTTAAGCCTATTGGTGCTATGGTTGCAAAAATACGCAATTCAGCGCCCGCGCAGCCTACCATAAAATAGCTTATACTGCGTATGCAAGACGAAATTTAGCACCGAAAGGGTTAAAAACAATACACAACAAAAAAAAAAACTATTAAGAGGTGGAAATTCAAATTAATTTAATTTAATTTTAGTACTTTAGTATAAATACGGTTTTTATATATTTTATAGAATAGTGTTGTACGCCTATGACTTAATAGTTGCGAATACACAAGCAAAGTATGCGTATAGTAGTAGATAGAGAATGTTACATTTTTTGAAAATAATTCTTTTACGAAACCAGTAAAAATCACTAGTTCCTCTTGTTGTTCACCTTTAGCCTCTCTACTTACAGACGCTTTACTTCCTTACGTAAATCTAACGATGCCTTAAGTAATACTCCACCTAAAAATAACATACACATTTTTTTCTGTAAACTATGACTTTTTACAAAGATCTTTTATTTCAGTAGTACAAAATTTAAACATTTGTTACTCTGGTAATTTCACCATTTATTTTTTTTCGCCAGCCACACTCTCTTAGCATTTTCCTTTTTATTACAAAATATTCATGAACACCGCAATTGAGGAGCTAATGCGAAACTAAGATGAAATAAAGTTTTTTGGTAAAAAGCATTTAACGACAAATATTAACCTAAATCTTCGTACTTTCGCGCTAAATCTTCTTAAAGCATCGGTGTAGAGCTACCTTTACATCTTACTACATTTTTTCCATTTTATTAACTATTCTTTGGTTTCTTGACTTTAATTATTTCTACTTTAGCAAGTACGAATTTTGTTTCGGTTTCGAAGGATTTTATTTTTCTAATTACGTTTAATATGTAAATACTGTTGTTCTTCAATTGATTAAACAATTTTAATCTATTAGGATATTAGGTGGAAAAATTAAATAAGTTGAAATATTTTAATTACTAAGTCAAAATATAAATCGCAGTGAAAGATTGGAAGTTTTAAAGGCAAAATCTATACTCGCATAATATAGATTGCATAATTTTTTTTAGAGTTAGGGACCATTAAACACAACTTGATTTATTTCACATAATTTCGAAAAAAGCTCGAAAAAGGCAACAATAAAATAACATATACAAAAACAATAAAAATAAAATTTATTATAAGCCCTCTATGGTTGTTTGATGCTTCCAGCAAACGGAAGCTAAAATACGTAACAAACGAAATTGGTAAAAGGGTGGTAACAGTATATATCCCCCTTAAATCTAAGAGTTCTTAAGACTCCTATGACTAGATAAAAGGCTTTAAAGCAAACTGAGTTTTATTCAATTGGAATATGGAAATGTATAAAACGCAAATTCCCAAAATATCAACAAAATTCTATAAAACATCTGAAATAAATAAAATTAACTTAAGACTACGTATCACAACGGAATAATCAATGAAGTATACATAGCTTATTTTATAAGAGACTTAGGTTTTTATACGATCCTATTGTTTTGATTACTTCCTTACTTGATATTTATAAGAACGTTAATATTTTGCTCAATCAATCTAACTTAGCACGACAGTAGTTACTTCTTCGCCGATTGACTCCTCGTTTACTGAGGGTATCCAAGTGCTGCAGATAAAAGTGGCTCCCATGATCTGTTGATGTCCATGTAGAGTTTTGTGCATTGTTCTGATACGACATCATCCTCATCCAATATGGTGACAGGGAACAGATCATTCTGAAGCATTAAAAAGCATTTATATAAAAATGTACGCCAAGTTTATAATATAAATCTTACATTTTTCGATTGCCACAATTGTTCGAGCATTCTTAAAAATCTTTGCATTTCCGAGCTGCTAGCAAAGAATATAACAAGATCATCAGAATTTTCCCTGACTTCCTGGCAGGAGAATTCTAGTATGCACCACCAACTCTCGTTGTGTGAAGGAATTCGAATTGCAATCATTTCCTTAATGGCAGCACATGTGAGCACCTCAACACCTGAATTTTTACCATAAAAGCTGCTCATGCTAGTGGAGCTCTTTTCAGCGTCTGAATGCAATCCACAGTTCGCAAAATTAGTCCCTGTTGCTTTAGACATTTGAGACAATTTGGTGGGTGTTGAATTCACAGATGAATTTGAGCGGTATGTATTTTTTGTTGGTGTGCTAACTGCAGAACTTAACTGAAGGATAGGCTTAATTAGTTTATTGTAAAATAAGAATTCATGTTTTAATACTTACTGTGCTGTTTGAATCGAGTATGTTTGGATCATAGTTTTCCTTGCAAGGTGATGTGGTCCTCCGATTAGAAAAGGTATCCCCTGGAATTTTATTCACCCGTCTTAGTGGGGCGGTGAAATCTTCTCTCAGAGTGATTAGATGATTCTCCGTCATCACCAATGTGCATCCAAGAGTTTTGTGCTTTATTTGCATCTCAAAAAGCTAACAATTTAAAGAGTTAACATGTACATGTTATTAAAAGCACATATTACCCTTACTCCACTCGCGGATTGAACCAAAGCTTGGAGCCATTCTGAAGCTACGTACTCGTCTGGCGCAGCGAGTTGCAGCATTTCATGTTTAAGAAGAATTTCAAAGCAGTGTGGACGTCCTGTTTTAATAGTTCGACGAGCGCCCTGGCACTCAGCTAAAGCCATGGCCCATGTTGGGAGTTTTTGACTGGAGTCGTTAAACATGTAAAGAACTCCAGCCCTGAAAATAATTTTATTTGTTTATTCACTGTTCGATTAAATGGATTAAAGCAATTAAGTACTTGAGAAGGAAATAGCCTGCGTGCCAAATCTCCTTTCCATCACTGTGTTCCTGCACTCGTCGATGCATTAAGAATCCTTTTATATGCGGCCCCAAAGGTTCGTGTTCACTTCCCAGAGCACCAGCGGGGGCACTAACAACAGCGTAATAGACCCAAGAATCCTGTTTAGACACAGATGAATTCTCTCGTACAAATGCCTGCAGTGGGGCCAAATGCTCAAGAGTCAGCTGCCCTACCGCTGGAAGTACAGAACCTGACCGTCGTGCACAAAGTTCTAAATTAGCAACAAGACCATCCGCTGGGTATGGACCACCTGCTAAAAGTACTTGTTGCATGTCACGTGCACTATTACTGAGCAGAACTGTATTTCCGTAAGGTCCCATCTATTTAAAATAAAAATATAAAGTCATATGTTTTCCTTTTAATTTTAGGACTAAATAAAGAGTAAAGTAATTCACTATCTAAATAACGAAAATAGTAATTGTAAAGAAATTTATAGAAAGCACGACTTCCCTTCCTCACAAGAGAAATAAAATAAGAATGGATAGATCTTTAAAAAAATAACATTTGTTATTAGTACTTCTAATCTCTATTATGAATCTGCGCAGCCTCCTAAATGCAGGATTCAATCAAAATATATTTATACATATGTATATGTATATATATTTCATTTATCTATAATAGAAAAGAATATTATAAAATAAATTCGTAAGGTTTCCCTTTTTGCAGGTATTCTAAGTAAATTAGTTGATATGATTATATATCAGGTACAAATTGAAATTAAACTATACTAATCGTTAAATTATGTAAATGTGTTTACTGTTAAACATTTTTCAGTCCAATAAACCTCCTTTCTAAAACAATTTAATTTTAATTAGTACAATATTATTACTCACCAGTATTACATCTAACTCCGAATAAGGCAAAACAAATTTATTGCATAGACGATTCCGGACCAAATCGCTGACGTACAGTGTCCTATCCGTGAGGAAAACCAGCACCGGCGTCATGTATCCTTCGCGACTGTAGCCCGTATACAATTTGAATACCTTTGTGGGGAAAAAGATATTTGTTGAAAATTAATTAATCTAAAAATAAGGCTAAATTTAACAAATTACTTTGAGTAAGGTCTCACTCTCATCCTTCAATATATGCAAACAGTTTCCATTAAAGATCTCCACAGATATTTCACCGATACCCAGCTCAAATCGCGATATATCCTCAGTCATACTCGATTGAACACCAAGAAGTTCTCGTCGCGGAGAGTTAGCTCCAGACATTTCGATTTCCATAGCAATTTCTGCGTTTAAGTCTTCAATCAATTCGGGATTTTTGGGCTTTACCCCTTTAAGGTACAAATTTCCGGCAAAAAGTTTTTTTTCATTCTTCATTTTTTCAGCAAAAAAATTATTTTTACGTATAGAAGATTCTAAAATCTTTTTCTGAGTAACATTTCGTAAAAACCGATTAATCAGACTGGACTTTGGCGGTTTTAATAAATTATTTGTGCCCTCTGACTTTTCAGGAGTATTATCTGGATAATCGACGATTACAATATCGCTTTCATTTTTGTCAGTATCCGTAGTTATTGTTAGAATATCATCAAATTCTTCACTTAAAAGTGTGCTCTTCGATTCCCTGCCACTGCCGCCGCAGAGATTAAAGAGGTCCGGACTCATCCGGTTCCGTTCGTACCGAGTTGTTATGCTGGCGCGTTTCTTCATTGGGGAGGGCAGGTGGCGATTTTGGTGAAGGCTCTTCAGTATCTTCGATGGGGAACTGCAAGTAGTGGTGGCGTAAACTTTTTGCCACGAAGTATCAGACAGATTATCACAATTATTTGTTGTCGTAGTAGTTGAAGAGGTCATGTCGGAGCAAATTGATTGTTTATCATTGTTAGAAACAGATTTCAGGGTTTTAGCAACAGATTTATTGTAAATGTCTTCTTTAATTTTATTTTCCTTTTCTGATTTTTTAGCCACAATTGCTTTTTCAAAGAATTGTGACTCCTCTTTCTTAGATGTTGGCGATGTTGCGCTCTCCTTCAATGTTTTGAGTATGTTAGCAAATGTCTGTTTAATAGGAGCCGAAATAAAGGCGCTTTTCAAAGTAGTGTCTGCCACCGGTGTCGCCTTTTCTGCCATATTTACCGGATCTGCTTCATCAATTTCTGTTCCATAGGTGTACGATACTCCAATATGTTCAAAGACAGTACTCTCACAGTTTATTATGAATTTGTTCCTGAACTGATTCATGTCAGCGACAATTTCCGGCACTTTTTGCTTATCGGGTTCTTTCTCGATTGGCTTCTCGTCGTCACTATTTTGCCTTGTCGGAGCATATAAATCTTCTTCGTTTTTCCGACGCAATTGTTCATCAACATTATGAATAAATTTTTTCTTTCCATTTGTTTGTTCCCCGCTTCGAAGTCCTCCGTCTAGGCTCTTGCTAAGGAACGCACGCGGTTTAACTGGTGACGGTGATTTGTCGTTTTCACATTCAGGAATACACTCGTAGACAGATTGACAATCTTCAGATCCCTCGGGAACACCGCGTTCTGGTAACGGAATAGTGAAAATACTCTTCAGAGAACCAAAAATCATTTTGCTGTTATCAATTAAATTGTTCATGTCATGTACGTTGAATTTTTTTACTTTCATGCTTAGGTCGTGCTCTTGAATAATATCAGTATGCCGCTTAGTTTTCTTCAAACAGCTTGACTTCGGTTTCTTCTCCTTGCTCCAAACAGATTTCCGCACGGTTGTATCGTGCAAATTATCAATGTTTGGCTCAGAAAAATAGCAATTCTCACCAATAAAATTATTGTTGTTGTTGTTCATTCCAATACAATCGCAAGAACTGGATTTTGCTTGTCCATAGTTCCGATTCGAGTTTTTGTCGGCGTCATCCCCTGAGTCCAGACTGGAGTTTGAGCTTGAGCATGAACATTTGTAGAGCACCTGCTGCTTCTTATTAGCTTCTTCTTTTGGTTTGTCCTGCGGATGGTATTCAAAAACACCGGAGTTGTCGTACTTTAAATAGTTGCCATCTACTCCTTCGTATATGTCTGCGTTTCCATAATCAAGCACGTCGGAACAGGCGTTTCGGTATACAACTTGTCGATTTTGGTTTTCGTTTTGATTGTTAAACTCCTCCCCATCGCCTTCGGAGCACCATGAATATCTTCCTGCGATTACGCCACTCTTTCTACCATTCTTGTAGGTAATAAATCCATGTTCAATGTGGATGTTGTCGGTACGAGTGTTTTTCAAAATATCCTCATGGAATGATACCCTTTTTTTGGGAGCCTGTTTTGAATTGCTGTGTTGCTTCTTTACTCTTCTTCTATACACAATATTTTCAGTATCAAAAGTTGAGCAATTGCTGGTTGTCATGATGTCTTCAGTGTTTGTCATTAGATCAGGCGGCTTCTTCTCTATAACATTGGAATTTTCAAAGTCACTTTTTGTCATTTTTAGTGGTTTTGGAGATATTTCTCCAGCAGGTAGGACTAAATCGGGCAATTGGCTTGAAGGAGCGACCACCATTGGTGGATTAGGTTTATCATCAAAATCAAATCCAGTTTGAGAAGTAATAGATTCTATCATGAGTTCACTTGATTCTGAATCCAGAAGTTGGACGCCAGAATCACTGGGAGTGTTATCATCTATCATACTACCTGCACTTGTTGTCATTACGTTATTTTTGAAATCACCAACGTGGTTACTCATATGCTGCATGGTGCTCAGCATAGAGTCGTCAAAATTGTTGCAACCTTTACTGTCCAAAAGAGGCTCCATTGTGACGTCGTAAGATGTTGGTTTTTCAACTAATGTTTCTGAAAATTGTAATTTAAAAAAAATCAAAAATTTAAAAATACATTTTCTGCCAAAGAAAAGGTTTACTAAATCTACGTTAAGAATGTCGTTAGTAATACTAAGAACTTAACTTCTTTTTTCTATAGGTAACATTCGGTCAACTAGAGTGTCTTTGGCATTCAAGCTGTATATACCGTATTCTCCGCTTTTAACGATTGATAATTTTTATATGGCTATTCGGTAAGTAAAAGTAATACTTCTGCCGATAGTTTTTGTATTCATAAAAAGTTAATGTGAAACTTTAAATCCAAAATTATTCATGGATATCAATATACATAAGCATTTTCGGCGTTTCAACTTTCATATGATTTCTTTTTACATACATATGCGTAATTTAATTCATAAGAATTAATTTTTATTTTATTTGAATTCTCTCGTATTATCTGGCTCTGAATTTTAAATAATTTAAAATACTTAACGAATTTTCATCGAAGGCAGAGTAACATAAAAACTACTTATTATACATAAATACAAATTCTAGAGGGTCAAAGGCGTACGTTTGTTGGTAACTTTAAATTATCTTTCTAATTATTGATTTCATCCTTGTAAGCCCACCCAAGTATGGTTTTAAAGTCAGAAAAAAGTCCAATATATAAATTTATGGACAGAAAAGTTATCGACTTCGAGCATTTACAGGTTGAGCAGTACTTCGTAATGCCTCTGACGACATGTTATCATTTGGAAGCGTGATATTTGCAACACGATCGTGGCTGTGGATAAAACTCTTTTTATTGATAATCTAAAATATATCTTCTTTAATATATATAAATATTTTAAATGTACATTTTTATGTATTTTAAGTGTTTTCGTATTATGTAGACATTTCATTTGTCTTTCACTGTTTGATATTAATTTTTGAATGATGAAATTTAGAAATTACCTCTTTTTTTCAACAATATAAGGACACAAAACAAAATTACAGCAAACTACATGTATGTGTCTTATCATCTAATCAATTTATTAAAAGAATAAACCTAATAAAATTAAATAATCTCGCACAGCCGCTCCTCTCAAAAGATTAGGCCCTTTTGCTATTTAAGAGAGTTCAAATATAGAAAGTATATAGTTCAAGACCTCGTGATGCCTGGCGGTGGTAGGCTTTAAAGTACGTTAAATTTTTACATCCACTACAGTGTTTCGTAAAAGTTGAAAATTAGCGATAAACTAATTTATAGCAAAAAAAACCACTTGATTTGCAGGTTTATAATCCTCTCATCCGCTTGCAGGGCAAGACTCAAGAACATTAATGTACTTCTTCTCTTTATTCTCACTCAGTTTTGCTTCCTTCCGGTAACAGTGGTACGTACATATGAGGACACCAGAAGACAGTTATTGACTAATCAAAATATAGTTATTTGTATTAATGCGTACCTTCTTCACAACAATTTAAAATTAATATTCTCATATAAAAGGTGAGCCCATTTCTATAACACAAATCATGTCGTTCAACTTAATGGTTCCTATCTAGCAATTAAAAAAGGTTAACATTTCTCACAAATTTGCATTCTTATTTTCTTCCCTATTCCTATCTAAAATTACACCAATTATTAATTCGAACTATCCACACATACATTGGACAATAATTTTAATCAAAACATTCTCGAAATCCTTAAAGAGGGTGAGTGACAATCTGTATATCACCTCAACCCCAGCAAAGAACTATTGTTTTTAAGAGAAAATTCGTTGCAATTGCAAATGTTCTACTTTTTTCGTAGCTATAATGTAATACTTTGTCTCTTAAATATTAAACACGTCAGTTAAATTTCGTTACTTATGGTCTTATATTACCAATTTTTGGTGTAGGTAAGTTAATATCAGTCTAAAAAGAATAAAATTAAATACTTAAGAAGAAACGCATTTAGTTAGAAATACACTCGTAAATAATTTATCCAGCAAATCAATTCTCTAGTCACTCCCAAACCGTTCTTGTGCAAATAAATTCAACAAATTGTGAAGTGGCTGTTCAATATTCTGTATCATAAATACTCATAGTAAGAAATTAATTATGAGCGTACCTAATCTTTCTTTGGTTTCGCTTCTATCAACTTGTTAAGATTTAAACACTATTCATGTTCGATCCGAATTTATAATCACGAGTCAAACTTGTTATTTCATGCGAAAAGGTTAAAGGCAATCTCTGAATCCTAAAAATATATGATATCTACTTTATCCTTTTTATGGAAAGTGCCTTAATTTCCAATTTAAATCCATAAAATTCAGAAAAAACAACTGAGAGCGAATGATTAGAAGGTAGAAGTTAAATAAAGGGAATCCTTTTAAAATCATACACAACTTCGAGCGATGACAGTTTTCCATATGCTGAACTCAGTCTTTACACAGGCAAAGGGAAGGAGATCGATCTCTGTATATAAACAGATTATTATAGCCGCACAGAAAACAAAAATATTGTTCCCTGGCAGAAGGATAACAAGTCGGTATCTTCTTTTTGCATAAAATTCTTCTGCTATTAAGTGGCCTAGTAAAATGTTTGTACACTTTTAAAGATGTTAAAAGCGGTAACCAATAGACCACATCATGGAAAAATCAATGAGCATTTGCTAACAAAAAAAAATAGACTAGGCAGGAAATAAATTTTTCATGTTTGTCTGCATAATATATTGTAATTAGCGCAAAGCAATTTTAGTGCTGTTAATTACAAGCAAATTATTATAAATAGTGATTAAGAACCTTCAATCTGTTGCGGAAAATCCATTTTAATTGCGTTGCTGATGTATTGTTGTTGTTGCTGTGTGATGAGTGCAAACTTTCTCAGCTATTTTCTTATATTTAAAGTAAGCAATTCACCATTCGAGCAGACATTCTGCACACCTTCAATTGAGTATTATAATTTGCACTGCACAAGACGTTACAACTACTTTTCGATACCCGAGAAAGTGGAAGAAACTGTCTGCACCCCCAACAGGAAAATGAGAGCAATTCCTTTCGACCACAAAGAATCGATCTGAGATCATTTGACAAGTAAAATTTATTGCTTTCGGAATTGACAACCAGAGGGACTTGAACATAACGAAAATGCTAGTAACTTCATTCGGTTAGTTGTTGACATTTACAAATTCGCTGAAGTTGTTTTGTTGTTCGAAAGGCATTTTAAGTGCGAAAAATGCCACCTACAATACAAAATGGTTCTGGTAATAGCGATAAAAGGCCTCCGAGGCCCACTGAAAAGAGGTAAGACATGTTTGATTTAGTTTATTTGCTAAGTTTAACTTGTTGGCGACTTTTCAGATCGGAGCTTATCACTCGCGTTAAATACTGCAATACCTTGCCCGATATCCCATTTGATCTAAAATTTTTGATGTACCCATTTGAAAACGATCGCTTTATACAGTATAATCCCACTTCACTTGAACGCAACTACAAATATGATGTTCTTTCTGAGCACGATCTGGGCGTGACCATTAACCTGATAAACCGCGACTTGTATCAAGCAGATCCCTATGCCCAGCTGGATCCAGCCGACGAAAAATTGCTTGAAGAAGACGTGCACACACCGCAAGACTCCCTTAGATCCCGGCAGCATTCGCGTAGCGTATCGTGGTTGCGCAAATCGGAATATATTTCCACGGAACAGACAAGATTTCAGCCGCAAAATATGGAAAAAGTTGAAGCGAAGGTTGGCTACAACGTTAAGAAGAGCTTGCGTGAGGAAACTCTATATCTTGATCGGGACGCTCAAATCACGGCAATTGAGAAAACATTTGAAGACTCGAAGAAAGAAATTACAAAGCATTACAGCAAGCCGAACGTCGTTCCAGAGGAGGTATATCCCGTGTTCCCCGACTTCAAGAACTGGAAGTATCCATGTGCTCAGGTTAGTTATTTATATATTACCTATGGGTATTTGAATTGAGTTGAGGGGACGCCACTATTCACGATTGTAAAGTTCACACTAAAAACAGCTCAGTTGGGCAATAAGCGGGAAATATCTTTCATTAACTAGGGATGATTAAAGATCACAACCGCAAATGGCATTTCTTCTCGACGCTTTCAAAGGATTTATTTTTAACTGAACTAAAAGGAATATTTAACGTGTAACCGAATTCTTGTGACTGGTCAAATACTAGACAACCACCTTAAATATCTAAAGACAATGAGAACAGTTGAAATTGATAAGTAGATTATAATTAACTCTTTCACTTCAGTCAACAAATATTTTAAGTACTTAATCATCATTTTTCTTTATCATACTCCAATACTTCTATTTAAAAAATTTCCACCTTCGCTTGTACGTTTAATTTGAAGTGCAGGTATTCTGTTCTGTAGTTGTTTTTTTCATTTATAATACAGCTTGGAAGACTTTAATATTTTCCTTGAGAAAAGCAATTTAGGCATCCAAATGAATATTTTCAGCGTCACTCCAATTCTTCGGGAACCCTTAGTTTTTCTAATCATTCTTTTTTTAAGTTGGACAGACGGGAAAAATCAACGGAAAAGGAAACTAAGATTTCAATTTAGCCCTGAATTGATTTCCTTCCTCTGTCGAACCTCAAGAAAGTATGCTTCAGAAAATGAAAAGTTCCGTAAACTATGAAGTGGTCCTAAAAATTTTCACATTATGTACTGCATATACTTTGGGGTTTTGGACTGATTTCGAAAAAAAATACAACACATAAATTGGACAATTTATTTTGGTATTTTTGAATTCCACAAATACAAGTTAGCCATAGGTTTTATTTATAGCATGCATTAGGAGTTTTCAGGATCACTTGTCTTAAATATGAGAACTATACAAATTAATTTAATTGTATATATGAATGAAGTTCATATGCTATTTACATTAAAGGAAAAGAGCTATCGCACTCATTTCAACGAAACTGTTGACAAAGGATTTTTTAGAAAACCACGTGAGAACTATTGTATTTAATTTAAATTATTTACGTGTTTATCCTTGAATATAAACGTAACATCGAGACTTGAGTTGTAATTATCTATTTATAATCAAAATAGCTATTGTTGAGTCAAACAATTTTTCAATTCTTTTTTCAAAGAAATTATTTAATATAAATTTCATGTAATTCTATTTTAGACTAGTTGCGATAATACAAGAACATTGATAATACTGCAAAGTTTCATCCGAATTTGAATGACAACGATTGTAATATAGTCGATTAATTTTATTAATCGTAACGTGGTAATGTATTATTATTAAACGCGATGAAATAATCAATAAATATAGATTATTGTGCCTATTTCACCAATCATTATCATCCCTGATTTTGAAAGCATAACTTTGCAAGGAAAATGCAAGGGTGGTTACAAAAGAATATATGTCCGCATGGACAGAAGAGAAATTCGGGCGTAGATGTTTAAACTAATTAGCTCACCATTCTGATATAAATAATTTCACTGTCCTTATGTTATATTTATGATATTATGTAATTTTTTCCTAGGTTATCTTCGACAGTGATCCAGCTCCCGTCGGAAAGAACGTACCAGCTCAGTTGGAGGAGATGTCTCAGGCTATGATTCGGGGTGTGATGGACGAAAGTGGTGAGCAGTTCGTAGCTTACTTCTTGCCAACAGAGGACACGCTTGAAAAACGACGCAGGGACTTCGCCAACAATACCCTTTATGAGGATGAGGAAGAATATGAGTATAAGATTGCTCGGGAGTATAACTGGAATGTAAAGAGTAAAGCCTCGAAAGGCTACGAAGAGAATTATTTCTTTGTGGTGCGGCCAGATGGTGTGTTTTACGACGAGTTAGAAACCAGGGTACGGCTCAGTAAGCGTAGACAAAAGATTGGACAACAGCCAAATAATACCAAGTTGGTTGTTAAGCACCGTCCATTGGATGCAAGCGAGCATCAAACACAACGCGAACGAGAAAAACAGCTTGAAGCGCCTGGTGATGAAGAAGACGAAGATGATTTAGAATTTGATCATGAAGTGGTCAATACTGAAGAAACCAAGAATGATGGCAACGAGGAGAAAGGCATTGAAGAGTTACAAAGAGAAAGAGATCTACAATCACGCTCTCGGTCACGGTCTAAGGCTAAATCACGATCTAGATCAAGATCAGGTTCACGATCTGTTTCCCGTTCACGATCTCGCTCTGTATCAAAATCACGTTCTTTCTCCAAAACTACTCCGCCCCGCGCATCGCATTCAAGATCGCGATCAGTTACACCAGCACATTCTCGTTCCAAATCTGGGTCAGCATCACGGACACCGTCTAAATCCCCATCAAGAAGCCGATCTGCCTCTAGATCACCAACTCGATCAAGAAGCCGATCTCATTCTGCGTCTAAGAGTCGAACCCCTTCGAGGTCTAAATCAAGGTCTAAATCACCAAGCCAATCTCCATCTCGGTCAGCTTCAAAGACACCACCGCGATCCCGCTCTCGATCCCATTCTCATTCTAAGTCTCGCTCTAGAACGCCCTCAGGTTCCCGATCCCGTTCAGCCTCTAAATCTCCATCTCGTTCGAGATCAAGGAGCGCTACTCCAAGTGGAAGTGGCTCAGCTAGCGGATCTGATTGAATCGTTGAAGATTTTTCGAGTTTTTGAAGAAATTTAATAAACCTTAAATACATTTCTGTTTATCTTATTGTACCCCCAAAAATCAATTTCATTGAGTTTAACATTTTCAGAACCATTGTTTTTTTAATTATATATAGTTTATCAAGAATATTAAACTTCCATGCAAAAGATCTCTCATACAGATACCACTTGCCGGTAGTTTTATTGCAGCTTCATTCCTTTATGTAAAATGTTTCAAACTCGATTTTTCCTTATTTAGTAAATTAGAGGGTCAAAGATCGCCGAAATCAGGTTATATAAGCAACCGTTATACATATTTATAATTTAATGCTATATACAGCTACAACTTTCCGCTTTCCAACGAAAACGGCTGGTTCTTTAAATAAAACTTTCGTAGGCAATTTTATGACCTACTATTTTCATAATCTCAAGTGACCTCCGAACTGATTTCAGTGACTTTTGACTTTGAATATATCCCAATGCATTAATGTTCGTTTTTCAACGATAGCCGAGGTTTAGACAAAAATTTAGCTCACGAAGAT
Source organism: Tolmerus cingulatus (assembly GCA_959613345.1). Lineage (NCBI taxonomy): Eukaryota > Metazoa > Arthropoda > Insecta > Diptera > Asilidae > Tolmerus > Tolmerus cingulatus. Next base: position 23,192,210 of record OY390709.1, on the reverse strand, counting down.
TTTTGTTGGAAAATTAATCCTAGGCTGGACTAATGCCTTTTAAAGCGGTTGTATTTTATTTTATCCTTTATTGCACTTTTAACTATGAGTGCTAAATTTAATAGAAGAGCTAAAAAGCAAAGATTTAAGAACAAAGATCTTTAAAAGTGAAAAAACTTTATTAAATAAGAGAAAACACAAGAAAAATATTAAATTGACGGCACAATAAGCGGAGAGATCACCACTGGAAGAAATCATAATTGTCGAAATCGTCAATTGGTAAGTCTGGAACTAAAGCAGAGGTTTATTAGAATTAGTGCATATTAGGGTATATGCCAGAAATAAACAATACTTACTGCTTGGGGGACTAAGTACGGATGGTTCTGCTACACACAACTCAGTCAGGATATCGTTTAGATGGCCAACAGACTTATATTTGTTCAAAATTTCTTTGCCAGGCCCTGCCATAAATTTAATTTTAGCTTAGTGTAGATTTTATATATTATTATAACGAGCATACTTTTCTTATGTATTAGCGAAAGGTCTTCCCCCAACTTCACCCATTCATCTTCTTTTTGTTTCTTTTTGTTCTCGATGCCTCGTTGCAACTTGGCCTTAAAATCGGACACACTCATTGAAGCATTCTCAAGCCAAATGCAATCCAGATCTGAAGCAGATACTTTTAAATTTGGTTTCTTTGTGAATAATAATTATTTACCTTCGGACTGCTCGTTATTTGTAGTTACCCTATATTTAACCGGCGCTAGTGCTTTGGCGGTATTCTTGTTTACGAATGGCGATGGAGTAAAGGGCTGCCGCTTAAATGGAGCCTTCGAAGGAGTATTGTGTATGACATTTTGCAGATCACCAAGAGCTTGTTTTGGTCTTAAATGCATCCTTCCAAATTCTGCATTGCTTTTGGTAGCGTGCGCTAAAAAATATAAATTATGGCTTTTTCTTAGTCCACTTATAAAAGGAGTTTACCTTGCTTCAAATTTTCTCGATCATTCTGTTGAGTCTGTTCAGCGTTAAATAAATGTGTTCCTGACGAAGACATCTTGGGATTGAGTCAAGTTTTCAATAAATGATATTTTCTCACTGCACATTCGTTAAATCCTATTTAACTGAAAAAAACTTTCGCACGGCTTCGTTCCGTTTCGAATTGAATTAAAATCAAAACAACGGTTGTTCAGCAGTCAGACTTCTTTTTTTTTTTTTGGTTTTCTGCGTTTATATGAAATATCAAAGCTGAGGCAAGTAGACGACACCACTGACATAAAATAATGGATTACTCTATTTGCCGGTATAAAGGTGGGATCCCAATGTATCCGTACCGTTCCGATCCGATCCGATACGGTTCGCTCTGTGGACATGTGGACATGTGGTTACAATTTGTCCGATCCGAATCGTCGTTTGACATTTGTCTGTGAAAGCGGCAAATTCAAAATGTCAACATGTTTGTAATTGCAATTTACACTTTTTCGGTGGAATAATTGTAATATAAAACCATTTAATTCAAAAATTTTTTGACATCTACCTAATGTACACAAAAATAATCCGGGTGACCGTTCTCATTTTCAGAAACTACCCTTAATTCGAACTCATCCTTAGAATGCAAAAACATGAACAACAAAAATAAATAAATAAATCTTCTTTCATCGTGTCTTATGCCATTATTTATACATCCTTGAAGTTTAATTTATCATAATAAAATAAAAAAATAATAAAATAATTTCTCTACAAATTTCATCGGAAGCAGAGTCGGTCCATTGTAGACCTATTAATTGCGGCAGTCCCACCTCTCAGACAACAAAAATTGTTTTTCAGGGAAAATGCACCTATGTTCGGGGCTAAGTAAATTAAATAATTCAAATTATAAAATAATGTGTGTGTTTAATAAACAAAATGACTCTCTTTTTTCTTTATTTTGTATTTTAGGAAGGTGAAAAACAATTGAAGAAATGAATATTTTTAAGTAATCTTAGTTGCGGCCATAAATGGAGGTACATGCAAAAAAGCAAATAAATGATTATTCATTTATTTCAATCAATTAGAATTTGAGTTATTAATTGAATTTACTAATTTTAAAAAAGCTTTTTCTCAGAAAAAGAGTTTAAAGCTTGAATTCAATACCCTTCTTTTTGCAGGCGACAGCTTGTCTATAAACCTATATAGCTTTTCCAATTTTATTCTGAAAAATGCATACAACAATAAAATTGATTTATTAAAAATTTGAGAATACATCCTTAAGTTAAACGAAAGGACAAAATGCTCACTTATTGAAATACGATTTATATCGCTAAAAAACCGGTTTAAGAAGTCAAAACTGATAATAACTTTTAGGGTTTTAATGTAATCCACACTTAATTTTAGTTGAGTTGTAGTAAAAAACATAATTGTGAATGGAATCCGCAAACATTTGTCACATTATAATAAAAAATAAAGTAAAAGAGATGTTTGCAAATTAGATCAATCAATGCCAAAATCTTAAGATCGTTGGTAAAACCAAAAGTGCAGACCCCTCAAGTGTTATATGTATGTATATACATATATATAGAGATGAAGAGGAAACGACCAGAATAGGCGAGTTTGTTTAGATAATTGTTTATAATAATTGAAGTATGAAAGGAATCATTTTGATAATCAATAGTTCGAAACATATACAAACAAAAATCAGGAAAATTGGTCAAGAATTGCGACTTGTAGCGTGTAATCACACATACGCACGTACGTGCATACGTACACACCAACGGACGGAGACGCAGGTTCTTTTTCAAAAGCAAATTGACGATTTAAAAAATATTTTTAAACATTTAAAATTGGTATCAATTGATAGAACAAGATCTCTTCTTTCCAGAAAGCTACATTAAATATTTATTTATTGCGAAATTGACTGCTATATGATTACTTTTATTGTTGAAAACTGAGGCTGGTGGGTTAGTCGATAATAGAGCACACACCCGCGGAGTGTGCAATATTATGTGAAAATCCAATACATGTACAATATGTATCTCTTATTCTCTCAAATGACTTCTTAATTCATTTAAAAGAATTAATTATTTATTAGTCATTTTTGTTTTAAATTTGTTGATAGTTTAGTATGTAATTAAATTTGAGAAATGGTCCAAAAATTGGGGTAATTATAATTATTTATTGTCTGGAACTTTTAAATTCTTAATTGATACTGTTGTCAATGCATTTCGATATGGCTTAGCGAGAAGTTTTTCCCAGAACGATAACAATTTGTTTAATTTTTTGTAAATTGTTTTTAATTTCGCACTTCGCGATTCATTACATTATTGTATTATACCAATGAGCTTGTTGAGTACTTGAAATGGGAGATTGTTTCTAGTTTTCCAAAAAATATTATGTAAGCTTGTTTTTTAACAAAACTTTTTTTAGCGGTGAGATGCAGTTAGATTTTTCAAAAAATCGATTTTTGTAAATTTTCTTCATTTATGATGTTTCGAAAATATTCTTTGATAATTTCGAGCTAACCCGATTAATAGTTTTCGAGAAATATTACAATTACTGAAGTGGTCTCGCACCCAATGGCTTAATAGCGAAAAACTTTGAATGCGTTTTTCTCAAAACTATGTCTTTCTACTATTTCAAAAACCATTCGATGGATTTTATTGAAATTTGTATAGCTTGTTAATAGCATTAAAAACTAGTCTTTGACCGACGGATTCTCATTTGTGTTAAAATGCCTATTTGTTTTCAACAATTACCTAATGGTCGTAAATCCGGAAAAAAACTGTCAAAAAATGCCATTTTATTAATTTAAAAGAAAAGTTGAAAAATCTTCGATTAAAGACTAGATTTATTATTAAACTAATGATTTTTAATTGTTTCATTGATTTGAGATGATTCAGTGGGATGTGGTAATGGTCACCGCGGAGTACTACTTTCGGAAGGGGGTCCAAAAAAGTTGGCGATATTTGCATAAATTATTAATATTTCTTTTTAAATTTGTGGAAGTCAAATTGAGACATGACATAACAACTCTGTGTGTTTAGTTTTATTTAATAAACTTAATTATTATGAATAAAAATTATTCAAAATACTATCTACTTTTTTACGCATTTGACTGCATCTCACCCCTTAAAGCAGATAATAATGACTTAAAACAACTTAATAATATGTATGTGAAGGTAAACCGAGTTTAAAGAAGTAATATCTAAAAATATCAAGAGCACACAATTTCAAGATCAAGTTTTAATTAATTCTCATGCATAACAAGCGATGCGGGTATAATCACTTTTAAACATTTCAAAAAAACTTTACGCCCTGCTGATTGCTTTTGCTTAGCGGAAACAAGTGCATTACGGTAATTTTTCATGTTATCATGAGCGGGGGAGTTATGGGTAATTTTCCGATAGACAAACGCTTCCATTAGCTTAACGAACTTAAACTAGCTAGGAGGCATATGCAAAAATAAAAGTATTAATATGTAAAAAGAGTGACAAAAATCTGAAGCACCTGTTCAATCGTTACACGCTCATTTCAATTTACTTTCAATTACATGAAGCGCTGACGTAGTTAATCCATGTAGAGATAATCCGAAGTGCAGTCCATTAAAACTGATTACATTAGGGCTGATAACGCAGTCTGGGTATCGTGCAGGTCTTGTATATAAGCAGATCTCGAGACACGCCTCTGCGGTTCGATCGACAAACGAAACGATACTTTCGAAATTGTAAATTAAGAAACGAAATTTTAAAAAATCTACGAATGGCGTCCTATCTATTTTTGGTATTTGGCTTCATTCTAACTCTATCCCTTCCTTCCACACATGGGGTGGAGGAGGCCAGATCAACTCCTGCTGCAGAGGAGTCTACGCCCACAAACCTTGGTGCCGGCACTTATTTCCCTAAACCCAACGAGGCATTACCCAAAATCTGTAAACGATACTAAAGTGAGTGAAATATTGTTATAATTAAAGCGGAAATTATTTTGCAGTACGTTACTTCAACAAAGCCTTGCTTGTCTACCGGAGAAGGCCGTGTATTAATTTGGGAGATGAAGGATGCGTGAATGGCTACATTCCCGGCGCAGGATCCGATGGAGGCTACTTGAATGGCGGGCAAAATCCAGGAAAATGAACACCTCTTTAGTTCAAATGTGAATGACGAAAGCTTAAATAAATCATAATTCTAAACAAATGTATTAATCTAACTGTTTACAAACGCAGCACTTATTTATGTTGTTCTAAAACGCCAGTCTTCAGTAACGGTAAATTCAAAAACAAATATACTAAATTATGGTTCAGAAGACACTAAATAAAAAGTTAAAGTTCGTTTCCCATATATCCCCATGTTTTGGATAGTTAAAAGATGTAAAGTACAAGTGTTAATCGCCAAGCAAATTAAATTAACTTAATCATTCGCTGACTTATATTTTCTAATGTTTATACATTTTTTATCTTTGTCCTTAAAAGTATTTATTTTTATCAAAATTAGTACTTTCGGTGGAGGGAGAGATATAATTTAATAAGTAACATGTTTTGTAAATATGTAATTAAAAAAATCAACAAACAGCTCGACTAAAATAACAAAATACGCATAAATTGGAAATTGGTGTAAAGCATTTTCGACCCTTAACTCTTGTCCATAAAATGTTACAGAATTTTGGCCAAACCTTGCACTTTGAATAGAACCAAAAGGGAAGGGGTACTTATCCCATAATAAGGAATATGATTAAGGAAGGAATTTACAATTATTATGTTTTCTTAAACCGTTTTCTAAATTATGCCCCGTATTCTAGATTTTGTTCAGAATTTCTCGAAATTGCTTTCAGGGTGATATCTTGGTCGAAACAAAATTAATCGAAAATGGCCACTCTGGAATTGCATATTTCGAAAAAGGGGCGTAATTTTTAAAAACGGTCACGTACAACATTTTTTAAATTATTGATCATTAATCAGCCTTTTTCTTTCTACTGGTGGGAGTACAAAGGCCTTCTCCAGGTCGTGTCTTCATATTAGATCTTTTTCACATCGATGAAATTAGCTTTGCTTTTTTGACTATGTGATCCAGATCAGATTTCACAACAGATTACTTATTGAATTTAAATTTAAGTATAGTTGTTCTTAGCAAAACTTTTTAATTTTGGTAAAAAAGCATCAAATTGCATTAACTTCTGTCTACGCTGCAATGGATTCTTTTTCTGAAGAAACGTTGCAGTTGGCTTTATTATATCTCAAAATTTTTTATTGTTGTGTGATTGCGAGATTTAGTCTTACTTTTGCCAGAAATGCTTCAATGACTGCAACTATTTTAGCCAATAGCCGCTCTTTCCCTTTCAGTTTTTGTTGGTTTAATATAGACGATTACCCATGAGTGAAGAACGAAAGCAACGGACTATGCGTATTAAATAGTTGTGGAATGGCGGTGCTAAAAAAGTAATTTTAGTACATTAAATACCCTTATTAACTAATACATTGTGCTGTAACTTGAGACCTAAAGTCCCGGTTAACTATTCCATACATTCAGGATCGTAGCAAAAATAGGAAAAATTATTAACAATTTACACACGTTCATGTTCCCCATCATGCTTTGCATGAATTACGTATGTACTATCAAAGAATACATTATAGTAATAAATTTTAATAATTTACTTTCGCCATTGAATAAAATAGTTAAAAAAATTGTCATTGTTTTATTCCTCCAGGAATAATTTTTGTTTCAGTGACCTAGGAAATGAGTTATTTCCCGAAAATCTAGGCCATCACTTAATTGTAGATTCAGGTGAACTAGAACGACACGGTGGAAATGAATGATATACGAATACAACTAAATTTGTGTCAAGCCGAAATTTATGCCCATTTAGAGTTCCACGCTGCAAACGCCTGTTTACTTTACAGGTGAGTGTTTTCCAATTATTAACTGCTTTACAGTAGAAAATGTACACGTTGACCAGACTGCCCGGGCGTGTCACGGACTAGTCGGCAGGGCTCATACGAAGACATGCAAATTCCAGTCTATATGGATTTTTTCTGTTTTTTGTTTTTGTTTTTAAGAATTAGCAAATTCATAGTACTTTCCAAGCAAGAGGTTTACAAACTCTTGTAATTTTTATATTTTCCGAAAAATATTATCGTCACGTGTATGGAGGAAGATATCTACAATTCTTTTGGTCAAATATGCTACATTAAATAAAAATAAATACGCTATAGTAATAAATATCAACCTGTCGAGCTAACCCTGATAATCTACTCTTTGTACTATTGGTGTTCCAGTCATTATTCATTTTCTGTTTTTTTATCCAATTGCAATAATAATGTTATGTTTTTTGAAAGCATATCTGTATACATAAATATTTTCTATGCTTTATCTTTTTGTAAAACATCTGTCAAAGTTCCTTTCATTGCTCTCGGTCAAAGACGCCGGTAAAAATAATTTTAAGGAGGGTTATGCATTAAAAATGTAAAGTAATTTATTAATTTTCATATCAATATTGATAAAATGTGAAATATGAATTTATGTATCATTATACTTAATTTTGTGAAACCCCTCTTGAAATTGCCTTAATTGTGGCGCCTGTACCTTTCTAATACGAAATTGCGAGAACTCAACATAAGTGACTTTGGTACGCTTGACAAGTCATATCGCGCTTCCTTACGTTCATGTTATAAGGGTAATTTCTAGACCAGAAAAGGTTTGATGAATTTTGATGATTTAAATTTTCTTAATATCCAGTGTTTTACTATTAATTATTTTATCCATATATTTACATATGTACATAATTCCCTTTAATATACATATGTGTTTGTCCTTGACTCCTGATATCACCATTAATTGTAATTATTGGATTACTTATAGTCCACGCAAAAGGGTTTTGTCATTATTTTAATTAATTTATTTATTTTGGGATAAAACTTCTCCAAATTTAAAAGGAAAACACATCTTTGTTTTCAATATTTCAAATTAAAAGAGCTATTTATGGATGCATTATTGAATATATGTGTGTTGGTAGATAACATTGCCTTTTCCAGTAATTTAATGTTGGCTTTATGATTATATTGGCTTCTTTAACACTTTTCGTAATAAGGTGGACTACAATTCGTCATTTTTGGTCCAATGTGTTTTAAATTAAAAAAAATCATTGTTGGATGGTGGATTTGACATTATTGTTGAAATGTTATTTCATTCAGTTTTGTTAATTATGACTAATTTGCTTGTGAAGATTTTTGTAATGAGTTCACAAAACCCTTGCTTTCTTTTTTTAGTGTGACTAAACATATGGAGACTGATTGTGAGTCTAAATTTACCAGCAGCGGCAGAAATATTTTTGTATATATCGTTTATGCATACATACTGTATGTATATATGTTTTATGGAATTAAAAAGTATTTGTTTTTTCATAACTTTATACATACCTACAATAGTACATTGAAAATAAATTTTAATTAAAATCGCAGCTCCATACTTGCATAATTTCCAAGAAAAACATTTTTTCGACAAAAACCAAATAAAAGATGTAGAGATTTTACTTGTTCACTTTTCCATGAAAACGCTATACAAAAAATGTTGCATGCAAATATCTTAAAATGGGATAGCTGGGGTGGTGTTTTATACCCCCTTTACTGACTGGGTGCAATTGCAGCTAGTGACCAGTGGTCACTGGACAGTGCATAAGCTACGTTCTAAGAGTTTGTGAAGGAATGTATGTGGAATTTATAAGTTTTATACAATTTTACTCAATCACGCGACTCTTCTGATAAAGTCACTCGTCTTAAGTGCTTTTAACGAACATGCGCTTTGACCCGCACTCAGTTGGTCCATTTTTCGCAGCATTCGCTTCTCTGTATCCTTCGGAAGCTCCTCTGAAAACTCGTACAGGACTGTGAATGTCGGACACTCGGTATATTTTATTTTTAAACCAAATATTCTCGGATCATGTAATTTTATTGGAAGTTTCGACATCCAGAGAAAAGTGAAGAGCAATACTATTACCTCTTGGATTTAATTTAAGTATACGGGAGTGAATTAAAAAGAAACTAGAGCCATGAGGGGCGAAGAAACCTATCGGCGAGTTACACGCGAAAAATTAGTTATTCGTGGAAATACGGCCATTCGCACCGTGGACTCGACAACATCGTTTCTGCCAATTGTTGAAAGGTTCGTGTTGTTTTGATATTTTTTTTTTGCGCCTCAAATGCGACAAGAATCTAACATTGTACATGATATACATACATACGTATTTACCTAGTTGGAAACATGACAGCTTCATACTTATTTTGGGGCTGTAATATACGATGATGGTACTCGAAATTAAATGAATCTCTTTTCTTAAAGTTATGTATAATGTGGATAGAGACACTTAAGGCACGTTCAGGTTGAAATTTCCACTATGGCATGAAAATACTTTTCTGTAGCCTACTGACCCTATTAATGAAAGCTGTGTTTTCTTTTCGTGGATAATTATAATTTTATTCATTCTGCTATTAATTCTAATGATATTCAAGCGATTAAAAGTGTCTGAATTATTATATTATTTATTATATGTATTTATCTATTAAGATATGTATTAGTATATATATACATATTTATATAAATTAAACTAACTTATTATTTTATGGAAAATCTAAATCTACGACAAAAAAATTGGGACTCTAATTTTAGTGCATACAGATATCTCTAATGAAAATATGTGAAGTTAAATAAAATAAACACCCGGTAGGGAACCAAAACATAATGGACTCTCTAAGGATTACCATTAATAAAATCTAATAACATTTCGTGAAACAAATTGAAATATTTTTATTCAGACAGCATTATGTATGTATACTATAAGGTCGAATACCACAAACAATATTCCTGCTCACCATTTACTGCCAGTTGCAGAATAAACATGTCATATGACCTACACGAGCCAACCCTTCACTATCCTTGCTCCATTCATTTCACATAATTGCGAAGTATTTAAGACAACAAAAATTAGCTGTATGTAGGTACTTCATTCAAATTTGTTTTAACAAATTTTAATAACGCATACAATTCGAAAAAAAAATGTACTTTCCACAATTATTTTTGTTAATAATGGCCTTGCAATAACAATATAAAAATGGACATTACGTGTAAACTGCCATTGGGCATAATGCTCCACTAATATAATTTTATTATTGTAGACTATCGGGATCGGAAAACGACATGTTTAACTTAAGTCAACGTTTATTTACTTTAATTTCAATATACATTCGTAATGAACAGAACTTGAAAACAGCAAAAACGATATTTCTCTACTATTTTTTTAAAGCGTAAAAACTAGCGATGTACTGAATCTTAAACGACTGCGATATGCTCTATCATCCAATAAGCAATTTATAGTTTTTTATTTAATTTTTATTTTCAAGAGGCGGTGCCAATTAGCTTCTCTAGGAGCTCCTTATTGAATTGCACTTAAACATATTCAGCAGAGTCAATTTCAATTAAAACAGATGGCTTTCAATCATCCCTCTGCTTTGGTTGAATCTTTCCTGTTCGAATGCCTTGATTCTAGATTTGATTCCCTTATTCGTGCATGGCTATAGAATTCTATTCTTTTGATATGCATAAGCTAGAAGATAGTAGACAGTCCAATCTCGATATAAGAGCTTTCAGCAAGGGTAAAAGCAATCACATTTTATATGCATGCATATGTATTTGCATGTAATGCATGAATAGGGCAATCGGGTGAAAGAATATCCCTATATTTTGTAAAGATTTTAATTTGGTATCGAGTGGCGCTCTTTGGTCAGGTTTTTGTTTTGTTGAGTGCAACTGAAGAGTTTCTAGATTGAATATGAACCGATGTCACCAATGTCAGACAATTCCAGTATTACGGGGTAGTTTTATTTTAACAAGCTCAGCCTTAAAGAATTTCCGTCCATGGTACATGTTCAACATAAAATACAATTGCTGTAGAAGCGAACAGTTTTCATTCAACAATCGAATAGAAATATTATTTTTAATTTTCCGTTTTGCAGTGCTCTTTGAAATTTGGATTTGAATAGGAATTGTAATTAATAAGGCAATCCATAAAAGTGGCTCAAAGTTTTCCTCTTTTCCATTATAGGCTTCAAGTAGGAACAACTTTTATTAAATTTTTCTTCTCACTTTATGTTTTACGATAGTAAGGAATCTCACATTAAGACATATCTACATAGCATTTTCTTTAGGTTAGATTTAGAGCCTGGTCCGATTTTTCGTTGTACTTATTATAATACAGCCACATACAGGAATAATTATTAAATTCTGATGCGAAATGTTAACGCCTCAAATGATCCGGACTGGTATAGGCTGTAAAATTAGATGAAACTATCGGATTAAAACATGTATAATGAACTTAAATATGTTAAAAACGAAAAAATTAGGGGCTGTATAGATTCAAACAGGGTATTTTGTATAAGGGTTATAAAAATGTTTTGTTTTTAAAACCGAGAAGTAAAGACAAATAACAACATTTTTGTTATATGTAATATAGTATATACCTATGTAATTTTTATGATATTTTTTTTAATTTGTTTAATCATAGTTAATTACTAACTTGAAATGTGTGCTCATAACATGATTGTAACGAAAGCTAAATCTTTTTCTAGAAGTACCACAATTCCATAGTTCTACTAAGTAAGCATATTGAGCGTTCGCTACTTGTGATTCTCATTCATTATCAATTGCATGAAGTAATTAATTAATGAGAAAACATGAAAAATTCATTGAAAATTTCAGAAAGTGGTATTTTAACAAAATAAGTATAAAGGTTCAGACTATTATTTGAGCTTTGTACATACATAACAACCTACAAAAATTCTTTATCTAGTAACGACATTTCAATATTTTCAATATTTTGTATTTAGTACTCTACAAAACCAATATTACTTATTTGATTTATCGATGATGATCATGCAATTGGAAGTTTTCTTTTAAGTTCTTTCTAGAAATCTGCTAATGAGTTTGCTGGAAAAGTCCGAATATACTTTAAAATGTTATGTAGGCGGGAATTGTTCTACTGGAATAAATGCTTCTTCTTGGATAAATGGTAGCGTATTCCATGTAAAAATACGAGTATCAATGCATCTTTCTACTGCTATTCTATCTATATATCTGGACTACATAACTGTTTTTTCCATAGTCCTAGAGTAATATCTGTAACTTCGTGCAGCAACAAATAATTTCAAATTGGGATATATAAGAGCTTATCATAAAATATGATTCTTAGAGTGTTTTAAGGTGATATCTCAGTTTTACGAAGCTAAGTTAAGAAAACGCTTATAATCAGACATTGAATTTCTGGGATGGGATACAATTCGTCGCGGATAAAATAAGTTTTAAAAATTGCTTTGCTAAGGAAACTTGATAATATTATTCTCCAGTCGTCAAATGGTCGAAAAAGAAGTGTTGCAAATTGAACCAAACTTTTCCACACTAATAGTAAATTTAAGGTCATGTAAATATAAAAATCGTTTTTTATGAATTATAAAAGTATATACCGTTAACTGCAGGTTATGGTAAAAATATAGATAACTAGAGTAAATTAAAAATGTATGGACTTTCTTCCTTTTATTTGAAATAATCCTTCTGCATTTATGAGGAACGAATAGCGATTTTGCTTACTTACTAATTGCGGCTTTGAAAATTATATAAAGTTAAAAAATACTTACTCAAAATTAATATACATTATATACAAATACAGATTTGTACAGGTATAGATGATTTTTGGTTTTCTTGATGAAACATGCGACCTCTTATAATGAACGGAAATAAAAGAACGCACGAAAGTAACCTTATTCAACCCCGATTTACCTAAAATGCCTACAACGACCTGTCGTGCCAAATAATGCTAATGTTTCCTTATGACCTCCCACCCCACTGTACCTACATAATACCACAGGATTTTTCTTCACCTTTACCCTTTACCTCCTTTGAGCCAAAACGGAGACGAATGTCCCCATGGGGATATGAAACTTACGCTAATTTCGACTTCTAAATCGAAACGCTTCGCCCCACGTACATTGACCACTAAAAAACTGCCCATCGAAACACGGCCAACCTAACCCCCCATCGCAGCCTGTTATGAATAATTTTCTCCTGGCTCACAAATAGTTCCCACTTCCTCTACGTGTCCGCCACGGTGGCCCCAAGTCGGCAAAGGGCATCACTTTTTCTAGCCGCTGACCAGTGGTCAGTTGGTAATCGACTGCCACCTAGAATGGACGCGAAATAATTTAATCCGCTCGCTGGTGCTGTGTTAACTTTGCTCAAAACGCGTTTTATTTTCTTTGAACATTTTGTAATTGTGTTAAGTGCTTATTGCAAGACTGAGGGTGCCCAACAAGGGAAAAAGTGTGCTTAAATTTCTTTAATGTGAATATGTTCACATCAAATCAGCAGCACTGGTACGGCGGTGGCGTAAATAATCACACCAACAATAATGGCAATGGATTGTTCCGAAACTCCAGAGGAGTTTCAAACTCTAATCCATCACTGGATCGCCAGTCTGACGTGCATGTGGAGTATGAGGTTGCGGTTCCGATAGTGCCATCCTTTAGACATACGCCATACCACTCTCTATGGGATCTTCATCAATGGTAAACCCCAACTGAATTATGTTTTGAATTTTTTTCTATGTAATTTCAATGGAAGTGGGTCTGAGGGACAAAACAGTAATTACAGCCGGTATTTCTATGACCAATTGAATGGAAAGAGCGTAATAATACATTTGGTGTGCAGGACAGGATAAAGATATTAAAAGCAGTATTGATTTAAGTAGTCTGTTAAAGAAAACATTTATGCAGACGTATAAAAACACAAAGCTATATTTACCATCGGCATCTACACGTTTATATCAATACAAGCCCGCAATTTGCAATTCAACAAAGCAGCAAAATAGTCCGACCGAAGATGCGCTCGCTCGTATGTATTATAATAAATTCAGGATTGAGCTTGTCTGCTTAGTTATTTTTTCCACCTCAACAATTCAACCGATCGAAATTAAATTTGAAGGTATATAGCCTATACCATGGGATAAACATATGCTATAGTAGTATTAGTAGGGAACTTGAGAATTATCATATTTAAGTAATATAATAGATAGGTTAGAAACGCTGAGAGTAGAAAACGTAGTCATTGTAGAGTGCATAGGTTCGATATTATTCCTTCCGATTACAAAAAGAAATGATCGAGAAAGGTTATCTTTCTGGTTCAATTAAGTTTATAAACTTTTCATTACAAAACCAATACCAAAGAAAAAAGTAAAAGGAAATAAAAGAGAACCCATTTGCTCACAAAGAAACATGTCCATATCATATCAAGAAGAGTAAATAAATAGTTTCTTTAAGTATTATTAATTTCTACAATACTCCCCACTTATTGTTTGATTTCCAATGAATGTTTTACTATTATTACGTCAAGGCTGATCGTAGTACAATTTTCAGGAATACAAAGGAATTCAGTTTTAGAGTCATACGAAATGTGAAACTCAACGCAACGACAATGTTTTTCATCAAAATAATAATTCTGAAATAGGTTCAAAAACTCTATAGACCGGTAGTCCGGGACTAAAAGTCCACGGGGCGAACGGAAAAATAAAATTAAACTATTAAGATAATAAAATCTACAAGTCATTCATTATTTCCTTTTCAATATTATTTTTTTTTATAATTAACAAGATTAAACTTTGTATAAACGTAACGCTCTCAAAATTGAAGATCATACGCCCGAGTACGATTCAAAAATACAATTTTATCTGTGGTGCACTATCTCTATTCAATTTGTTTTGGACCGAGATCATATAATGCCCTGTTCTTCAAAGTAAATAACTTCTCGTCAGGAATCCGGTTTAAAAGTGATTTGTAACTGTGACAAATTATTCACAATTTGAGTGATTTATTAATAATCTTTACGTAGGCAATAATAATTTTTAATGTCACATAATGTCTTTATTTTTGCGTAGTGAGATGATTGTCGAAATCTTGCACGCATTAGGGAAGAATCCCAGCGCCAATAGAAAGATTAAAACAAAGAAATAGGGCACATGAAACAAAGAAGACGCTAAAATATACGGACTAATCCTATATTAGACCACAATAAGAACCATTAGTGAACTCCGATATTCCCTCTCTACGACCATAGTTTTGTCAATTATTGAAAGCAAGATGTTCGTAATTCAGTAGGAGCCTTGTCAACTGGATAATATCATTAAAACTTTTATATCAAGAACGTAGTCTTGAAGATTCGATAAAAAGATTTCGGATTATCAAAGGATCGAAACTTTCCACATTTCCAAAAGCTTAAAGTGTAATATAGCAAACCTGAGTATCATTCGTATTCATAAATTTTCCAGAACTGCATGGACTCTAAGATGGAAAATAGATATCATGTGAGAAATGTAAATCTTATGATACAGAAAAACTTCTATTGTAGACTAATGTATAAAGCATTAAATGCTTCAAAATAAATGTTCAATTGATTATATCTTATTACACCTTAAAACCGGATGATGACCTTTTCATATAATATAACCGCGTGCGAGAAAACCCTTTATAACGTATTTTGATATATCCTTGAGTTGCAATAGATTCAAATTACTGCATTTCAAGAAAATATTTTTCGGCCAGAACATTTCTTTACGTATCATATTTGATTTTAATAGCAATTCAGCAACAACATTTGTAGCGTTTGATTTATTAAAACATAAGTCTACAGCTAGAGCATTTTGTTTAGGTAAGTTAGGGATGATTTTTGGTTACAGTTGTGCGAAACGTTCGAGTTATTTTAGGAGCAGTTCCAATTTAAGAACATCGAATTTAAAATATGGCAAATTGTTATCAGAAAAAACGATGGGAAATCTGGGTATAAGGCAATTTGTATATTTTTTTTTTCACAACAATTTTGTGTTTCTTATTTTATAGACATTAAACAATAATTAATAACTACGTACAAAATATAGGGGTTTTTAAATTTTTTTTACAAAGCTAGGACACATTTTAGTTGGGCCGGATCCTCTGAATTTAAACTTTCCGTTTCTGCAATAGTAAGACATTTTATTTTGGACAAAAAATTAACTGGTTTATACATACATTAGGAAAGATTGAGAGTTTCGATACATTTTTATAATGGGCTTAGGTATCCATCTTGACACGCGCAATCCAACGAGCGCTGAAAAAAGAGATGTATGTATATAATTGAAGTTTATAAATAGTACTAAAACACAAACAAGACCTTCAACAAAGCAAATTTAATTATTGCATAGTAAGAAAGTGAGTTGATGATGTTAAATTAAAAGTAACTTTTTCCCCATAATTCAAAACAAATGCATTGCTCATATAGAGACAATTATAAACTAAATTTTTGAGAAATTAACTGCGCTGTAAAATTGATAATAAATTTTTCCTACGATAAGTGAAGTTAAACCGGAATATATTCTGCAAAACCCGTTTTCATTCCGCTAAATAACAAGACGACGACTTATTTCAATATATTTTAAAATAGAATTCTTAATTTGGAGCGCCGTTTTCTTAGCTTAATAAGTTAAATCACAACAAAAGTTTTTATATTTTGACTGGGCTTTTGCAAAGTTAAAAAGTAAAATAGGTTGGTTTTTTCCATTTATTATAAATTGTTTGAAAATGCTATGTAGGTACATATTCCACTGAAAGGTTAATACTCTACATTTGAAAAACTTATACCTCCAAATGATTCAAATCGAAATATAAAAAACAATAACTCTTTTATAGTGAGAAACTTTAAAATGGTAAAAGGCGCCACTTCGCTGCAGGACATATAGCACTCGTGAAACTCAAATGCTCGACATAAAAACAGAAAAGGCATCTCTTTAATTACTTATAGGCATAACGAACAGCGGCCTCATCATACAATGTAAGCGGCTGAACAGTCTAAGAAAAAATCATAAAAATTGCTTATAAACATATGCTGCCGGCAAAACGAATATATGAAATGACCCTTAGTAAAACTGCTTGTCCGAAACATGAAAAAGTAATAATTGTTTTAAGGTATTACCGGCTAACTGAATATTAAACCTCGTTTAGGCTTGCAATAGAATTCAACAATGCTCTACTTTGACTGGTAAATATGGTACATAGTATAAATTCGTGCTTTTTGAAAACCGTATGTTTATTAGGCAATCTCATAAAACAGAGTTATAATTAGCGCCAAGAAAGTTTGTACATAGTATTATTAAATTCATTAAAATCCGCCCGACACCAAACTAAGTAGCAATAATAGTCTCTTGGTTCATTAGGCACATGCTCCCAAAAGGAGTTAATAATTCCAGAATTGGACAGCACTACGTGCCTGTTGGTCTACTGAAGCACGTTACTTCGCAATTAGTGGCACAAGCCACCCTCTTTGAAATACCCCAAATTTATCACTGACCTAAATCTTATCAATCGTGGCCAGCACCCTCCACGGCGCGTATGTTCAAATTTTTTTCCTCTTACTTTCAATTTCCAAGTTTTTGGAGGTTTTGGAAAACGTTTCGCGTTCATGGGAAAGTCCACTCCATCGAGGGCATTGGCCCGGCGGCACTTGAAGGAGTCAACAACCCGACGGAGGTGTTCACTTCCCGGAAAAATTCGATTGGAAAATTACAAAAGTTCTTTCACCTGGGTGAATCTAAATGTAAAGCATTATGATTTGTGCGCAGAGATAAAAAAGTAAAAGTGAGTATTCGTAACGAAATATTTACCATCAAACCCTGGTCAATGCCTCCCTATTCCAGGTGTTTCCCATTTTATTGATTACGAGTACTTCAGGGCTGGAGGACAATGCCCTTAACTTTGAAAACACAAACTACCCATACGCGTGTGACGGCTAGTTCTATTAGATAACATCGTCTATGCGCTGCATGTTCACAAATCGGTTAATTGCAAAATTTGTAGACAATGTTTGAATTCCAGATGTCCTCAAGAATCATGCAAACTGGCGAAACTTCCAAGGTTTAACTAATATGTACATTTATACTTGCACATTCAATGAACTTATTTGCATGCGATGTACTTTAAACCTCAAATCTTTTGGTGTTACTGAAATATTTGTTAGTTCTAACATTGCTGTTGCGAGTTAGGGTGAGCCTAGGAGATATTTTACAAATTATCTGAAACTGGCATTGCAAATTCTATAAGTAATTTAATATTCAGTTGTAGTCCATAAATACAATTCTCTATTTGAAACCACGAGAATAAAGTTTTAGATTACGGATGTGGCGAAATAGCTGTAAATTACTTTATTTCTACTTATGAACTGATGCACTTGCAAAAATTTAAAATGCTTAATCAAGAAAGAGGAAACCAATTTGTATTAAAAGTTTACTAATGGACATAATAGAATATTTTATTGTTATTGTCCAAAATTTCCTCTTCTTACTCCATTTAATCCTATATGCTACTACCTTATATAGAAAAATGGGAATAAAAGTATAAATAATCAGAAATAAACTAAAAAAAAGGATTTTGTCGCGAAAATCAACAATTATTTATTTTTTTGACCTTATAAAGAGTATTTTGTTAAATTCTGAACAGGGGGGCCAGTTTCAGCTCACATACCTAAGTAAAGCCTTATTACCTTAAGGCATGAGCAAACTGACGATTGGAAAAATATCATCCCTTTGGTTGGTTTGGAAATGTATTATGTATATATTTAACCCTTTTACTATAAGAGGTAAACAATTTTGGTATGATTGACAAATATTGCTTACAAGTCGTGTCGTTCAATATCGAACTATTCTGATATTTCTACGAAAAGATAGTTAGGTAGAGATTTATCAGAAGAAATGACTAAAATTTTGAATCCTGTTTAAAATCACTTTTTTGTTTTGCTTTGAAATAACTAATAAAGCGTTTATATAAAATGTACAGCCGAATTTTTTTGCCACAGACAATTTTTACGTATTTACTTCTTAGTTTTCAAAAAAATTATCGGTCCGTCTTTTGGGATTTGACTCTATTCACTTGGGCTAAAGTCCATATTATAAATTTAATATTGAATTTATCATTTTCCTATATATCGAGTAATTGCCTGTACTTTTTTTTATGTCTCTAAATATCTGACATAATTGTAGAAAATGAAATAATTTCTATTGATAAGTTGATTTTACTGTAACCCTTTACGAAATCAGCAAAATCAATAGTCGCAGGGCGACAATGAATCCCAGAGGTACAACCGATTAAACGCTTCTTAAAAAATTTAAAACCATTTTAAAATTAAAATAATTAAATTGACTGCCATCGGAATTAGGCGATTATGCACATACATACCAATAATTTTTTTTAGCGACATCTTGAAACACTAAATATATTAAATCAAACCACAACTGTTCGCACAGACAAATTTGCTGAAACTAATGTGGAGGAATGAAAATTACGCTTTGTTTTTTTTCGAGGGCTACTTTGCTTGGTTGAAATACTTTGACTATGCATCGTACCTAATAACTATTTGCAATATTAGATAGTTTTGTAATTTATATAAAGTTTTTTAGTGAAATACTGGAAATTTAAATTTCTTTTACCAAATAATGTAAACTGAGAAAAAATAGACGGGAAAATAATAATAATATCGTAACCATACACATATATGCAGTTTTTATTTTATTCAACATTCGAGATGTGTTCTAAGGCTAAAGGTAGGATCGCAATGTAGACGCGCCATTCCGATCCGATCCGGTTTGCTCCGTTTCGAACCGACGGATATATGGGCCGTATTCAGAAATGCATTCCGGAACCAGAACGAGGAATTACTTGGAACCACCCGGGTTGAGACACATTTCTGAACAGTTGACACTTCTATGTAAGTAGTGGTAATTGCCACAGGGAATTGTCAGTTATAAGGGAATTTGCCGCTGGTAAACAACTCTGAGTCATCAGTAATTTTATGAATTTCCTTCTTTCAAACAGATTCACTGGAGACTCCGGAACAAATCAATAGTAAAGAATATAACCAAAATCAACAACCAATATCATTGTTTCATGCGTATTTTTAACTTATGCGTTTTGTTTTTTTATAAATATTTTTGATACCTTAAAGGCTGTGCTAAGTAATTGTGAGGCTATGACAAAAAACGCAAATATTTTTGAAAACCTATTTATTAGTGGTTTTGCAATATGTATTTAAAATATATTTTAATTTAATATTTATAAAATGTCTTTAAAATAGAAGTTGAAACTCTTTTTCGATCTGCTTGATTCTGGATCATCAAATTCCTGTAAATTCTGTGACGTTATGCTTTCCGTCGTTCCGAAAAAAGTTGACATTTGCTCAACTCGTCCGTTCCGGTCCGCTCATTGTGTCCACTTCCATAGCACTACGTGTGTTCAACTTTGACAGCTCGTCGGAACGGATCGGATCGGATACATTGAGATCCCAGCTTTAATCCTTCATTAACGACATTAAATGCAAAAGTTGTCAAACAATTGGTAATTTTTAAAAAAAAATACTAAAGCCCAAAGATAATTTAATGATAATCCAGAAAAGCTAAAGATCACCTCAATAACATTTTGTCTTTGTCGAGATTTGAATACATACATACATCTGTACATACATGTATTAAAAATTAATATTTTCTTCCTATATTTACCTCTTTTGAATTTTTATTATTTGTTGAACTGGTTATACTGGAAAAAAGGGTCTGTACAGAGCTTACATGGCTTCGAAATTTGTCAATCAGTACCTTAAGATTTGATAATGGCTGGTCATTGTGCATATTACTTTTGTAATATATTGCTACTTTACTACAAATTTGAAATTAATTCAATACTTAAAATGCTGCTGAAAAAAACCGTCTTATGTTCTGGTAGGAACCTTACCTTTACTTGTAATAATTCCTCTCCACTTTTTCAGTTGGGTGTTTTGGTGACTTCAATTATTGACACCACAAATGCAGAACTATTATAATATTGTTTTTATTATTTATCAACCTTTAAAAGAAAGCTGTTAAGATTTTTTGACGATCTGAACTTGGGTTAAAAAATTATAGCTGTTTTAGTAAACTTAGTCTTGTAGTTTTTAAAATAATGGAAAAAAAAGAATTTCGTGTGTTGATAAAACATTGCTTTTTGATGCGAAAAAACACTGTTGAAACAAAAGCTTGGCTTGATAAGTGTTATTATTGACTGGTTTTCTGAATTTAAACATGGTCGTATGAGCACCGATGATGCGCCGCGCTCTGGTCGCCCAAACGAGGTGATTAAACCGGAAAACATTAAAAAAGGCCAGAAAATCGTGTTCGAAAATCGTAAAGTGAAGATGCAGGAGATAGCTGACACCCTAAATATGTATATCAAAGGAATGTATCGGCTTTATTTTGAATGAACATTTGTGTATGAAGAAGCTGTGTTCGAAGGGGGTGCCGCGTTTGCTAGGAGCAGACCAAAAACAACAACGAGTCGATGATTCCGAACGCTGTTTGGAGCTGTTTCGGCGAAATAAAAAAAGACTTTTTGCATAGATACGTAACGATGGACGAAACTTGGATCCACCACTATACGCGAGAATCAAATCGGCAGTCAGCTGAGTGGACAGTAGCCGGTGAACCTCGTCTAAACCGGCCAAAAGCTCAACAGTCTGTTGGAAAGGTTATGGCGTCCGTATCTTGGGATGCGTATGGTATTTTGTTTATCGACTACCTTGAAAGCGGCAAGACAGTCAATAGTAGTCGCTACATGCCCCAACTGGATCGTTTGAAGGAGGAAATTTCGAAAAAACAGCCCCATATGAAAAGAAAAAATTGATCTTTCGCCAAGACAATGCACCGTGTCACAAGTCTTCGGCTACGATGGCAAAAATGCACGAATTGCACTTCGAATTGCTTCCGCACCCACCCTATTCTCAAGATTTAGCCCCCCAGTGACTTTTACCTGTTCGCAGATTTAAAAAAAGTGCTCGCCGGAAAGAGATTTGGCTCGAATGAAGAGGTTATTGATGAAACAAACGCCTATTTTGAGGCCAAAGATAAATCGTTCTTTAGGAAAGGTATCGAAAAATTAGAGAAGCGCTGGAATGATTGTATCGCTCTAAAAGGAGACTATATTGATGAATAAAATTGATTTTGACCAAAAAAGTTCCGTTTTCTTCATTAGACCGGGGACTTATCAGCCGATGTGTTACCTACTAAATTTTAGGAGTTGCAAGAAATAGATTTTGTTTCAATATACTCGTCTAGAAATTTTCGTATTGTTATTAAGCTATAGTTATACTAGCGGTTCGTCCCGGCTTCACACGGGTGGACATTTATTTTTTAAATGTCCACCCGTGCGAAGTCCCGCTTAAAATTGCCTTAATTTTGACGCCTGTACTGATGTTTACAAAATAAATATCCACCAGTGTGAAGCCCCTCTTCAAATTACCTTAATTTTGGCGCCTGTACTGATGTTTAAAAAATAAATACCCACCAGTGTAAAGCCCCTCTTAAAATTGCTTTAATTTTGGCGCCTGTACATAAGTAAAATAAGTTAAGAATGGTTTAAGTAGATAGTTCTGAAAAGAACTATTGATAAATACTTCTCCAAAAAAGAGTGAGAATATTATAAAAATTTAACATTCCAGCTTGAATAAAATAATTTATAAGTATTTATGAAACGCACTATTTAACTGGAACAATATTGAAAAAAATGTGCTGAATGTCCGATTTGAATAATTCAAAATTAATCTACAGGTAGAAAGAAACACTGTAAGAAACGAAACGATACGACTGCTTGGATCAGTTTGAGTGAGATAAAGAAAATTGTGGTTTTCACGTTAGTTTTAGTATGAATCCCTAATTTTTCTTGTAATAAATATAGGCTAAGTTAATAATGTAGCATTCTCTAATGGTGAAAGAATTTTTGAAATCGATCCAGCAGGTTTTGCGTTTAGTAGCACCAAACATTCAAATTTTTGTTCTTTATAATTTTAGTATAGAAGTATAGATTAGTTGCCAATAAAATAAAGTGATCTAATATAATGATATAAATAATTGCAGCTCATCATCCCCCAGTGGTTTATCGCACATGGCTCGTATGATGGATTCCCTGATCCTCGATCAATATCCTCCGTTCACGTTCACTAAAATAACAACAACCCATCGTCCAACGCGATCGAATGGAACTGTAAAGAGAACCACATCTACTTCATTAGGGGGCTCTAATAATGCTGGTACGACAGGTTCAACAGGCAGTCTTCGCCTAAAAACTCGGATTCCAACACAAGGTGACCAAAAGCCCAAAATAGGTATATCTTAATTAATTTAAAAATTGTTTTTTATTTCAATCTAGAAGTGCCCCCTCAGCCAAGACCGAATTTCCAAAATGCAACTCAACCGACTCAAAACAACAATCCAAATCCGACTGATAACCGCTGGATATCTTCGCTAAGAAAGAGGGATCCTGAGCTTCAACCAACATTGCCTTCGATAAATAACAACCTGGGACATCACGGTAGTACTACGACCGTTGGACTTGCAACCAATGGGGAAAAGAGAGGACGCAGTACAAAAATGTCCTTAATGGCTAGAAAAAGTCGCTCTGTGGAGCGTATTCGGGCTAGAAAACTAACTAACCAACTAAAACTTAAGGAGAAAACTAAAAAAAGCTCATCTGAAGAAGCGGCCAACTCCGATGACCAGGAAGCCACATCCATTGAGGAAAACTCGACTTCACATAGCTCTCCGAAAAGTTCACCAAATAATAAACCAACCATATTTGCGCCCTCAGGATATGAGCCACATTTGGTTGAAACCCTGGAAAAGGATATTTTGCAGCGTCATCCTGGAATCCAGTGGTCGGATGTGGCTGGACTGAATGAAGCCAAAGCGATTCTACAAGAGGCTGTTGTCCTTCCAGTTATAATGCCTGATTTTTTCAAGGGTATTCGTCGTCCTTGGCGTGGGGTCCTAATGGTGGGTCCTCCAGGAACTGGCAAAACAATGATGGCAAAGGCTGTGGCTACAGAGTGCGGGACAACATTTTTCAACGTTTCATCAAGCACCCTGACTTCGAAATATCGTGGCGAGAGTGAGAAACTCGTTCGGTTGCTTTTTGAAATGGCTCGTTTTTATGCGCCCAGCACGATTTTTATAGATGAAATTGATGCCTTATGCGCTTGTCGTGGAAGCGATTCCGAACATGAAGCCAGTCGAAGATTTAAAGCCGAACTGTTGATTCAGATGGACGGCTTGAATGCAGCTGTTCAGGACGAGAAAATAATAATGGTGCTGGCTGCTACTAACCATCCGTGGGATATTGACGAAGCATTCAGGAGACGATTTGAGAAAAGGATCTACATAGGATTGCCTAATGGTAAGAATTTACGAGGATCTCAGTCAACCTTTAAACTACACACTGGGTGTGAGGTACGCCTGACCAACTTTAAATTTTCGAGTTGGTCTTACTTTCAGGAACTTCTGTTCATTATATTAAAAGTAAAAAAAAAAATGCACAACCATAAATTATAATATTAAAGCAATCATTCAAAGAGGCAGAAGTGCCACAAACTCCATATGTTGCTTATGTAACTATTCTGAAATGTGCATTTTAAAGGT
Source organism: Tolmerus cingulatus (assembly GCA_959613345.1). Taxonomy (NCBI): domain Eukaryota; kingdom Metazoa; phylum Arthropoda; class Insecta; order Diptera; family Asilidae; genus Tolmerus; species Tolmerus cingulatus. The sequence goes on along the minus strand of OY390709.1, from coordinate 23,167,721 downwards.
TGAGCACCATTCTAAGCAAACTTTGTATAGAATTGTGTTCAAAAACCCTTCAACATTCAAAATGGGATATTATGAGCATGAAGTTCTTATCTGTCTGTTTATCTGCGGCTGCTCAAGAAGGGATGAAAAGATTTCAAATGACAAAAATACCAATACATAAATATGTAAATTATAATAAAAGTAAGTACGTATTTTATCGCCAGCAATCATAATTCTTTTTAATATAATATCTCAGCGGTCTGCAACATAATATCTACAAAATATTTCCTGTAAGTTCCATAAAAATCGGCTAAAGTAGACTAAGTTATGCCGGTTTAGCTTTTGAATGCATTTTACGCGAAATAATTTTGCTTTAAACATCCGTGGTGATTCAATATATTTCTTGTTATTAACAAAATTCAGCAGAAAGATAAGAATTAATTCTATACTTGATCTTAAAATTATGACTTCATAATTTTTTTTGGCTCTTTCCGTTTAAGGCAATTCCATTCACTGAAAAATTAATTTTTCGTAAAGTCATTAAGAGGTTTGGTTAATAAACCTTTAATTTTATTTGTTTGAAATTTTGACTTCTGTTGATGATATTCCGATAATAAACTTCCAGCAATACCAGTCATTGCAGAGCTCTTTTTTCTATGATAGAAAGAATTTCATTAATCCTTAGTTTATTTGTACATGAAGACAAACGAACAGCCGGAAAAGGAAATTCATCGCTTTTAAAAGTAAAATTAATTGAACTGAACGAGGTTAAGGCTAAGGCAATTAAATTAAAAAAACTGAAAAATCCTCAGAAGTCCATGAATGAATTTTGTTGACTCGTTTCATTGAAATTCGAATAGTTATAAATTGCAATCGTAAAAGATTAAAAATTATATAATCATCATTCAACTCTAAATGATAAGGTATTTTCCAAAACTCATATGGCTGTAGTTAGTCATTTTACTATATCATTTTGACTAAGTAACAAAAGCTCTGGAATTTATTTTTTAAATTTTCGATCAGTAGCCACATTTTTGTGCATGTGCTGCAAATTTAGTTCAGTTTCATTTTAAGCCTAAACTTAAAAAACAAAAAATCATTCTAAAATGCACACACAAAATTGGTCATTTTTTTGCTACCACGTTTATTTTTTCAAAATTAATTTGTCCTACCTTTAATATGAATAGTACAGAGTCAGTCACTAACATGGCGATAATTGTACATGAAATTTTATATCAAAATGCGAATGTCAACATTTATCTTCCATGGCTGTATTTGATGAAAACTTATCACAAATTTGAAAAATTATTTCCTTGCAGAGGAAACTCGATCGGCTCTATTGAAGCTCTGCTTGAAGGATGTGAACCTGTCTCCATCACTGGACACGAACCTCATCGGGGACCAGCTCAAAGGATACACCGGCTCCGACATCAGCAACGTTTGCAGGGATGCTGCGATGATGGCAATGCGTAGGAAGATTTGCGGCCGTTCTCCGTCGGAAATTAAGCAAATCCGCCGAGAGGATGTGGACCTTCCCATCACATTGCAGGATTTCCACGATGCTATGACGCGCACGCGAAAATCAGTGGCTGCTCCTGATATAGCTAAATTTGAGAAGTGGATGGATGAATACGGATCCTGTTAGGCGCACGTCTCAGAGGAGGACTTTAGTTATACCGACTTCTTCAATTTTTAATAGATCTAGTCCTTGCTCTAGTCTTAACAATTTTCGTACTTGGCACACGTTTAGTATCAACTAAATAACGATTGCAGTAAATTTATATAAAAATATTTGTCGTTTTGCATATTACTTTCCCTCCTATATAGCTGCATTTCCATAAAAAAATGGTTGGCTATTACATTTCTTTATGTATATTTTATTTTAATAGTAATTCAGCAACAACATTTGTAGCGTTTCATCTATAAATTTATAAATGAAACGCTACAAATGTTGTTGCTGAATTACAATTAATAAGTCCACATCTAGAGAATTTTCCGTAGGTAAGTTAGTTAGCGGTGATTTTTAGTTACAGTTGTGCATGAAAGTAGCAGTTCCAATTAGAAACATCGAATTTAAAATATCGCAAATTCTTAGCAGAGAAAACGAAGTGTTTGCTTGAAGGGGAATATGGCTGTAAGGCAATTTCTTTTCTTTCACAACAATTTTATTTCATTATCTTACTATAAAGATTTTAAAAAACATAAATAAAATTTTATTTTTTATACTTTCCGGAAGCATCCCGGACAATTTTAAATCGATGCTGGGCCTCTGCACTTTATTTTGTCATTCCTGGAATAGCAAGACGTGTTATTTTAGACAAAAAATCAACTGGGTTATACATACGGAATGTAACCGAGGCAATTGCGATAGTTCAAAATGGGCCTTCGGAGCCATCTTGATAAATATGGGCCAACTACTGCTGTAAAAGGAGATGTATATATAAGTTTATAAATAGTACTAGTAAACAAGCAGGACCATCAAGAAAGCAAATTTAATTACAACATGATCAGAAAATGAGCTGTTAGTCTTAAATGTTATGTTAAAGGTAGCGTTTTTCCCTTAATTAAAAATAACTATATTACTCCTATAAAGAAAATTGTAAACTACATTTTTGAGAAATTAACTGCGTTATAAAATTAATAATAAAATTCCCTGCGATAAGTGAAGATAAACCGGAATAGGGATGATCCGATGCAAGTAAGTACTCGATGGTTTGTCAAAGATTTGTCCCAATTTACTTGTGGCGGTGATTGATTGCAATATAATAAATATATTATATTACTTGAGGGTGTTCTGTGGCAACACGTCAAATTTGTTTAAGCATGCCAGTACTCACAGAATTGTAGATAAACAACAGAACAGTAGTGTTGATGAGAATAAGCCTGATATAACAAGTGAGAGGTATGTACTTTCCTAGTGATAATAATTCTTTTATCCTAATAATATTCTAATTTATGTTTCAGCTCAAAGAGTGCAATAGCGTCTGCTGAATCGATTGGTTCGGTTGTTGAGTTTCACAACATTTCAAGCGGAAAGACAGTATCGACGTTGATTTTGATTACGGCGTTAATGAAAGTGATGCTAGTAGTGCAAGTAGGGCACTTTAAAGGAGGCTTTTTCGTGGGTTTCGTCCAATAAAGGTAAAGAAGCTAAATCATCATATGAGCCGTTATTTTTCAAAGTGGTATAAGTCCATTTTGTCATGAATCGAGATATTTAAGGGTTTGCATTTGAATTAATTTAAAAATATTGGCAAACGTTAATCAATTCGAGTGATTTCTTTGACACTATAGACTTTTTAAATTTTATTATGAAATATTATAATAGTTATTAAAATAATTTAAAAAAATAAACGATTTTTCTAGCTCTAAATGCACAAAAATAATAGTTCATATGTCTAAATCATCATAAATAAAAAGCTAAAATATAACATGTATGATATTTTACTTCATTATTTCATTTTTGTTATTTTATTATCCGTTTTTCAGAAGCAGGCACGAAATATAATAAAAGAGTTCACGCTTTCATATTTTTTATCTGCAAGAATATGCAGCTTTTTAACATAATTGACGGGAAGGCTTTTTACGCCTGATAAGGGAGCTCCAAACACATTTTAAAGTACTGGCGCAAAATGCTTAAATATGAGAACGCAGGAAAAAATTGAGGCTTGTGTGGCTATCACTCGATCTGGATTGTCAAGAATAGATAATATTTGTCTCACACTAGATATTTGGACTGAAACAATTAACCAGCGACGTTTTTTAGGTGTGAGAGCTCATTTCCAACAAAATAGCGAAATGTGTATGTTATACCTAGCCACTCGAGCGCTGAATGAAAGACATACTGCTGAATATAACGTATATCGAAAACTCTACTGGATATTCTTGACAATTGGGATGTACCACCAGGCAAAAGTCGTGCTGCAGTAACAAATAATGCCAGTTCTATGTTGGCAGCTATAAGAACATCTATTGCCGTGCTTTGCGCACACATTAAATCTCGTCGTCGAAGAGGCTTTGAAGTTACCGAACGTTAAAACCAGATTCAAATGCGAAACAAGACTCCTGAAGGTTCAGGATGCTGATGTTAAAACAAGGTGAAATTCAGCCTTTTTCATGTTGGAGCGCTTTTTACATTTAAGGGTAGTGATTCCTGAAATCATGAGTGAAAGTGATTCAGCACCCGATATGCCAACTGCTACAGAAATAGAAATGCTAAATCAACTTACAGCTTTATTAAAACCTTTTGAATATGTCTCAAGGAAAGCATCTGGACAATAGTATGTGGCAATATCGAAAGTTATCCCTATGATTAATTGTTTGTCAGCGCAACTTAATAGTATTACACCAGCCTCTGCAACCGTCAAAGAATGAAGGATGTTTTATTAAAAGAACTCAGGAAAACGTATGGTTCGTTACAGTTCAATGACCATGCAGCCATTGCCCTATTTTGGACGAGAGACTTAAAAATCTAGAAAAACTAGAAACTATGGTTCATGAGCAATTAAGTAGAAGCTGTAGCCCAGGTGAAACGGAAGAAGATGCGGTTTCGTCTACTTCGTCCTGTGCAATCCAGGAGTACGACTTTTGGAAGCCCCATAAAGAGCTAGCGCCCGGTCAGAAAAGGAAAAATACAATAGTGATGAACATGAAGTATCTCTGTATTTGTCAAACCCTGCAATATCTTTAAAAAGTAACACACTTGCGGAGTGGAATACATGAAAGTAGTTTTTCCTTGTTTATACAAATTTGATCAACAATATCTTGTGCCTAGTGAATGTTTATTTTTCACAGCAGGTGCAACTATGACCAAAAGTAGGAATAAGTTGTCTCCTAAATATTCACAGCAATTAATGATTTTAGGAACCCTTCCCAAATCAGATTTTTTTATGTAATGTTTTTATTACATATAATAATAATAATGTAATGCCTATACATATTATAATACCGATTTTGGTGTTTTTCTTTTTTAAGGAATACTCCGAACTTTTTTATATAGATTTTATAAAAAAGATCGGAGTACTCTTTAAAAAAGAAAAATACCAAACTCGGAAACTTTTTGCCCGATTATAAAAACCAGAATTAACAAGTACAATAATATTAATATTATATTTCTTATAATAATAAATAAATAATAGTATATTATGTATTTTATTAGACTACCTGAAATATCACACAAATTTTATATTTTGGACTTACGAAAAAAAAAATCGATATGAGTAATCATTCATACTTTTGGAGTACTCAAGTGAATAGAATCGCAAGACGATTTGAGTATACTCATATGAGCAGGTATCGATACTTTTGTGGCATCGGACCATCTCTAAACCGGCAGATATTCTGCAAATCTGTTTTCATTCCCCTAAATAGCAAGACGAGGACTTATAGCAATATATTTTAAAATAGAATATTTATGTTGTTCCATTTTCTTAGCAAAAGTAATTTAAATCACAATGAAAGTTTTGTAGATCTTTCCTGGGCTTTGGCAATGTTAAAAAGTAAAATAGATTGATTTTTCCCATTTATTATTAACTTTTTGAAAATACTCACGAGATTTATATTCCACCCAAACGTTAGTACTCTACATTTGAAAAACTTATACCTCCAAATGATTTAAATTGAAATATAAAAAAATAACTCTAACGAACAGCGGCTTCATCATACAATGTCAGCGGCTGAGCAGCCTACGAAAAAATCACAAAAAATTGCTTATAGACATAAGCTGAAGGTAAAACGAATATATGAAATGACCAAGAGTGAAACTGCTTGTCCGAAAAAGTAATGAATGTTTTAGGGTAATAGCGGCTAGCTGAATATTAAACCTGGTTCCGGCTTGCAGTAGAATTCAACAATGATATAATTTATATTGATAAGCTCTTTTTCAGAAACCCTTTAGAAAATCGGAAAAATCAATCGTGGCAGGACGGCAATAAATCTCAAAGGAAAAAAAACGATTAAACACTTCTTAACAAAAGTAAAACCATTTTAAAACCGAAATAACCAAAATGACTGCCATTGGAGTTGGGCGTCTATGTACATACCTTTAATTTTTTTAGAAGACATTCTGAAGCACTAAAATCAATAAATTACGACTCAAACGTTCGAACAGAAAAATTTCCTGAAACTAATGTGACGGAGAGGGAATTACTTTTTGTTTTTTCGAAAGCTACTTTGCTTGGTTGAAATACTTTGACTATGCATCGTACCTAAAAACTATTTGCAATATTAAGTAGTATTGCAATTTGTATAAATTCGTTTAGATCCGGCGAAACTTGTACGTGAAATTTTACATGAAAATACGAATATGCTAATATTTATCTTCCATGGCTGTATTTGACCTTATCACAAATTCGGAAATTATTTCCTTCCAGAGGAAACTCGATCGGCTCCATTGAAGCTCTGCTTGAAGGATGTGAACCTGTCTCCATCACTGGACACGAACCTCATCGGGGACCAGCTCAAAGGATACACCGGCTCCGACATCAGCAACGTTTGCAGGGATGCTGCGATGATGGCAATGCGTAGGAAGATTTGCGGCCGTTCTCCGTCGGAAATTAAGCAAATCCGCCGAGAGGATGTGGACCTTCCCATCACATTGCAGGATTTCCACGATGCTATGACGCGCACGCGAAAATCAGTGGCTGCTCCTGATATAGCTAAATTTGAGAAGTGGATGGATGAATACGGATCCTGTTAGGCGCACGTCTCAGAGGAGGACTTTAGTTATACCGACTTCTTCAATTTTTAATAGATCTAGTCCTTGCTCTAGTCTTAACAATTTTCGTACTTGGCACACGTTTAGTATCAACTAAATAACGATTGCAGTAAATTTATATAAAAATATTTGTCGTTTTGCATATTACTTTCCCTCCTATATAGCTGCATTTCCATAAAAAAATGGTTGGCTATTACATTTCTTTATGTATATTTTATTTTAATAGTAATTCAGCAACAACATTTGTAGCGTTTCATCTATAAATTTATAAATGAAACGCTACAAATGTTGTTGCTGAATTACAATTAATAAGTCCACATCTAGAGAATTTTCCGTAGGTAAGTTAGTTAGCGGTGATTTTTAGTTACAGTTGTGCATGAAAGTAGCAGTTCCAATTAGAAACATCGAATTTAAAATATCGCAAATTCTTAGCAGAGAAAACGAAGTGTTTGCTTGAAGGGGAATATGGCTGTAAGGCAATTTCTTTTCTTTCACAACAATTTTATTTCATTATCTTACTATAAAGATTTTAAAAAACATAAATAAAATTTTATTTTTTATACTTTCCGGAAGCATCCCGGACAATTTTAAATCGATGCTGGGCCTCTGCACTTTATTTTGTCATTCCTGGAATAGCAAGACGTGTTATTTTAGACAAAAAATCAACTGGGTTATACATACGGAATGTAACCGAGGCAATTGCGATAGTTCAAAATGGGCCTTCGGAGCCATCTTGATAAATATGGGCCAACTACTGCTGTAAAAGGAGATGTATATATAAGTTTATAAATAGTACTAGTAAACAAGCAGGACCATCAAGAAAGCAAATTTAATTACAACATGATCAGAAAATGAGCTGTTAGTCTTAAATGTTATGTTAAAGGTAGCGTTTTTCCCTTAATTAAAAATAACTATATTACTCCTATAAAGAAAATTGTAAACTACATTTTTGAGAAATTAACTGCGTTATAAAATTAATAATAAAATTCCCTGCGATAAGTGAAGATAAACCGGAATAGGGATGATCCGATGCAAGTAAGTACTCGATGGTTTGTCAAAGATTTGTCCCAATTTACTTGTGGCGGTGATTGATTGCAATATAATAAATATATTATATTACTTGAGGGTGTTCTGTGGCAACACGTCAAATTTGTTTAAGCATGCCAGTACTCACAGAATTGTAGATAAACAACAGAACAGTAGTGTTGATGAGAATAAGCCTGATATAACAAGTGAGAGGTATGTACTTTCCTAGTGATAATAATTCTTTTATCCTAATAATATTCTAATTTATGTTTCAGCTCAAAGAGTGCAATAGCGTCTGCTGAATCGATTGGTTCGGTTGTTGAGTTTCACAACATTTCAAGCGGAAAGACAGTATCGACGTTGATTTTGATTACGGCGTTAATGAAAGTGATGCTAGTAGTTCAAGTAGGGCACTTTAAAGGAGGCTTTTTCGTGGGTTTCGTCCAATAAAGGTAAAGAAGCTAAATCATCATATGAGCCGTTATTTTTCAAAGTGGTATAAGTCCATTTTGTCATGAATCGAGATATTTAAGGGTTTGCATTTGAATTAATTTAAAAATATTGGCAAACGTTAATCAATTCGAGTGATTTCTTTGACACTATAGACTTTTTAAATTTTATTATGAAATATTATAATAGTTATTAAAATAATTTAAAAAAATAAACGATTTTTGTAGCTCTAAATGCACAAAAATAATAGTTCATATGTCTAAATCATCATAAATAAAAAGCTAAAATATAACATGTATGATATTTTACTTCATTATTTCATTTTTGTTATTTTATTATCCGTTTTTCAGAAGCAGGCACGAAATATAATAAAAGAGTTCACGCTTTCATATTTTTTATCTGCAAGAATATGCAGCTTTTTAACATAATTGACGGGAAGGCTTTTTACGCCTGATAAGGGAGCTCCAAACACATTTTAAAGTACTGGCGCAAAATGCTTAAATATGAGAACGCAGGAAAAAATTGAGGCTTGTGTGGCTATCACTCGATCTGGATTGTCAAGAATAGATAATATTTGTCTCACACTAGATATTTGGACTGAAACAATTAACCAGCGACGTTTTTTAGGTGTGAGAGCTCATTTCCAACAAAATAGCGAAATGTGTATGTTATACCTAGCCACTCGAGCGCTGAATGAAAGACATACTGCTGAATATAACGTATATCGAAAACTCTACTGGATATTCTTGACAATTGGGATGTACCACCAGGCAAAAGTCGTGCTGCAGTAACAAATAATGCCAGTTCTATGTTGGCAGCTATAAGAACATCTATTGCCGTGCTTTGCGCACACATTAAATCTCGTCGTCGAAGAGGCTTTGAAGTTACCGAACGTTAAAACCAGATTCAAATGCGAAACAAGACTCCTGAAGGTTCAGGATGCTGATGTTAAAACAAGGTGAAATTCAGCCTTTTTCATGTTGGAGCGCTTTTTACATTTAAGGGTAGTGATTCCTGAAATCATGAGTGAAAGTGATTCAGCACCCGATATGCCAACTGCTACAGAAATAGAAATGCTAAATCAACTTACAGCTTTATTAAAACCTTTTGAATATGTCTCAAGGAAAGCATCTGGACAATAGTATGTGGCAATATCGAAAGTTATCCCTATGATTAATTGTTTGTCAGCGCAACTTAATAGTATTACACCAGCCTCTGCAACCGTCAAAGAATGAAGGATGTTTTATTAAAAGAACTCAGGAAAACGTATGGTTCGTTACAGTTCAATGACCATGCAGCCATTGCCCTATTTTGGACGAGAGACTTAAAAATCTAGAAAAACTATGGTTCATGAGCAATTAAGTAGAAGCTGTAGCCCAGGTGAAACGGAAGAAGATGCGGTTTCGTCTACTTCGTCCTGTGCAATCCAGGAGTACGACTTTTGGAAGCCCCATAAAGAGCTAGCGCCCGGTCAGAAAAGGAAAAATACAATAGTGATGAACATGAAGTATCTCTGTATTTGTCAAACCCTGCAATATCTTTAAAAAGTAACACACTTGCGGAGTGGAATACATGAAAGTAGTTTTTCCTTGTTTATACAAATTTGATCAACAATATCTTGTGCCTAGTGAATGTTTATTTTTCACAGCAGGTGCAACTATGACCAAAAGTAGGAATAAGTTGTCTCCTAAATATTCACAGCAATTAATGATTTTAGGAACCCTTCCCAAATCAGATTTTTTTATGTAATGTTTTTATTACATATAATAATAATAATGTAATGCCTATACATATTATAATACCGATTTTGGTGTTTTTCTTTTTTAAGGAATACTCCGAACTTTTTTATATAGATTTTATAAAAAAGATCGGAGTACTCTTTAAAAAAGAAAAATATCAAACTCGGAAACTTTTTGCCCGATTATAAAAACCAGAATTAACAAGTACAATAATATTAATATTATATTTCTTATAATAATAAATAAATAATAGTATATTATGTATTTTATTAGACTACCTGAAATATCACACAAATTTTATATTTTGGACTTACTAAAAAAAAAAAAAATCGATATGAGTAATCATTCATACTTTTGGAGTACTCAAGTGAATAGAATCGCAAGACGATTTGAGTATACTCATATGAGCAGGTATCGATACTTTTGTGGCATCGGACCATCTCTAAACCGGCAGATATTCTGCAAATCTGTTTTCATTCCCCTAAATAGCAAGACGAGGACTTATAGCAATATATTTTAAAATAGAATATTTATGTTGTTCCATTTTCTTAGCATAAGTAATTTAAATAACAATGAAAGTTTTGTAGATCTTTCCTGGGCTTTGGCAATGTTAAAAAGTAAAATAGATTGATTTTTCCCATTTATTATTAACTTTTTGAAAATACTCACGAGATTTATATTCCACCCAAACGTTAGTACTCTACATTTGAAAAACTTATACCTCCAAATGATTTAAATTGAAATATAAAAAAATAACTCTAACGAACAGCGGCTTCATCATACAATGTCAGCGGCTGAGCAGCCTACGAAAAAATCACAAAAAATTGCTTATAGACATAAGCTGAAGGTAAAACGAATATATGAAATGACCAAGAGTGAAACTGCTTGTCCGAAAAAGTAATGAATGTTTTAGGGTAATAGCGGCTAGCTGAATATTAAACCTGGTTCCGGCTTGCAGTAGAATTCAACAATGATATAATTTATATTGATAAGCTCTTTTTCAGAAACCCTTTAGAAAATCGGAAAAATCAATCGTGGCAGGACGGCAATAAATCTCAAAGGAAAAAAAACGATTAAACACTTCTTAACAAAAGTAAAACCATTTTAAAACCGAAATAACCAAAATGACTGCCATTGGAGTTGGGCGTCTATGTACATACCTTTAATTTTTTTAGAAGACATTCTGAAGCACTAAAATCAATAAATTACGACTCAAACGTTCGAACAGAAAAATTTCCTGAAACTAATGTGACGGAGAGGGAATTACTTTTTGTTTTTTCGAGGGCTACTTTGCTTGGTTGAAATACTTTGACTATGCATCGTACCTAAAAACTATTTGCAATATTAAGTAGTATTGCAATTTGTATAAATTCGTTTAGATCCGGCGAAACTTGTACGTGAAATTTTACATGAAAATACGAATATGCTAATATTTATCTTCCATGGCTGTATTTGACCTTATCACAAATTCGGAAATTATTTCCTTCCAGAGGAAACTCGATCGGCTCCATTGAAGCTCTGCTTGAAGGATGTGAACCTGTCTCCATCACTGGACACGAACCTCATCGGGGACCAGCTCAAAGGATACACCGGCTCCGACATCAGCAACGTTTGCAGGGATGCTGCGATGATGGCAATGCGTAGGAAGATTTGCGGCCGTTCTCCGTCGGAAATTAAGCAAATCCGCCGAGAGGATGTGGACCTTCCCATCACATTGCAGGATTTCCACGATGCTATGACGCGCACGCGAAAATCAGTGGCTGCTCCTGATATAGCTAAATTTGAGAAGTGGATGGATGAATACGGATCCTGTTAGGCGCACGTCTCAGAGGAGGACTTTAGTTATACCGACTTCTTCAATTTTTAATAGATCTAGTCCTTGCTCTAGTCTTAACAATTTTCGTACTTGGCACACGTTTAGTATCAACTAAATAACGATTGCAGTAAATTTATATAAAAATATTTGTCGTTTTGCATATTACTTTCCCTCCTATATAGCTGCATTTCCATAAAAAAATGGTTGGCTATTACATTTCTTTATGTATATTTTATTTTAATAGTAATTCAGCAACAACATTTGTAGCGTTTCATCTATAAATTTATAAATGAAACGCTACAAATGTTGTTGCTGAATTACAATTAATAAGTCCACATCTAGAGAATTTTCCGTAGGTAAGTTAGTTAGCGGTGATTTTTAGTTACAGTTGTGCATGAAAGTAGCAGTTCCAATTAGAAACATCGAATTTAAAATATCGCAAATTCTTAGCAGAGAAAACGAAGTGTTTGCTTGAAGGGGAATATGGCTGTAAGGCAATTTCTTTTCTTTCACAACAATTTTATTTCATTATCTTACTATAAAGATTTTAAAAAACATAAATAAAATTTTATTTTTTATACTTTCCGGAAGCATCCCGGACAATTTTAAATCGATGCTGGGCCTCTGCACTTTATTTTGTCATTCCTGGAATAGCAAGACGTGTTATTTTAGACAAAAAATCAACTGGGTTATACATACGGAATGTAACCGAGGCAATTGCGATAGTTCAAAATGGGCCTTCGGAGCCATCTTGATAAATATGGGCCAACTACTGCTGTAAAAGGAGATGTATATATAAGTTTATAAATAGTACTAGTAAACAAGCAGGACCATCAAGAAAGCAAATTTAATTACAACATGATCAGAAAATGAGCTGTTAGTCTTAAATGTTATGTTAAAGGTAGCGTTTTTCCCTTAATTAAAAATAACTATATTACTCCTATAAAGAAAATTGTAAACTACATTTTTGAGAAATTAACTGCGTTATAAAATTAATAATAAAATTCCCTGCGATAAGTGAAGATAAACCGGAATAGGGATGATCCGATGCAAGTAAGTACTCGATGGTTTGTCAAAGATTTGTCCCAATTTACTTGTGGCGGTGATTGATTGCAATATAATAAATATATTATATTACTTGAGGGTGTTCTGTGGCAACACGTCAAATTTGTTTAAGCATGCCAGTACTCACAGAATTGTAGATAAACAACAGAACAGTAGTGTTGATGAGAATAAGCCTGATATAACAAGTGAGAGGTATGTACTTTCCTAGTGATAATAATTCTTTTATCCTAATAATATTCTAATTTATGTTTCAGCTCAAAGAGTGCAATAGCGTCTGCTGAATCGATTGGTTCGGTTGTTGAGTTTCACAACATTTCAAGCGGAAAGACAGTATCGACGTTGATTTTGATTACGGCGTTAATGAAAGTGATGCTAGTAGTGCAAGTAGGGCACTTTAAAGGAGGCTTTTTCGTGGGTTTCGTCCAATAAAGGTAAAGAAGCTAAATCATCATATGAGCCGTTATTTTTCAAAGTGGTATAAGTCCATTTTGTCATGAATCGAGATATTTAAGGGTTTGCATTTGAATTAATTTAAAAATATTGGCAAACGTTAATCAATTCGAGTGATTTCTTTGACACTATAGACTTTTTAAATTTTATTATGAAATATTATAATAGTTATTAAAATAATTTAAAAAAATAAACGATTTTTCTAGCTCTAAATGCACAAAAATAATAGTTCATATGTCTAAATCATCATAAATAAAAAGCTAAAATATAACATGTATGATATTTTACTTCATTATTTCATTTTTGTTATTTTATTATCCGTTTTTCAGAAGCAGGCACGAAATATAATAAAAGAGTTCACGCTTTCATATTTTTTATCTGCAAGAATATGCAGCTTTTTAACATAATTGACGGGAAGGCTTTTTACGCCTGATAAGGGAGCTCCAAACACATTTTAAAGTACTGGCGCAAAATGCTTAAATATGAGAACGCAGGAAAAAATTGAGGCTTGTGTGGCTATCACTCGATCTGGATTGTCAAGAATAGATAATATTTGTCTCACACTAGATATTTGGACTGAAACAATTAACCAGCGACGTTTTTTAGGTGTGAGAGCTCATTTCCAACAAAATAGCGAAATGTGTATGTTATACCTAGCCACTCGAGCGCTGAATGAAAGACATACTGCTGAATATAACGTATATCGAAAACTCTACTGGATATTCTTGACAATTGGGATGTACCACCAGGCAAAAGTCGTGCTGCAGTAACAAATAATGCCAGTTCTATGTTGGCAGCTATAAGAACATCTATTGCCGTGCTTTGCGCACACATTAAATCTCGTCGTCGAAGAGGCTTTGAAGTTACCGAACGTTAAAACCAGATTCAAATGCGAAACAAGACTCCTGAAGGTTCAGGATGCTGATGTTAAAACAAGGTGAAATTCAGCCTTTTTCATGTTGGAGCGCTTTTTACATTTAAGGGTAGTGATTCCTGAAATCATGAGTGAAAGTGATTCAGCACCCGATATGCCAACTGCTACAGAAATAGAAATGCTAAATCAACTTACAGCTTTATTAAAACCTTTTGAATATGTCTCAAGGAAAGCATCTGGACAATAGTATGTGGCAATATCGAAAGTTATCCCTATGATTAATTGTTTGTCAGCGCAACTTAATAGTATTACACCAGCCTCTGCAACCGTCAAAGAATGAAGGATGTTTTATTAAAAGAACTCAGGAAAACGTATGGTTCGTTACAGTTCAATGACCATGCAGCCATTGCCCTATTTTGGACGAGAGACTTAAAAATCTAGAAAAACTAGAAACTATGGTTCATGAGCAATTAAGTAGAAGCTGTAGCCCAGGTGAAACGGAAGAAGATGCGGTTTCGTCTACTTCGTCCTGTGCAATCCAGGAGTACGACTTTTGGAAGCCCCATAAAGAGCTAGCGCCCGGTCAGAAAAGGAAAAATACAATAGTGATGAACATGAAGTATCTCTGTATTTGTCAAACCCTGCAATATCTTTAAAAAGTAACACACTTGCGGAGTGGAATACATGAAAGTAGTTTTTCCTTGTTTATACAAATTTGATCAACAATATCTTGTGCCTAGTGAATGTTTATTTTTCACAGCAGGTGCAACTATGACCAAAAGTAGGAATAAGTTGTCTCCTAAATATTCACAGCAATTAATGATTTTAGGAACCCTTCCCAAATCAGATTTTTTTATGTAATGTTTTTATTACATATAATAATAATAATGTAATGCCTATACATATTATAATACCGATTTTGGTGTTTTTCTTTTTTAAGGAATACTCCGAACTTTTTTATATAGATTTTATAAAAAAGATCGGAGTACTCTTTAAAAAAGAAAAATATCAAACTCGGAAACTTTTTGCCCGATTATAAAAACCAGAATTAACAAGTACAATAATATTAATATTATATTTCTTATAATAATAAATAAATAATAGTATATTATGTATTTTATTAGACTACCTGAAATATCACACAAATTTTATATTTTGGACTTACTAAAAAAAAAAAATCGATATGAGTAATCATTCATACTTTTGGAGTACTCAAGTGAATAGAATCGCAAGACGATTTGAGTATACTCATATGAGCAGGTATCGATACTTTTGTGGCATCGGACCATCTCTAAACCGGCAGATATTCTGCAAATCTGTTTTCATTCCCCTAAATAGCAAGACGAGGACTTATAGCAATATATTTTAAAATAGAATATTTATGTTGTTCCATTTTCTTAGCATAAGTAATTTAAATCACAATGAAAGTTTTGTAGATCTTTCCTGGGCTTTGGCAATGTTAAAAAGTAAAATAGATTGATTTTTCCCATTTATTATTAACTTTTTGAAAATACTCACGAGATTTATATTCCACCCAAACGTTAGTACTCTACATTTGAAAAACTTATACCTCCAAATGATTTAAATTGAAATATAAAAAAATAACTCTAACGAACAGCGGCTTCATCATACAATGTCAGCGGCTGAGCAGCCTACGAAAAAATCACAAAAAATTGCTTATAGACATAAGCTGAAGGTAAAACGAATATATGAAATGACCAAGAGTGAAACTGCTTGTCCGAAAAAGTAATGAATGTTTTAGGGTAATAGCGGCTAGCTGAATATTAAACCTGGTTCCGGCTTGCAGTAGAATTCAACAATGATATAATTTATATTGATAAGCTCTTTTTCAGAAACCCTTTAGAAAATCGGAAAAATCAATCGTGGCAGGACGGCAATAAATCTCAAAGGAAAAAAAACGATTAAACACTTCTTAACAAAAGTAAAACCATTTTAAAACCGAAATAACCAAAATGACTGCCATTGGAGTTGGGCGTCTATGTACATACCTTTAATTTTTTTAGAAGACATTCTGAAGCACTAAAATCAATAAATTACGACTCAAACGTTCGAACAGAAAAATTTCCTGAAACTAATGTGACGGAGAGGGAATTACTTTTTGTTTTTTCGAGGGCTACTTTGCTTGGTTGAAATACTTTGACTATGCATCGTACCTAAAAACTATTTGCAATATTAAGTAGTATTGCAATTTGTATAAATTCGTTTAGATCCGGCGAAACTTGTACGTGAAATTTTACATGAAAATACGAATATGCTAATATTTATCTTCCATGGCTGTATTTGACCTTATCACAAATTCGGAAATTATTTCCTTCCAGAGGAAACTCGATCGGCTCCATTGAAGCTCTGCTTGAAGGATGTGAACCTGTCTCCATCACTGGACACGAACCTCATCGGGGACCAGCTCAAAGGATACACCGGCTCCGACATCAGCAACGTTTGCAGGGATGCTGCGATGATGGCAATGCGTAGGAAGATTTGCGGCCGTTCTCCGTCGGAAATTAAGCAAATCCGCCGAGAGGATGTGGACCTTCCCATCACATTGCAGGATTTCCACGATGCTATGACGCGCACGCGAAAATCAGTGGCTGCTCCTGATATAGCTAAATTTGAGAAGTGGATGGATGAATACGGATCCTGTTAGGCGCACGTCTCAGAGGAGGACTTTAGTTATACCGACTTCTTCAATTTTTAATAGATCTAGTCCTTGCTCTAGTCTTAACAATTTTCGTACTTGGCACACGTTTAGTATCAACTAAATAACGATTGCAGTAAATTTATATAAAAATATTTGTCGTTTTGCATATTACTTTCCCTCCTATATAGCTGCATTTCCATAAAAAAATGGTTGGCTATTACATTTCTTTATGTATATTTTATTTTAATAGTAATTCAGCAACAACATTTGTAGCGTTTAATCTATAAATTTATAAATGAAACGCTACAAATGTTGTTGCTGAATTACAATTAATAAGTCCACATCTAGAGAATTTTCCGTAGGTAAGTTAGTTAGCGGTGATTTTTAGTTACAGTTGTGCATGAAAGTAGCAGTTCCAATTAGAAACATCGAATTTAAAATATCGCAAATTCTTAGCAGAGAAAACGAAGTGTTTGCTTGAAGGGGAATATGGCTGTAAGGCAATTTCTTTTCTTTCACAACAATTTTATTTCATTATCTTACTATAAAGATTTTAAAAAACATAAATAAAATTTTATTTTTTATACTTTCCGGAAGCATCCCGGACAATTTTAAATCGATGCTGGGCCTCTGCACTTTATTTTGTCATTCCTGGAATAGCAAGACGTGTTATTTTAGACAAAAAATCAACTGGGTTATACATACGGAATGTAACCGAGGCAATTGCGATAGTTCAAAATGGGCCTTCGGAGCCATCTTGATAAATATGGGCCAACTACTGCTGTAAAAGGAGATGTATATATAAGTTTATAAATAGTACTAGTAAACAAGCAGGACCATCAAGAAAGCAAATTTAATTACAACATGATCAGAAAATGAGCTGTTAGTCTTAAATGTTATGTTAAAGGTAGCGTTTTTCCCTTAATTAAAAATAACTATATTACTCCTATAAAGAAAATTGTAAACTACATTTTTGAGAAATTAACTGCGTTATAAAATTAATAATAAAATTCCCTGCGATAAGTGAAGATAAACCGGAATAGGGATGATCCGATGCAAGTAAGTACTCGATGGTTTGTCAAAGATTTGTCCCAATTTACTTGTGGCGGTGATTGATTGCAATATAATAAATATATTATATTACTTGAGGGTGTTCTGTGGCAACACGTCAAATTTGTTTAAGCATGCCAGTACCCACAGAATTGTAGATAAACAACAGAACAGTAGTGTTGATGAGAATAAGCCTGATATAACAAGTGAGAGGTATGTACTTTCCTAGTGATAATAATTCTTTTATCCTAATAATATTCTAATTTATGTTTCAGCTCAAAGAGTGCAATAGCGTCTGCTGAATCGATTGGTTCGGTTGTTGAGTTTCACAACATTTCAAGCGGAAAGACAGTATCGACGTTGATTTTGATTACGGCGTTAATGAAAGTGATGCTAGTAGTGCAAGTAGGGCACTTTAAAGGAGGCTTTTTCGTGGGTTTCGTCCAATAAAGGTAAAGAAGCTAAATCATCATATGAGCCGTTATTTTTCAAAGTGGTATAAGTCCATTTTGTCATGAATCGAGATATTTAAGGGTTTGCATTTGAATTAATTTAAAAATATTGGCAAACGTTAATCAATTCGAGTGATTTCTTTGACACTATAGACTTTTTAAATTTTATTATGAAATATTATAATAGTTATTAAAATAATTTAAAAAAATAAACGATTTTTCTAGCTCTAAATGCACAAAAATAATAGTTCATATGTCTAAATCATCATAAATAAAAAGCTAAAATATAACATGTATGATATTTTACTTCATTATTTCATTTTTGTTATTTTATTATCCGTTTTTCAGAAGCAGGCACGAAATATAATAAAAGAGTTCACGCTTTCATATTTTTTATCTGCAAGAATATGCAGCTTTTTAACATAATTGACGGGAAGGCTTTTTACGCCTGATAAGGGAGCTCCAAACACATTTTAAAGTACTGGCGCAAAATGCTTAAATATGAGAACGCAGGAAAAAATTGAGGCTTGTGTGGCTATCACTCGATCTGGATTGTCAAGAATAGATAATATTTGTCTCACACTAGATATTTGGACTGAAACAATTAACCAGCGACGTTTTTTAGGTGTGAGAGCTCATTTCCAACAAAATAGCGAAATGTGTATGTTATACCTAGCCACTCGAGCGCTGAATGAAAGACATACTGCTGAATATAACGTATATCGAAAACTCTACTGGATATTCTTGACAATTGGGATGTACCACCAGGCAAAAGTCGTGCTGCAGTAACAAATAATGCCAGTTCTATGTTGGCAGCTATAAGAACATCTATTGCCGTGCTTTGCGCACACATTAAATCTCGTCGTCGAAGAGGCTTTGAAGTTACCGAACGTTAAAACCAGATTCAAATGCGAAACAAGACTCCTGAAGGTTCAGGATGCTGATGTTAAAACAAGGTGAAATTCAGCCTTTTTCATGTTGGAGCGCTTTTTACATTTAAGGGTAGTGATTCCTGAAATCATGAGTGAAAGTGATTCAGCACCCGATATGCCAACTGCTACAGAAATAGAAATGCTAAATCAACTTACAGCTTTATTAAAACCTTTTGAATATGTCTCAAGGAAAGCATCTGGACAATAGTATGTGGCAATATCGAAAGTTATCCCTATGATTAATTGTTTGTCAGCGCAACTTAATAGTATTACACCAGCCTCTGCAACCGTCAAAGAATGAAGGATGTTTTATTAAAAGAACTCAGGAAAACGTATGGTTCGTTACAGTTCAATGACCATGCAGCCATTGCCCTATTTTGGACGAGAGACTTAAAAATCTAGAAAAACTATGGTTCATGAGCAATTAAGTAGAAGCTGTAGCCCAGGTGAAACGGAAGAAGATGCGGTTTCGTCTACTTCGTCCTGTGCAATCCAGGAGTACGACTTTTGGAAGCCCCATAAAGAGCTAGCGCCCGGTCAGAAAAGGAAAAATACAATAGTGATGAACATGAAGTATCTCTGTATTTGTCAAACCCTGCAATATCTTTAAAAAGTAACACACTTGCGGAGTGGAATACATGAAAGTAGTTTTTCCTTGTTTATACAAATTTGATCAACAATATCTTGTGCCTAGTGAATGTTTATTTTTCACAGCAGGTGCAACTATGACCAAAAGTAGGAATAAGTTGTCTCCTAAATATTCACAGAAATTAATGATTTTAGGAACCCTTCCCAAATCAGATTTTTTTATGTAATGTTTTTATTACATATAATAATAATAATGTAATGCCTATACATATTATAATACCGATTTTGGTGTTTTTCTTTTTTAAGGAATACTCCGAACTTTTTTATATAGATTTTATAAAAAAGATCGGAGTACTCTTTAAAAAAGAAAAATACCAAACTCGGAAACTTTTTGCCCGATTATAAAAACCAGAATTAACAAGTACAATAATATTAATATTATATTTCTTATAATAATAAATAAATAATAGTATATTATGTATTTTATTAGACTACCTGAAATATCACACAAATTTTATATTTTGGACTTACTAAAAAAAAAAAATCGATATGAGTAATCATTCATACTTTTGGAGTACTCAAGTGAATAGAATCGCAAGACGATTTGAGTATACTCATATGAGCAGGTATCGATACTTTTGTGGCATCGGACCATCTCTAAACCGGCAGATATTCTGCAAATCTGTTTTCATTCCCCTAAATAGCAAGACGAGGACTTATAGCAATATATTTTAAAATAGAATATTTATGTTGTTCCATTTTCTTAGCATAAGTAATTTAAATCACAATGAAAGTTTTGTAGATCTTTCCTGGGCTTTGGCAATGTTAAAAAGTAAAATAGATTGATTTTTCCCATTTATTATTAACTTTTTGAAAATACTCACGAGATTTATATTCCACCCAAACGTTAGTACTCTACATTTGAAAAACTTATACCTCCAAATGATTTAAATTGAAATATAAAAAAATAACTCTAACGAACAGCGGCTTCATCATACAATGTCAGCGGCTGAGCAGCCTACGAAAAAATCACAAAAAATTGCTTATAGACATAAGCTGAAGGTAAAACGAATATATGAAATGACCAAGAGTGAAACTGCTTGTCCGAAAAAGTAATGAATGTTTTAGGGTAATAGCGGCTAGCTGAATATTAAACCTGGTTCCGGCTTGCAGTAGAATTCAACAATGATATAATTTATATTGATAAGCTCTTTTTCAGAAACCCTTTAGAAAATCGGAAAAATCAATCGTGGCAGGACGGCAATAAATCTCAAAGGAAAAAAAACGATTAAACACTTCTTAACAAAAGTAAAACCATTTTAAAACCGAAATAACCAAAATGACTGCCATTGGAGTTGGGCGTCTATGTACATACCTTTAATTTTTTTAGAAGACATTCTGAAGCACTAAAATCAATAAATTACGACTCAAACGTTCGAACAGAAAAATTTCCTGAAACTAATGTGACGGAGAGGGAATTACTTTTTGTTTTTTCGAGGGCTACTTTGCTTGGTTGAAATACTTTGACTATGCATCGTACCTAAAAACTATTTGCAATATTAAGTAGTATTGCAATTTGTATAAATTCGTTTAGATCCGGCGAAACTTGTACGTGAAATTTTACATGAAAATACGAATATGCTAATATTTATCTTCCATGGCTGTATTTGACCTTATCACAAATTCGGAAATTATTTCCTTCCAGAGGAAACTCGATCGGCTCCATTGAAGCTCTGCTTGAAGGATGTGAACCTGTCTCCATCACTGGACACGAACCTCATCGGGGACCAGCTCAAAGGATACACCGGCTCCGACATCAGCAACGTTTGCAGGGATGCTGCGATGATGGCAATGCGTAGGAAGATTTGCGGCCGTTCTCCGTCGGAAATTAAGCAAATCCGCCGAGAGGATGTGGACCTTCCCATCACATTGCAGGATTTCCACGATGCTATGACGCGCACGCGAAAATCAGTGGCTGCTCCTGATATAGCTAAATTTGAGAAGTGGATGGATGAATACGGATCCTGTTAGGCGCACGTCTCAGAGGAGGACTTTAGTTATACCGACTTCTTCAATTTTTAATAGATCTAGTCCTTGCTCTAGTCTTAACAATTTTCGTACTTGGCACACGTTTAGTATCAACTAAATAACGATTGCAGTAAATTTATATAAAAATATTTGTCGTTTTGCATATTACTTTCCCTCCTATATAGCTGCATTTCCATAAAAAAATGGTTGGCTATTACATTTCTTTATGTATATTTTATTTTAATAGTAATTCAGCAACAACATTTGTAGCGTTTCATCTATAAATTTATAAATGAAACGCTACAAATGTTGTTGCTGAATTACAATTAATAAGTCCACATCTAGAGAATTTTCCGTAGGTAAGTTAGTTAGCGGTGATTTTTAGTTACAGTTGTGCATGAAAGTAGCAGTTCCAATTAGAAACATCGAATTTAAAATATCGCAAATTCTTAGCAGAGAAAACGAAGTGTTTGCTTGAAGGGGAATATGGCTGTAAGGCAATTTCTTTTCTTTCACAACAATTTTATTTCATTATCTTACTATAAAGATTTTAAAAAACATAAATCCGGACAATTTTAAATCGATGCTGGGCCTCTGCACTTTATTTTGTCATTCCTGGAATAGCAAGACGTGTTATTTTAGACAAAAAATCAACTGGGTTATACATACGGAATGTAACCGAGGCAATTGCGATAGTTCAAAATGGGCCTTCGGAGCCATCTTGATAAATATGGGCCAACTACTGCTGTAAAAGGAGATGTATATATAAGTTTATAAATAGTACTAGTAAACAAGCAGGACCATCAAGAAAGCAAATTTAATTACAACATGATCAGAAAATGAGCTGTTAGTCTTAAATGTTATGTTAAAGGTAGCGTTTTTCCCTTAATTAAAAATAACTATATTACTCCTATAAAGAAAATTGTAAACTACATTTTTGAGAAATTAACTGCGTTATAAAATTAATAATAAAATTCCCTGCGATAAGTGAAGATAAACCGGAATAGGGATGATCCGATGCAAGTAAGTACTCGATGGTTTGTCAAAGATTTGTCCCAATTTACTTGTGGCGGTGATTGATTGCAATATAATAAATATATTATATTACTTGAGGGTGTTCTGTGGCAACACGTCAAATTTGTTTAAGCATGCCAGTACTCACAGAATTGTAGATAAACAACAGAACAGTAGTGTTGATGAGAATAAGCCTGATATAACAAGTGAGAGGTATGTACTTTCCTAGTGATAATAATTCTTTTATCCTAATAATATTCTAATTTATGTTTCAGCTCAAAGAGTGCAATAGCGTCTGCTGAATCGATTGGTTCGGTTGTTGAGTTTCACAACATTTCAAGCGGAAAGACAGTATCGACGTTGATTTTGATTACGGCGTTAATGAAAGTGATGCTAGTAGTGCAAGTAGGGCACTTTAAAGGAGGCTTTTTCGTGGGTTTCGTCCAATAAAGGTAAAGAAGCTAAATCATCATATGAGCCGTTATTTTTCAAAGTGGTATAAGTCCATTTTGTCATGAATCGAGATATTTAAGGGTTTGCATTTGAATTAATTTAAAAATATTGGCAAACGTTAA